>CM035432.1:121583622-121586122 GCA_020310875.1 Ceratopteris richardii | reverse complement strand
CACATATCAGAAATTGCAAGACTTCCCAAGAGACTTGGGAAACTCTATCATCATATTTTTCCTCCAATACAAGGGCTAGGAAAAATCAGTTGTGGATTGAATTCACAACACTAAGGAAGCAACCTAAGCAAGATGTTTCCGAATTTGTGACCAAGATCAAAGATGTTGCAGATCAGTTAGCAAGCATAGGAGAAGAAATCGAAGAAGAACAGATTTTGAGGTAGGTAATCAATGGAATCAAGGCTGATGATAAGTGGGAAAGCTTCACCACTACAATGGATCTCTACATGGACATGCACACTCCAGATCTTACAACTCTCATGGGTCAACTATTTACACATGAGGCAAAGCTCACCAAGAGTGGAGATACATCCAAAGGTAACAACTCCTCTGCCCTATACACTGATAAGAAATCTAAGGATAAAGGCAAGAGTAAGAAGGTGGAAGATGAAGGCTCTACCTCCCAAGCCAACTATGCAAGGAGAGGTAGATCTTCAAGAGGTAGGGGCAGAGGAGGTAAGCAAGGTAGCGGGAGACCCTATAATCCATCACCATGTAACATTTGTGGTTTATTAAATCATACCACAGATGAGTGTTTTAGGAATTACAAAAATCAGAGAGGAAGAGGCTACCAAAGAGGTGGATACTCATAGTCAAGAGGAAGGTTCAACAATCATCAAGGCCACAACAACAATTACAACAACAACTACAATGGCAACTACCAAGGAGGTTTCAAAACTAGAAGGGACTACAACAACTACACAGAAAAGCAGGATGACTCTCTTCTGATCATGAACATGACTTCAAAGACACGTACAAATGATGATCAGTTATTTTACATTGATTCAGGGTGTTCAAATCATGTGGCTGGTAATGTAGCACTACTCTCTGATCTTGAGGAACCAAAAGGTAAACACCAAGTTTAAATACGTGATGATACAAAGCATTTTGTGGTTAAAGTTGGAAATGTGAAGACTTGTGATGGTAATAAGAATTTGTTGAGCAAGGTACTTTATGTGCCAACAATTACAAAGAACTTAATGAGTGTTGGTCTGATTGTAGAGAAAGGTTTGCAGGTCAGATTCAATCAATATGGAGCATTTGTGGAGGATCGAAGACATGGATTCAAAAGGATAGCTAAAGGAGAAAAATCAAGTAGACTTTTCACTTTTGAGTTAGAAGACACAAAGAATATTGCACTATACAGTTATAAGGATCAAACACTTTCAGAGCTTGAGATTTGGCACAAAAGGTTAGGACATATAGGAGAAAGGACCTTGAAGCAAATGTGCAGGGACCAATGTGTGCTTGGGATACCTAATGTGTCCAAACAACATATGATTTACAAGTGTGGTGCTTGTCAATTTGGTAAGTCTCACAGGTTACCCTTCTCAAGGAAAGGATATATGCATGAAGACTACCTAGAGTTGGTACACACAGATGTATGGGGACCTAGCAAAGACCCCTCAGTATCAGGTTCAAGGTACTATGTGTCTTTTATTGATGATTATAGCAGATGGACTGTATTATACTTTATGAAGCACAAGGATGAGGTGTTTAATTGTTTTAAGAAATATCTTGCATTAGTTGAAAATCAGACAGGAAGGAATTTGAAGAGGCTAAGGTCAGATGGAGGAGGAGAGTACTTCTCCAATGAGTTTGAAAGCTTCTTGTAGGACAGAGGCATCAAAAGGGAAATAACCACAAGGTATTCTCCTAAACAGAATGGGGTAACTGAAAGAAGAAATAGGTTAATTGTTGAGACAGCTAGATCTATGCTTAATGAGAAGAAGTTACCTAACTATCTATGGGTAGAGAGTGTTTCTACTGCCACTTACCTCATAAACAGGTTACCATCTAAGTCACTTGATGGTATGACACCCTATGAAGCATGGCATGGTAAGAGACCATCATTAGACCATTGCAAAATATTTGGATGTGTAGCATATGTGCACATTCCTTCTGAGGTAAGAGGTAAGCTAGATCCAAAGGCAGAAAAATGCATTTTCATTGGATATGATTTAAATAAAAAAGGTTACAAGTTTTATAACCCTACCAATAAGGGATTTATGGTAAGCAGAGATGTGATCTTTGATGAGAATGATTCTTGGTATGAGAATGAATGCAGGAAGGTCAAACTACCCTATGATTTGGAAGAGGAATTTCCAAAACTTACAAAGGAGAAACCTACTCAGGATGGAGATTCAAGTTCAGATGATGAAGATACAATCAACCTTGAAGAGTTCTTCAAGGCATGGAAGTCCAAGGGAAAAATGAAGATGAAGAAGCTTGAAGACATACCTGAATCTTCAACTCAATCAATCAGAAGATCTCAAAGAGAAAGCAAAAAACCTATCAGATATGGGTATGATACATCCCTTGTTACTAAACATTCAGTTTATCTTGCCAAGGATTTGTCAAATGAAGAACCAGGTTCATATGAAGAAGCAATCACCAAATCAGAATGGAAAGAAGCTATGGATGAGGAGATTGAAGCACT
>CM035432.1:121551122-121553622 GCA_020310875.1 Ceratopteris richardii | reverse complement strand
CCAATCGCACATTCTTGGACAATCATGGCCAAGCTTGATCAAATTTGGTTCACCTTGTGACTAAAATAAAGACTTAGTCTTTATTATTAAGATCTCTTAAGCTAACAAAAGCATCTTTTTTGCTTACATGTGGGATTTTCGAGATCTTTTCCATACTAAGTCCAAACATATACTGATGCCTCTTAGATTCCAAAGCTAAGAATCTTTGATACACCTTTCGGTTATATCACTATTTGGACTTAAGTAACCATACCAAACGTTTGGGAACTCTTGGAAAGTACTTGCTATTAAAATGACTTGAAAGATTCTAGACTCACATCTAGAGTGATATATTTCTTTCAAGTGCTTTAGATTCCTACCAAGGAATCAAGTAATACTAAGCCAATTCATCTTGGAATCTTTTGCTTTCTAGTCCAATGATTAATCTTGGAATCTTTTTCTTAATTGAAATGATCTTCAAAAGAAATTCTTGGCTTTTAGACAAGACCAAGATTTAATGCTATATTGCTTGTTGAAAAGATATTTCTTTTGATCCAATGAAATAGATAATGAGACTATTTTCTTTGTTGCCTTATCTATAGGAAGTAGCTTAATTCCTTAAGACTACTTTGATGTATCTTTTAGGAAAATATCGATTAGTTGGATTTCTTCATTAAGCTCTATGTAGCGTAAGCAAAACTAAGCAAAGCTCTATTTTCTTGCCATTCGAATGAGGAGGAAAATTGAACGGTTACTTTTGAAGGGCTTGATTTTCCTAATCAAGACTCCTAATTTGTGATATCTAAGTATCACATGTGGGAAAACAAAATAGCTACTTGAGTTGCATGGCAGCTAGCAGCCTTGCAACTATCTAGTCTGCTATTTTCCTAGCTATCTAAGTCAAGTTAGAAAAAGGAGGTAATGAAAGTATAAGTATTTAAGAAATAATCACGAATGTGCAAACGCATGTTCTTGCATGCAAACGCATGTTCTTGCATGCAAATGCATGTGAGTACATTGTTGAAGAATCACTCACAAATTTGACATACAGACATAAAAACAAAGAAAGACAAAGAGAAGCAGAAACAAAGCATTTAGAAAATCAAGCCTTAGTGAAGGGACAAATTCACAACTGTAATATACAGTGTAGAAACTTCCAGAATTACGAGTTTTGAATCTCCGAACAAGATGTATATATATGAGAGCGAAGAACTGGAATATATAGAACCACTGAGAGTAGAACCGAAATAGAATAGTGATATAGAACACGCCAGAGATTGCGTATGTAGAGATGAATATAAAACCTGAACAGTCGGGTATTCATCTGAGAGAGATGGTAAGGAATAACTACTCAGAGTAGGAGAGTTTTCCCTAGCTATGAGCAAAGTGAGGCCAAGCTATTTTTTACACATCTTCTCTAATAGAAAACACATGTTCATGTGGAAGTTTGAGCGCATTCTTTGTATGTGAAGAAATCTGAGTGATTTCATGTTACTGTGAAAGTTAGTTAACAGTTATAGTTTTTTTCCGTTAATGTTTTTCCAGTACATCTACAAGTTAGATCTCGTAACATAGTGTAAAGAGTTTTATGAGAGATAGCTAATCTTGAAGCCAGTAGTCTCAACTATGAGTTGATCAAAAGACTTTTGTGAAACAGGACAAGTATACAGTACTCTGTCTGACCATAAAGGACATCCAGAACTAGTGAAGTTTTTTCTTAAACTTCAGATAGTGTTCATTTAGTGAAGGAAGCTCAGGTATTACTTCCTTACTCCATCAAAATCATTTAAAGTAATCACAAACAGAATTGCAGTTGATTCCGGTAAGATTACGGTGACATTTCGGTGACAGTCTAGTAAAGTTCCTGTGAAATTTCGTTGACTTCAAAACACAATTTTTCACAGTTAAGTAAAGGAAAGATTATTTAACTGTAAGAAAACACAATAGTGTAAAGTTTGAAGTAAATCAGTTCAGAATTAAAGCTTGAAGGAAATGCAAAGCTTTCTGTAAAGTGAATTTTTAGTTTCAGAAGGTTGCTAAGCTACTGATGATTATAGAGGTGTTCTAATATCGCTCTAGCTTAGTTCTAGTTGAGAGGTGCCAATTTTCCGCAGTCTTGTTAGTGAACAAGCTTTTGCCGTGACATTATATAAACTCAACAAGTGGTATTAGAACTCAAGGTTCTGAAGAGAAGAAAAGGTTCTCAAGAGTAAATGAAAGTGAAGATACAAGAGAATTCGAAGAACTTTCATAAAGAAAGGTGAAAGCTGAGATGATCAACAACAAACGGCATCAAGAAAGGTTCCGGAGTCATTCTCAAGGGTAAAGGTTTGTAAAAGGTAAAACCTTTTAACATTACACTCATCGAAAGTAACAGAAACAAGAAAATTATGGCAGATCATATCTCTATTGACAAATTGGACAGAGATAATTATCCCCCATGGGTAATGGGAATGGAGGCCTTACTTATGAGTAAGGACTTAATGATATATGTGACAAGAGAAGAAAAGAAGCCGACTTT
>CM035432.1:121508622-121538622 GCA_020310875.1 Ceratopteris richardii | reverse complement strand
AGATAGATACGTAGATAGATGTATAGATAGATAGATAGATAGATAGATAGATAGAGAGATAGAGAGATACATAGATAGATAGATAGATAGATAAATTGATGGTTAGATAGATAAATGGATAGATGGTTAGAGCGATCAATCGATCGATAGATAACTATATAAATAGTTAGTTAGATAGATAGATAAATAGATAGGTAGATAGATAGATAGATAGATAGGTAGATTGATAGATAGATAGATAGATAGATAGATAGATAGATAGATGGATAGATAGATAGATATATAGATAGATAGTGTTGAGCCCATAAAAGTCATGTTGGTCAAATTCAACTATAGTCAAAGTCAAAGGATCAAAGTCAAAGTAGTCAAAGTCAACATGTTCAAGGTCAAAGTCAACATGGGTGAAGTCAAAGCATTCAAAGTTGGTTGTCAAGGTGCACAGGTAGTGCATAATTAATTTTTCACAAAGGGTATAATTGCAGAAAGCTAGTTGTAGGTCGTAGAGTGTCTTTCTATAATTTCTCTAAGGTTCAAAGTGTTTTTTAAAAGTGTTTGGAAGGTTTAGGTGAACCATCTCTTAGGTGCACATTTGAAGAATTAAAAGGCAAAATGTGAAGGTATGTGAAGCGGTAGTGTACGTAGAAGTGAAAGAATGGCCCCGCAGTTAATTTTTTTTTAGTGTAAAGTCACTACAGAACAAAAGAAAGATTCATTGGCTGCCCACTTTTGAAGACAATCTTAGGACATCAAAGTGAGCACGAAGATACTCTAGTAGTTAGGAGCGTACTTAAACCGACAATTAAATCAGGGAAGGCATTATTCTTGGGGTACTAAGCAAGGTGAGCATAGTATAGACTAGAGAGAGAACAAGAGACATACAATGTGTGTGTGATGCAGAAAAGTGAAGTGCAAGGTGTGCATGAAGAGTGACTTAGAAGTGTGTAGAGAAGTGCTAAGCCATACAACCAAAGGTCCCAAGGTCCCATTGAAGCTATGCGCATGCCGACAGAAGGTGTCCATCCCTCCCCCTATTGGAAGCTTGAGTGCAAGGGTGCACAAGTGAAAGCTTGGAGAAGGTGGAGGTCTGGTGCAGAGAAGGTAGCCAACAACAAGAACCTTGTGTATTTTGTACTTTGTGATTGTGCACTCTTTGGGATTTTGCAAAGAAAGCATTTGGATTGTGTTGTACATCACCATTGTACTTTTGTCCTTATAATAAATCTACAGAAGCTTCTAGTGTTTGTATCTTTCTTCTTATCTTTCTCCCTTCTCCTACAAACACTCGAATTGTTTTCTACACAAGAATCGCCCAACAAAATTTGGCACACCCACTGGGACCAAAAGGAGATTTGAGCATAGTAGAAGCAATATTGTAGTGTGGAGAAGCATTATACAAGTGTCGATAGTGCTACAATACTACTTCATTGGGTTATGAGGTAGAACTTCTTATTAATTCTCTTAGTCTAAGAGGATTATGAACACCTTATGAGCACAACCTAGTCTCAAACATTGAAGGTCACTTGCAAAGCAACAAGAAGGAAGGCTATTAGAAAATCCCCTAGTCCACTCCCTTCAATATCGTCAGTAAAGAACATGGCAGGTCAAGTAGATTTGGAAACTCTACTTTCTAGATTAAATGTAAAATTTCAATCTTTCAAAGGCCTAGCATAAGAAGATCCGAACGAGCACATTAGGAGATTCTTAGAATTATGCAAAACAAGAGATTTGATGGGAAGAGAGGATGCCTTTTCGATCCTCTTCCCTGCCATAATAGAACGGCTAGCAGATAAATGGTTTAGCCAGTTTGCTGAAAACCATTTCACCACGTGGGATTTAATGAAAGAGGCATTCAAAACTCAGTTCTAGTATGGGAACACTACAGAGATAACCATTGAGGAGTTAGAAAACTTGAGACTAGGTACTGGTGAAACATTTCCACAATTTGTAACTAGAGCCAAAGCATTAATGGTTAAGTTGCCACACCCTCCACATGATTTCTTTATTAAGAAACGGTTAGCTAAACCACTTATGATGACTACACAATTTAAAATCAAAGAATTAGTGTTCCCAATAGCCACAATAGAAGAATTCATCATTACAACTACACGATTGGAACAAATTCGACAACAACATGGGGCAAGCTCTTCCAATTGTCATATCCTGTAGAACCTGAAGATCCAGTAACTCAAATAAGAAAAGAGCTTGAGGTCTTAAAAAGGAATAAACCCCATAAAGAGGAGGAGAATGTTGTGACTTAGTTGAGAAGGGAAATTGAATCATTGAATCTACAAAAGGAAGAGGAAGCCCAAGCAAAAGAGTTGGCTCAGCTTTGATAGGAGTTGCAAAAACTCAAGGGGGTTGGCATGAAAAGTGGACCATTGTTAAGTGTAACTTGCGAGCTATGGAGGAAAGCTGATCATGAGGCCCATGAATTTCAGTCAAGAGGAATGCGTGCAATAACATATTGGACACAAGGAGGAGCCCTACCACCTACCAATGTAATAGAAGAAGCACCCAATCAAGGTTATAATAACAACCCTAGCCATAGGGATAACTTTGGAAATGGGCCAATTATTTGTTTCAGATGTGGAGAATGTAGGCATTACCAAAGTAGGTGCACTCTACCAGAAAATGCCCCTCCTTGTAGGAATTGCCCAGAGGCTAGAGACCACTATAATATTGTTGTCCTAAGAAACAAGCATCTTCATCAGGGTCCCACATTCAAATGATTTCTGTGCGCAAAGAAGAAATGGTGGATCAAATCAATGTGCCATCACCATCTACTAGGATGGTGCAATTAGAAGAAATTGAATCTTTTAGAGTGCAATGAAGAAGCAAGGGGAAGGCTCAAATAGAAATTTTTTAAGGGTCAATGATTAATGGATTGAACAAAGATAAAGAGACATCTTAAGACAAAGCCACCACAGGTGCAGATGCAAGGCAAAAAGAAAATCTCATAGGTACTAGTGATGCTATTGGACATGCATTCAACAGGGCTCATGAGGAGTTTGATAAGTCAATTGGATCCCATGCTCTTAAGGAATCAAAAGCTTCAAGATTACTCAAGTCCATGAAAAAGGAGGTCAGTATTTTTTATTTACTAAAGATTGATGGGAATTTCAGGTCAGAACTCTTGTAGATAGTTGATGAGGCTTCCACAACAAGTTTAATGGAAAAGGCTGCTATTATGCGTAAAGATAAAATTGTAGGGGAAGCACCCCTCACAGATTATAAGAGCCCTCGGCTAATAGTATCTATCAAAGGTCATGAGTTTCAAGGAGTTATTGTGGATGGGGGTTCTGGCATTAACTTGATGCTTGGACATACCATGAAAAGGATTGGACTACACCCTTAAAGACCTGCAAACTTCATTGTAACATTGATAGACCAAAGCATAGTAAGGCCTATGGGAGTGGTCCCTGGAGTCTGATTCAAGATACAATGTACCATCTTTAACTTGGATTTTGTTATTTTAAGGCTGCCACAAGTAGAAGGAAGTTTCCCCGTGTTAATTGGGAGACCTTGTTTAAGGCATGCCAATGTGGTGCATGACTAGGGTAAGCACACAGTGTGGGTAAAGCAAGAGGAAAAAGAGTTGCAATAGATATTTTTAGAAGAAGGAACATACAATCAAAGACATACCAACATCATGCACACAACTGGTATTTGTATGTAAGAAGAATTGTTGGACAACCCAGAAGCAAATCTATTTAAAGACGCAAATTTAAATGAAGAAGAAAACATGTTGGCTTGGCTCCATGTAGAAGACCCATCTTCTTGCTATGGAATTTTTCCAAACTCAAGTAGAGAGATAGATAGATAGATAGATAGATAGATACATAGATAGATAGATAGATAGATAGATAGATAGATAGATAGATACGTAGATAGATAGATAGATAGATAGATAGGTAAAGAGATAGTAAAATGAATAGGTAGATAGAGAGATGTCAAGATAAAGAGAGAGAGAGAGAGATAGAAAGACAAGGTAGATAGAAATATAGATAGATAGATAGATAGATAGATAGATAGATAGATAGATAGATAGATAGATAGATAGATAGATAGATAGATAGAAAGATAGATAGATAGAAAGATAGATAGATAGATAGATAGACAGATAGATAGATAGATAGATAAGATAGATCGATAGATACATATATAGACAGATAGATAGATACATACATACATACATATATGCATAGAGAGATACATACATACATGCATAGATAGATAAAATTGATAGATAGATAGATAAATAGATAGATAGATAGATAGATAGATAGATAGTTAGATAGATAGATATATAGATAGACAGATTGATAGATAGATAGATGGATAGATTGATATATAGATAGATAGATAGATAGATAGATAGATAGATAGATAGATAGATAGATAGATAGATAGATAGATAGATAGATAGATAGATAGATTCATACATACATAGATACATAGATACATAGAATAGAGATAGATAGATAGATAGATAGATAGATAGATAGATACATAGATACATAGATACATAGATAGATAGATAGATAGGCAAGTAGATAGATAGATAGATAGACACACATATAGATAGATATATAGATAGATAGACAAACAATCAGATAAATAGACAGACAGACATACAATCTGACAGATAGACAGACAGATAGATAGATAGATAGATAGATAGATAGATAGATAGATAGATAGATAGATAGATAGATAGATAGATAGATAGGTAGATAGGTAGATAGATAGATAGATAGATAGATAGATAGATAGATAGATAGATAGATAGATATATATAGACAGATAGATAGATAGACAAGATGAAACTTTGTTGGATTCCTTTCCAATTCAAGGGATTTGAGAAGGTGTTAATAAGTCAAAAGCCCTCTAGAGACCTAAAAAGCTCTAGTTCATTTATTAACACATTGTTAACTCTTAAATTGTCAGAAAGAAGTTAAAATCTTTTCCAACACATACAATAGATTTGAGATCGCAATCATATGCACACATACACAATCACAAAAGATTTTCACTCACAAGCATACACACATATACACATACTATTGTCAAGTAAGATTTGATTCAAATAGTCACAATAGATTTTTACTCACAATTATACACAGACATACATATACTATTGTGACATAAGAATCAATGTTGAGGCAAACAATCACAATAGTTTTTAATTGACGATAAAAAAAACAAAAATATTCTTCTTTATTTTTTAATAAAAGACTAAATATTTTCAATAAGAGCTTATACCTTGTTTTGGTATGACATTGTACGTTAGCAAAAAAGAAAAGTAACTCTAATGAGGTATAATTCTAAGGGTATTCTTTTATAAAATATTATTCAAATGAATATTTTTTTATCGAAATCTTTTTTATCTAAAATTTGATCAAAAGCTTTTCGATCGGAATAGCTCTAAATTGCAGTGCTAAAACTATTTGCTCATGTTTGAATAAGTTGATAAGACACCGAGTAGTTCGATAGAGTAATAAGGGTTCAACATAAAATTCTATAATTATTCATGACTAATCAAATTGTCAAATAATGAATAACCCAACCTAGAGCATTGATCCTCAATGTGAGGATGGAAAAAAGGGTTTGAAGATTGCAAGAAGTCATCAGGATACTACCATCAGACCAGGAGTGGGCTGACATCAATGAGAAGATTTCTTTGAGATGAAAAGAACATCAAAGAAGTTTGAAGCCTAATATTAAGCTTCCTAACAAAGGAGGAAGAGACTCCATAGAAGAGCTACCATAATTGAAGATTTGAAAAGGACTTGAAGACATCCTCCAAGGTTGCAATGAGCACTAAGCAAGTGCTAAGGTAGAAGGAAGAGTCAACTAAGATGAAGAAGGTAATGAAGTGCATTTTCAAGGCTAAAGGCTGAAGAAAAGGGCAAAAGAATCCACATTTGTGTGGTGTTAATTTCGAACCAAAGATCAAAGGTTGAGGCTATTAAGACTACCAAAGATACTAGGAAGCCAAGGCCAATAAGATCATCCGAGAAGGAATGGTAGTCCTTGTTAGGTGGAAGAAGCACCAAAGACCAAGTGAAGGTATAGTCAAAGGTTTAGGCTAGTAAGACCATGAAAGAGAGTGGAAAGCCCATGCAAAGGCAATCAAGAACAACACAAGAGGAATGGTAAGACTTGTTAGGTGCAAGAAGCACCATTGTTGATGTTAAGGGTGGTGTGAACACCAAAATGTTGATGTGCTAGGCTCTAGGGAGCATTTTGGACATTGACATTAAATTGTTTTTAAGGAAATAGGCCAAGAAACAAAAGGGGAAGTATTTCATGCATAATTTGTGTCAAGTAAGTGGCATCCTTTCTTTATCACGAGTGCCATAAAAGCAAGGAAAAGAGGATCTCAAGAAGAAGTGTCCCATGATGCACCTCAAGGAAGAATTTAGAGAACTCTTGATCTACTTCAGATAATTTAAAAGAAATACTAATTTTAAACTCAACCTCTTAAGTTCTTGGGAATCATCTAAGGCTTTTGAGCTCTAGGATATATATAGAATCTTTTATCTCCTTATATTGCATCTTGAAAAACTCTTTCCAAGACATAATCCAATCCTTCATAGGAATCTAAACTTGTGAAGACAAAAATATATCCTTCTCAATAACCATTTATGAGTCTGGTTTGAGTTCAGGGATAGAGTTTACACAATAGTAAAATATTAGCTCCAATTGCAACCATTTTGATACCCTTGTTCCAAATTTGATCATTTCTTCTTCATCACATGATAGTGTTAAAGACTTAGTCTCCAATTAAAGCTCTCTTTCTCTATCCACGAGATGTTACAAGTACTACTAATAGTGTTTTGACTCTCGTTCAACATATGAACAATGCATGTGAAGCATGGAACATATTGAGAAAGCAATATGAAACTCATAATCAGATACATATTCAAAATTTGGAGAATGAACTAGCAAAAAAAAGGTTTATTGATGAGTAGACTACAAAGGTGTCTATCACTCACATAAAGAATCTATGAGATCAAATGAAGGGAGCACATTTAAAAAAAACAAGTGAGAAGCTAACTTGGCATTCTCTTTGAATCTATCCACCTAAGTGTGATGGTTTGATAAGTGCTCTTAATACTCAAATGAGAACTCAACCATTAACGTTTAAAGAACCATTCCCTTACTCATGGATGAGGAGCTTCAACTCAAGGCAAGAAGTGCTGGTAGCAAAGTAACCCTTGCGAGATACTTCTTATGTTGTTGGAATAATTACCAATAGTAATCCAAATATCTTTTATGTTGTTGGAGTAGTAACTAGGTTCTCTAATAAGCCTTGTCAAACACATTGGAAGGAAATCATGCCGATACTCTAGTATGTGAAAGGAGCCACTGATTATGGTATTCTTTATGAAGAAGGATCATCTCTAGTCAAATACAATGACTCATAATGTGCAGGATATATTGATACCAAAAAATCAATTTATGGATATTTATTTTCTTTAGGATGAGGGATTTTCTCATGGATCAATAAGAAGCAACCGACTATGCTAGCATTATCTTCTACTCAAGATAAGTAAAAATGTGCATGTGTTGCAGCATGTGAAGCAGTATGGTTGAGGAGGATCCTATTGCACATAGGAATACAAGGAAAAGAGGTTACAGAGTTGAAGTGTGACAACCAAAGTTACATGGCCATCATGAAGAACCCTATTTTCCATTCCCATACCAAGCACATAGAAATTCAATATCACTATGTGCATGAGTTGATTGAGGATGGGGTCTTGGAGATAAGCTATTGTTTGACTCAAGAAAATGGAGCTAACATCTTCACCAAGGCTCCTAGAAGAGAGTAGCTTCTTTGACAATTTCCAAAGCTTGGGATTGGACCATGGATGTAGTTCACTGTAGGGTGGACATTGAGGGAGGTGTAAGAAATGCTCAATACTCCACCTCAAGTGATGACATGTAAGGCCCCCCTTATGAAGAGAAGCCATTGAGAGAGACCAAACATTTGTTGAACCCTAACTTCTAAGCTAGATAAAGTCTCTATGTGACTGTTGATGGTTATAGATGATATTTGTGAGCCTAGACATTAGGTTAGGTAGCACATAAACTTTGGGGCCATCGGCTTGCCACCTTCTGCATGGTCGGAGGTCCAAGAAAGTAGGACTTTTGGTCATGGAGATAATTTTAGATGGTTATTTTCTAACTATTTTTTCTCTCTCGACTCTGTTTATCAATAGAGACTCCCCTTGTAAAAGCTATATAGGTATGGGTAAGGTTAACCTTTACATAGTTTCGCACTAATAGCCCTTCATCTAAAGTGTCTACAGATTACCATCTAGGCTCCACATTGGGAATGCACGGGTGGACAACACCATTCTTGTAAGTTCATTATGGTTGGCAATGTATGAATTTGAGTTCTCTATCTCTCAGTTTGCATCTCTGTTTGTCTACATTTTTCTCTCAAATCTATCTACTAGTCTATTCCATTGTGTTGTTATTTTCGTACAAAGCACGTGCATATGTCGTCTCCACTTACTCGAGACATCACAATTAGTTTCCACATCTAAATTATGGAAACTTGAAGGGAGAACTATAGGTCATTTTATCTAGTGGGGAGACTAGTGTTTATTGTTGTGCATGAACATACACTTAATTGTGTATGAGACCCTAGAATTAGTGTACAAGTTCATATGAAAACCATAGTTTTACAGCTGGGATTCATGGGTATTTTTTTTGAAGTCTAGGGGGCTTCAAAAAATTTAGGCCCTGGCTTAGCTCTTCCCTAGGTCTTTATTTCACCACTAAATGTTTCCCTACGACTCGAATTAATAAGTGTGTCTCTCATGGTAGTACAATCACTGAGAAAACCAGATTTTATATATTTTCGGGATATTGTGTTTCACATTTCTCTACTTTCGAGAAAAAAATATTAGAGTAGGGGACCAAACATAAATTCCGAGTATGAAAATCAAAACAATGGACATAAAGATATAGGGGAATTCGTGATTGGATATGAGACAACGCGATTGCCTACACAGATCCCGATTTCATGGTTCATGATTTCCTACACACATCCCGATTTTATGGTTCAAAACTCATGGAACCAACACATTGTACGACATGCTATAAATTCGGGGAAAGAGGCATATCCCTGCACATGCAAGTATGTTTTCTAGAATTCTTAGGTTATCAGATGTATATTATAAAATCAACACTATAATATGCGTTCAGTAGTAGGTGCATTCAGTAGTAGGTGCAAGAAAGAACTCTATAGTAGTCCATTCAAGGAATTTCTTATTTTCTAGATTTTCTTTTTTCTCTTCTCTTTATCTCTTCTTGAGTCTTTATACCACCGCTTAATCTATTCCTAGGTCTGGAATCAAGTAGTGAGGTTTGGCGGATACCTATATCTCACAATGAAACTTGTTTTGAGCGTTGAGCGTTTTCTATTTTCAAATGATGAGAGTCTAAACGCACATTATTTTGAGAGCCATTACACTGTGAAAATATATTGGATAGGCATTAAATTGGAAGTGAAAATCCCTCTTTATCACTAAATATAAGTGAAAATTGCATGAAAACTTGAGGAACTAGTTAGATTCACATGTTTCCAAGTGCAAATTGATTCCGAATTTCCACAAAAGTCAACAAACCTATTATAATGTCCGTTTCAAGTGAACAAAGGGTGAATATTTACATCGCAAGACGCGGAAGAGTCCAAAATGTCTTTGATCAATCGTTACTCTTTTCTTGTGATTCTTTTCTGTACAGATTTTTTGTGAAGAGGCTTCTCTTTGTTAGGACTGGAACGCTTATAAATTTTAGTGAATGTTATTGTGTCTCGCATGGTGATACAGTCATTGGAAACACACACACACATACAAGAGGACAGGTGGTTGAGGGTCACGAGAAGATGTCTGGGACCAATTAGAGCTCCACTTAAATCTTATAGAGATTAAAGACAAGACTTGTTAGTCTTGTTTGAACCTCTTGTGCGGAGTTAATTTGAGGAAAGGTACACTTGACATGAGGTATATTACACAGAATATAATCAATAAGTGGGTCCCCTGTCCCTCTCCTGAAGTGTGGATCTAGTTTTCACTAATCACTATCCAATTATTCTTATCTTAAAGCCGGTCATCAATCTCATGAAAGCCCCTTGGTTTCATGCCAATCCAACAACTTTCTCTTTACCCTTGATCCAACAAGACATTATTGCTGCATAGAAATGGTCCCTTTCCACTTGCTCCTCATTGTCCAGTGCTAGAGGATGGTTGTCATAAAGGCACGAAACATCTTGGTCAGGAATAACAAGAATGTTCAAAGAATCTTCAAAACATTCATGGAGCTAAAACAAGAAACTTTATCAAAGGATTAGGCATCTTGAAGAAGAACTAAACATAGGCCACTCTCAATACTAGATAGGGCTCTAGAAAACTAGAAGCATGCTCAGATTCAAAGAAGAAACTCAAAGAAAGAATCTATAGGTAGACTTTAAAGATTTGTGGAAAAGAAAGGCAAAAAACCTATTGAAATGATATGTGGGATCCTCAAGAAGAAGCAATCTGAGGAAGGGATCCCTTTTATGATGGAAATCAATGGGATTGAGTGCAAGGTAGATTAAGAAAAAAGCATGTTAAATGTCAATCACGTCACCTAGCTTTTGGGGGTTTCCATGTCTCTTTATCCTTACACATGGGATTACATGGCAGCCACCTCTAGAGTAAGAATTAAAATAATTTGAAAAAATATGAAGCCCCCATTTCGGATTATGTGATTCTTGAAGTAATTGATTCGATTCCTAATGTCAAAATTTCAGGGCTAGATGGCCTCGCCAATGAGTTTTTCAAGTGCCTCAAGCACATGGTGACTACTCTTCTTTGTCTTGTGTGTCAAGAGACCGTTTCCTTTAGTGCACAATGTGATATCATGACGGTGTTACAAAATTATTCATAAAAAAGGAAGCAAAAACATTATTGAAGATTGGCATCCAATTATGATGTTACAAATAGGTTACAAGATCCTTGCTACAGTTATTGCCAATCAGATTACTTGTCACTCAAAAAAGTAGATAAGTGAGGATAAAAATGTGTTCATCAAGGGGAGTTCCATCCTCAAGGCTATCATCAATGTTTGGGAAGGTCTATTTTGCCGAAGTTTCTAGTCAAAATGTTGTCTTCCTCAAAAAACTCAGAAAAGCTTATGACAAGCTCGAGTGAAATGTCATTCTCTAATCCCTGAAAGACATAGGGTGCAGAAAAAAATTCATTAAGATGATCTCTACATTGCTAGGAAATGTGGTACTGTAGATAAAAAATTTGATTGGTTTTCTTAAGCTCTTCGACTAAAACATTCCATCTCGGAAGGATGCCACTTAGCCCCTCTTCTCTTTGCGATTGTTCCCAATGTTCACAATTACATTTGCTAAGAAAACGAGCGCTTTTGTGCATAATGATCCATCTAGCATTGATAGCTTTTGGAGTTGCCTAAATACTTTTTATGAGACATCTAGCTCCAAAATAAACCACTCTAAAATGGCTTTCAAGGCTCTTATTGGCAATCTCTCTCAAATTTGGCTAATCTTTGTTGTGAGTTGAGACCTAGGGGAGAAATCTTTTACTTGTTAGGTATTCCAATGGCATTAAACATTTCGATCGGTCAATCATGGAACTGGGCTCTCTCTAAGCCCAATAACAAGTTGGCATACTAGAGAGGTATGCAAATCAACCTGATAGAGTGAGCCAATAGGTTAAACACGTTCCTTCTTTATTCTATAATTTACTTTATCTCTTATCAGAGACCGAATAACCAATGGATTACCAAATTCGAATGAATTTGCAAAATCTTTCTCTAGATTCAAGACCCTAACTGAGGGGTTGTCCCCAAATTTAAATTGGCTACTTGAGTAAGCCAAAAACGATCAAGGTGGTTTAGGGATTCTTGATTTTGATGAAATGGCCAATTACTTGGTGTCCAAGTGGTTAATCAGTTCTTGGAGCAATAGGGATGCCTCTTTGGCAAAACTGATTTTTAGACACAAGAGTGCACTTAGGCTTGAGGGCCTGCAAGGGTTGAAGGATCTCGATCTTCTCACTCTTTTATTCTCCCCGTATTAGGTGACTCCTTGAGGCTCAAGCTTATTTTGCTCCCTCTAGAAGAGCTTGAACAAGATGAGATAGTTTATAAAGATCAATGAAGATTGGAAATAGGCAGCCGATATTTGAAATGATGATTAGAACTTGTTCCCTATCAAGGACTTGAGAGGTGTTGAGCTCTAGAACTTCCAAAAAGTTAGGAAGCTTTGAAACAAAGGCTTCCATTTGTGGAAACACCTCTTCAATCAAGAAAGAGGCCAATGGATTAGATTTTAGGAAATTGATAAGGGTAGGAGACGACTATGATGACTGGTGCTTGTTGCAAAGTAGATTCAATGCTTGGGAGGGTTCAAGGACTCACCTCCTTATTGGGCATGAATCCCCTCTCCTCTAGGGTCTAAGATGGCACAACAACACCACTCGTGAATAACAATTCAAGATTCAAGAAGAACTTGGTCTTTCATGTAATGGTTAATAGAAGATACTGTTTGAATTGGTCGCGGACTAAAAGTTCCAATCCCTTCGGCATCCCCTCATCGAGGTTTAAAAACCATCTTCCCCCATGGATTTTGCACTAATGTATATGCTAAAAAAAATTTATGGAGCTCCTCCATGGTGTAGATGGTGCCTTCATGGCAATGAGCACTTGGGCCACCTGTTCTTTTCTTGCCCCAAGTCAATGAACCTCTGGCCGTTGTAGATGCAAAAGCAATGGCTGGTGGATCAAGCCAACCTGGAAGTACGCCACACATCGGGTGCTCGGAGCAAGCTTAGGTACAATGTGAAAACTTAGAGAGCGTATTAGTAATTTAATTGCAAAAGCTTAATTTTATCAACAAAATCTTTTAAATTTTCAACATAATAAAGAACATGTCAAAAGATCACATACTCAAACTTGTATCTTCGCTATGCAACAAATTTTGTGTTCTTTACGAAACTTAAATAGATAGCCTCCTTTTTGTTTTCATGCTAGATCAAGTTCCGTTTTTGTTTTTCAACTAGATATACGTTTCCAACGCATGATGACTTGTGTCAAGAATACAACTCTAATCGATATGCTAATCCAAGTTACATTCTCTTGAAGCAAATTCATTAACATAAGCAAGCTGAGGTTCAATGACGACTCACAGAAGCAAATTAACAAGTATGAGAAAATGGCTAGGTCAAATATCACATTGTTCTTCACGAAACTTAATAAAACTATGTCGCCGACTCATCAAGCCCATGAGTTCAAACTCAAAATAAGTTTGAGTAAGGAGGAGGATGTCAAGCTTTGAGAGTTTGAATCCTCCAAACACTTAGCATGAAAAATAATTTGCATAAACAATTGCAAGATTCATAGTTTAACGTTGCATTCTTTTTCTATAAATAGGAGTTAGAATAAGTTATGAACAATTGTTTACGCGCAAATAAGTTATGGGGCTTATTGCATTAAATCTCGTGAATCGAATAAAAGATTAGAGCGTTCGAATAGCCACTTAGACCATTTCCTTGTAGTCGGTACAATCAGCTATTAAATAGAAGATTGAAGCTCAGTGATAAACGTGAAGCTCGTCGAGTGGACAGAGAGCTATGGCATACATGTAGGTGTCAACTCCATTTTTATATAGACATGGAACAAAAAGTTGCATGCAAAATCCAAAGTAAAGTAAAGTGCACGTTGATTTGATTCGATTGAGGTTTTCACACAATTCAATGTAAAATACTTTCGTTTAACTCTTTATCTTCAGAACAATGCTCAGTCATAAGCAGCACTATCGAGAATTCATTCTTTCTTGCCAAGATGGACGGGCAGCATGCGCTCATCTTTCCGCTGTGCTCCATAAGGTAGAATAAAACATTCATTAAACTCCCGAATATGCATTATAAGAAATGCACAGTGCACAAGTTTCATCATCAAACTTCATTGCATATGGACAGTAGAGTTATCCGATGGTTCGAATGAACAGATATGGATACCTTCGTACCTGTTAAATACCTCTTTCTGTGGAGATCATTGTATACAATATAATGCATAAAAGTAGTCAACTTCTATAGATAATCTGTGAGCAACGTTTTCACAATATAATAGTAAAAAATCCTGCAGGCATCGTTTAGTAATCAGAAAAGACAAATGGCATCGGCGTACAATAAAAACAACTTACAGAATACGATGGATCAATGAAATTCATAGTATAAAGTAATGACGGTTGATTCTCATAAATTGCGCCAACACTTCAGCATTCATGTAACAGCAGAAACCACATACATAAACTTGAGTGAGCAACATCTCTGCCAATCTGTTATGCTCCGCCTTCTTTTGGCTGCATCCTCTCATTGCAGTACGCAAACAATCGCCTCAAAGTCTACTCTCTTTACTGTCGCCTGCACTGGTCCTGTCTTACTCTTCCTTCTGATGTCTGTCACCCTTCTGCCTTCTCTGTCTTTGCGTGTAAATCCTCCACGCAACAGATCAGATGCATTATCCTATCCTTCATCAAGTTGTTCGAAAAATAATCATCGATCGGCCTCTCTCTGCGATTATATGCGTTCTCGAAATGCCCCCCCTCTGTTTACATGTGTTCTCCCCCTAATCAGCAGATAAGCCTCCTCAAGATCTGCCCATGCATCCCTGCCCTCTGTTTACATGTGTTTCTCCCCCTAATCAGCAGATAAGCCTCCTCAAGATCTGCCCATGCATCCCTGATCTCATGGAGCTTCGTCCCCCTTTCTCTCTGCCGACCGCTTCAGCTCGAATAGGCCTCCGTCGATACGCACAGCTCTCTGCCGGATCTCTCTAGACTTCATACGTTTGAGTGTGCTTTATGACCTTCACCGGGTGCTCCTCAAAGTGCGTCCCCTTCAGATGATTCTGCCCCTCCTCTTTTCTCATGCGCAACCTTGAAATCGTGATTGAAGCGAGAGAGAGAGACCCCATAAACACCCGACTAAGTCTGCTAAATATTGAAGATGTCCCCTTCTGCCAACGTTTTTTTCCTCCGCATTGAGTATGGAGATGAGAAATAGAGGGAGCTTTCCTTCTGGTAACTGTCCCTCAGACGCAGCAGTCTTCCATCCTTTTCTAAGTTCGTTCGCTCTTCTTTTATTTTTTCTTCTGGAACTGGTGCGTTCCGCTTTTGAACATTGGTGAGGCTTCCCTTACTCAGCGTTGTGCGCCTTCCTTTTTGCGTACAATATTTGATGCATTCCACATTTTATTTTTGCTAATGATTAATTAAGAAACATCTATACATTGGCAATTATATGTCAACGCTCTAAACTGAGAGTTCCCTTTCGACCAAACAGTAATTATCGCTTTTGCAAAAGGTTTGGAGGAAAATAAAAGTCGATCACTTTTATTTCATTTGTCATAGCCTTTGATTGACTCACGATGAGTTGTTATCATAAACTCAGAGTCACATGCCACTTTATTTATGTCCATGATATAGAATAAAACCATAGTATGTCATTTCATTTCCTCATGACCTGCTCTTGAAAATACTGCATGGTAGCTTGAATGCTAGCCGTTCATATTCCAGTCTCGTGAAGATTCCATAAACATTGAATCCACTCTCCTTGTTACACCAAGCCTCCAGTATTGCTATCCATAAATTCCACACACTTCATATGTAAATATAAAGGAATGGAATATCCACATAGGAGAGAGAATCTCTCCAACACCGTGTTGGTGGAATATTGATGGAGATGGGTGGAACGAGTGGCTAAGGGGTTGGATCAGGCCCTGCGGTTTGGGTGCATCCTGTCACTCCTTGTTCTGTGGGTAGGTTTCACATGTTGGGTGCCTCTTCCTAAAGAAGGTTAAGATGGGGGGCCCACAATGGGTTGGAAAACAGAGAAAAATACCTTTCACACACATGAATGTAATCGATGTGGTAGATCAAGGTTGTAGCCCTCAAAGATACATGTGAATGCGAAGTAAAAATAGAATGACTCAAAAAAATAATCCTGTTCATCGACACAAGGTCTAAATGAAATGAATACAATGAGCTAATACATCATGCTGATCGTGGCATAGCCAATCAAGCTATCAATATACAAAGGTGATTCACTATCTGATGATATAATGCTAATAATCGAGTACTTTGCTAAAGTGCGGATGTGAAATGATAAACTTCAGTCTTCTCAGTTGCCGTGCCAAAAGGATCCCTCTATTCACTCTTCACGTTACTTCAAAAAGTTTTGGATAATGTCTGAAAGAAAAATGCATGGGAAAAAACATGAGTACGTTTTAGGGTTTATGAAAAAAAAACACACTCAAAAACCAAAACTACCTCCTTAGTTTGATTTTCAATGGATTTTTTCTTTTTGTTTTTTTCTCATATTCCTATTTGAGGACCAATCAAACTTATCATGTTTTCATCTTTCTTCACAAATGCTCCTTGAACTTTCAAATACTAAGAACTTCATAATTCATCATTTCTCGTTATTTTCATTAATTTTAAGTACAACATATATATATTCTTTGTCTATTTGATCATTTACGCACATCATCCGAATCAATAGATTTTGTCTCTTCTACATTAAACTCGAAAGCAAAAAAAGAAGAAAATCCTGCAAACATCTTTGCAAAACTTACATTTTAAACATAGGCCTCATATAATGAACGATAATGATTCACGTTCAAATATATATTTATAAAAAATGCAATTTGTTTATGGGAGAAAAAGAGAATTCTCATCATGTGTCATTCTTACGTATTGAATTCAGCTTCTTCTCATATGTCATATCCAAAAGCAAAGTCTAGATTTTTATAGTTAATCATGCAATTTCTTCAATTAATCATGCAATCACCACGTAATTTTATACAAATCGTTTACAACTATCAACTAAGAAATAACAGGGTGTAGAAAGTTTTGTTTAGCTTCTCGCACAACCTACATTGATGTGAAATTAGGACTCAATTTAATGTTGTGCTTCATGTGTTACAACTATTTGTTATGGATTGGTGTTGACAGCAATAAGGCTCAAGTCATACATGGTCTAAATGATTGACAATAAACCATCCAAACCTCATATATCCAATGCTTTCAGTATAAAGTGCATGCATATTGCTACAATTCTCTTGCTTTCTCTCTTTAGAGTTGTAGGATTGCCAAATTCCACTTGCATCATCATTGAACAATAGCTCCATACTTCTCTCTCTCTCTCTCTCTCAAAGTGGACTTTATCCTTCTCTTTCTACATTGAATCTATTCTCTCCACCCTCCAGTGTTCCTGGTTTGCAATCTCTACCTATGCATCGGCCTCATTTGATGCGTAATTCCATAGCTTCTTATGTGTACTCAAGTTAAACTTCCCCTTTCAATATAGAATACACAATGTCATTCCCATAAATTTGGCTAAATGATTGGATGACTATGCTTCCTAGTTGTAGAGGTGCCAATAAAGTCAAGCATGCTAAAAGAGACAAGGGAAACCTTTGGAAAGGTCGTATTCTCAGTTTTAAAAGGATTTGGTGCTAGACAATCATTTGCAATTTCTTTCATATAATAAGTGAAGTTTAACAATGCTCTTTTATCAGTTTCAATTGTTTTTTTATAACATCATATATGTTTTTGTATTGAAGATATTTTTCCTTCCAATATTCTTGATTGTCAACCTATTGAATGTTTAACACAAACATTCACTGTTCTTCATAACAATTATGTAAAACTTATGTATGTAGAAAAATTTGTTCAATTTTTCAATAGCATTCCATTATTTCTCTACTTTGCAGATTATTAAGTGCCATCATGGAGGTGTGCCTATGGAAATCTTGTATGTGTGCCGGCTCCTTGCATCTCTTCATTAGATTGGGATGCTTCTAATCATTCAATAGTTTCAAGTTTTCTATGCAAAAGGAAAGATGACATCCAAAGGACGATGTCAACAAGCCAAATTTCTGGAAGGATAAAGATTCAAAGGTTTTTTTCTCCATGATTTTGTAGCATGTTATTACAACAAATAAAAATAATGTGGTTGAATAGGAGAGTTTCAATTTCAAAGATTGATGATGTTTTAGGTAGGGAATGGGATAACAAAGAAGTTCAAAATCTAGGAAACATCATTTTATGTAAAGTTAATCCAAATTCTCTTTCAATTTGATATCAGATATCTCAACAATCACTTCTTTTAGGCTGACTACAAAAGGTGGAAAAAAGAAGCCGGGAATCCAAAATTTGAGTTGGAATTATTGATTTTTCCAAATTTTCAACCTAGGCAAATAATTTTTGCTCCAAATTGGAAACTCAAAAATGGAAGGGAATTCCTAGATGTTGGAGAACGAATCATAAAATGGACATAAATTGTAAGGGCAAAGTCTAAGAACAAAAGCACATGCCCATGTGAAGAGACAACTTCCCACATGTATTATGTTTATAAAGTTACACTTAACTTTAGTTCTAGAATTTTCAAACGTCACGAGATTGAGAAAATCTATATAAGTTAGTTTGTATCAACAAATGTGATAAGAGAGAGATGAGAGAGAGAGAGGGGAGAGATAGAGAGTGAGAGAGAGAGAGAGGGGAGAGAGAGAGTGAGAGAGAGAGAGAGAGATTTGGTATGATTGAGTATAGTTGGGCTTCTTTGAGTGAGAAAGCACTTGTAAACTTTTTGGTTTCCATAACTATCATAAGAGTTAATAGAAGTTCTGTGTATGAAACTGTCTCCTTCATCTCCATGCTTTGCCTATTGTGGTAATGACTTCAAAAGTTCAAGTTTTCCAAGAAAATTGATGTGTGGCATCGAGTTTGAGCTGATATGTTCTTATTTCATTATTTGAGTTTTGGCTATTGTTGAATCTTAAAAACATGAGGTTTCATAGGCAACTCATTGTCTGGCATCGAATTTCAACATAAAGTTGATGCCTAGCATTGAATTCTAACATAAAAGTGTTTTTCTTCATACGTGTGTTCAAGGGGGTATTTCAAGTGCTAAAAAAGTGGCTTAAAACACACCAGTTTGATGGTTGGCATCAAATTCTTGGTGCAAGTGGATGCAAAGTTGAAAACTTTTATATTTAGATAAACGGTTTTACTAAATTAGCCAAGATTTCCTATTTTAGTTATATAGGGTGAACTTGTGAAGGCCATAACTTGGTGTGGTGCAAAGTTTTTCGCAAGCAATAGCTTGGTAGAAATTCTTCTCTTCGACTCTCATCCACGAGAAGATCTTGGCAAAATAATATTTATGCTAAGAAAAATAAGCAAAAGAGTGAAGGTATGTCATTTCAGTGACTAGAAATTTCTGAAGAAGTAAAGTTCTCAATTTTGGCTATCATTTTTCAAAGTCTAGAGAAGCACTGAGTTAACGGCAACCATAGAGGTTGTCTAGTGTCACATTAATTCATTTCTTGTGATGTTTCATACATCAACAAGTGGTATTAGAGCAAAAAGGTTCTAGCGAGTAGAAGGCATAAAAGGTATGAGAAGTTTTCATTAAAGTTTGAAAGTTGGAGCATTCAAAGATGCAAGACATTAAAAGATTAGTTCAAAAGTATCTTTATACACAAAAAAATATTATTCTTTATCCTTTAAACTCATAAGTTGAAGTAGAAGCAAAGATTTAGGGCAGATCATATCTCCATTGAGAAACTGGACAGAGATAATTATCTTGCATGGGTAATGAGAACTGAAGCTTTACGTATGAGTAAGGATCTCATGGTGTATATAACATGTGAAAAATAGAAGCTAGTATTTGAAGATGAAATCCGACCAAAGAAAGAACAACTTGATGCTTTAAAGCATCGAAAAAGAAGGATGCGAGTGCAAAAGCTTACACCTATAATACAATGATCAGATCATTTGCTACCACATATCAGAGGATTGGCATCAGTTGAAGATATTTGGAATGCATTGGAGTATCATTGCCAAAGTACCACCAAAGCAAGGAAAGAAAGTCTATGGTAAGTGTTTACAACATTCAAGAAGAAGCCAAGTCAAAGTATTAGTGATTATGTCACTAAGATGAAGGATCTAGGAGATGATCTTGGATCCATACATGAAGATATTGAAGATCACGGATTAAAAGGTGGAAACCTTTTGTCTTGTCAACAAAACGTTTTTTGAATCATTATGTTCCATATTTGAATCAATTTCTTGGTTTGATGCTCATATTTGAGTAACACTTGAAGGGAGATGGAGATAAAGAATAAAGTTCTACAGTGTACATGAAGAACAAGAAGAAAGGAGATGAAGGTAAAGCAAAATACGAGGAGGAATGGAGTTCTCAAGTTTATTATGCAAGAGGTCGAAGCACTAGCAGAGGAAGAGAAAGAGGTTTTGGAAGATGAAGAGGTAATCAGAATAATTACAATAAGAAGGCTTGCTAGATCTGTGGATTCATTAATCATTTGGCTCATGACTCTTGGCATAATCACAAAGGCTCATGACTGTTATTCTTCGAGAGATAGACAAAATCAAAGGACGACCTATGCTAGAGGTGGAGGAAGAAGTTTTGGATAGAATCAATCCTACAACACCACCTACTACAATTTTGCAAATGACACACAAAATGAAAGTCATACATCATTGATGATGAATTCAACAGCGTATCAGATAAAGAAGATCTAAAGGTATTTTATATTGACTTTGGATGTTCTAATCATTTGTTAGGAAACATAGAATTGATGTACAAATTGGAAAAAGGCATTTCTAGTCATAAAGTTCAAACACGTGATAATACAAAACATAGTGTACATTAAATTGGAACAATGAAATGCAAGTGTGGAGCAGATTTGCTAACCAATGTTTTGTTTGTTCCCACAATAACGGAAAACTTGATTACTGTGGGACAGATAGCTCAAAAATGTTTCAAATGAGGTTTACAAATGAAGGAGTATTTGTTGAAGATCCAGAGAATGGATATAATCAGATTATTTGTGGTAAGGAAGAAGGTAGACTCTTTACTTTAAGAGTGCAACGGAACATTGGTCAAGCTTTGGTGACACATGGTGAAGGAGTGATTACACAACTTGATCTTTTCCATAAGAGATTAGGTCATTTCAATGAAAGAAGAATTAAAGCTATAGTTTCAAATCAATCTGCACTAGGATTACCAAATGTGCAAAGTCAACATATGATTTATAAATGTGAAGCATGTCAGATGGGAAAAGCACACAGGTTACCATTCTAGAAGAAAGGATTTAAACATGATGGAGTACTAGAGCTCATTCATAAAGATGTATGGGGACGAACAAAAGAAGGATCTATCATTGGCTCAAGGTATTATGTTCTTTTCATTGATGATGCTACAATATGGATAACTCTGTATGTTTTGAAGGAAAAATCATAAGTCTTTGGAGCTTTTAAGCATTTTCATGCATATGCAAAGACCCAAGATTTCAATGATTATTTTTGGAATGCATGTATTAAGAGAAAAATAATCTACATGTATACACCACAACAAAATGGTGTAACAGAAAGAATAAATAGGACTTTGGTTGAGTTTGCTAGAGCTTTGATGAAGGAGAAGAATTGTCCAAATTATCTTTGGGTTGAGGCTATAAATACAGCTACATATCTTGTGAATAGATTACCATGTACACATCTAAATGGAATGACTCCATATGAAGCTTGGTGGGGTAAGAAACCAACACTAAATCATTCTAAAGTGTTTGTATCAATTGTATATGCTTATGTGCAATCCCAACTTACACATAAACTTGAACTAAAGGCAGAAAAATATGTGTTCATTGGTTATGATGAAAAGAAGATGGGTTATACGTTGTGGAATCTTCTAACCAAGAAACTTCTTGTCTCTAGAGACATTACATTTGATAAAAAAATAGTTGGCATGCAGATCAAAGTCATATAGTTGAAGGATTTGAAGAAGAGGTAAAAAGATGTTAGAAAGGAAAATCAAATGTGCAGGTGAATGGAGATGAAGAGTATATGCAAGCAAGTACATCCAAAAGTGGATTAACGAGAAGAAATGAAGAAGCCCCTATATTTGATGAAGAGGTGTATCCAAACACACATGAAGAGTGTGAACAAAGGAGGTCAAGTAGGACAATAACGCAACCGGAAAGGTATTCTTATGATACATCTTACATAACTTCAACAATGCATATATGGTCAAAGATGATGAAGAACCTTGGAACTATAATGAAGCAAAAGGTAAGAAGCAATTAGAAGAAGCAATGAAGGAAGAATTCAATGCACGAGAGGAGAGCAAGACTTTGGAACTTGTTTCTAAACCAAATGGTGAGAAGGTAATTGGAAATAAATGGGGTTTTAAAGTGAAGAAGCTTACAGATGGTAGTATAGCAAGATACAAAGGTAGACTGGTGGTGAAATGCTATGCCCAATCTCATCGCATAGATTATGATGAGACATTCAATTTTGTAGCTTAGATGTCAACTATAAGGACAATCATTTCTATTATAGCTTCAAAAGGATGGACTCTGAGCCAACTGGATATAGAGAATGCATTTTTTAATGGATGCATATTAGATGAGGTTTACATAGACGAACCTCAAGGATTTATAGATTCAAGGTATCCAAATTTGTTTCTAGACTTAGAAGAGCACTTCATGGATTGAAGCAAGCACCAAGAGCATGGAACTATAGACTGGTGAAGTATCTAAATAACCTTGGATATCAAAGTTTAAAAGCAGATCCAAGTTTACTCATCAAAAGAACAAATGAAGGTAAAATCCATAGGTACTTCAGAGGAAGGAATCAAGGAGGTAAAGAGATTATTTGAGAAAGAGTTCAAGATCAATGATCTAGGAAAGATATCATACTTTATTGGAATGGAAGTCACTTAAACACATCAAGGCATATATGTATCACAAGAAAGGTATCTTCTAAATGTGTTGTAGAAGTTTGGTATGGAAAACTGTAGAGAAGCTTCAACTACACTTGAAGTTAATCACAAGCTTAGTAAATATGATGGTGCAGAATACAAAGATATAAGGAAGTATCAACCTCTTGTGGGTAGTTTGATTTATGCTACACTAAGAAGAAGTTATCTTAGTTATGCAGTGGGAGTTTTGTCACATTTCATGCATTCTCTAAAGGATCCACATTGGATTGTAGGTCAAAGAGTTCTTAGATATATCAAACAAACCATAAAAGAAGGATTACATTATCCTTTTACTTAAGATTTGAAGTTTAGAGCCTATAGTGACTCAGACTCGGAAGGTTATCAAGATGACAAAAGATCAACTCATGGCTACATGATATACATTGCTGATAAGCTTCTAAGTTGTCATTCAAAGAAACAACATACAATAGCATTATCATCAACTACAGGTATGCCTGCAGTACATGGAGATAACACGACTTCAATCTATCTTGCATCAAATCTAGTATTTCATGCAAGAACACAGCATATAGAGATAGAGTATCAAGTGCAGTAGACTTCTACAAAGGATCATATGGCAGATAAAATGACAAAGACCTTGGATGGTGTGAAGACTATCGGATTCAAAAGCATGGGAGGAGTAAAAGGAAAAGAAGATGATATGAAGAAAGAGAGCATGTCAATAAGTGATTGAGGGGGAGCTGTGGAAGAACCAATCACAAACTCGTCATAAATTTGAATTTCAAAGTCTAAGAAGAAAAGCACATGCCTATGTGAAGGAACAATTTCATACATGTATTATATTTGTTAAGTTACACTTAACTTTAGTTCTAGAATTTTCAAAAGACATGAGATTGAGAAAATCTATATAAGTTAGTTTGTATCAATAGATGTGATAATAGAGAGAGAGAGAGAGAAACAAAGATTTTGTATGATTGAGTATAGTTGGGCTTCTCTGAATGAGAAGGCACTTATAAATTTTTGAGTTTCCATATCTATCATAAGAATTAATAGGACTTCTCTGTATGAGACTCTCTCCTCCATCTCCATGCTTTGCCTGTCATGGTAAAAACTTCAAGTTTTCCAAGCAATTCGATGCTTGGTATTCAGGTTGAGCTAATAAGTTCTTATTTCATTCTCCGAGTTTTGTCTACTATTGAATCTCCTTTAAAACATGAGGTTTCTAAAACAACTCGATGCCTAGCATCAAATTTCAATGTAAAGTCAATGCCTAGCATCGAATTATACATAAAGGTGTTTTTCTTCATACCTATGTTCAATGGGTTATTTCAGGTGCTGAAAAAGTGGCTAAAAACACAACAATTTGATGTCTGGCATCGAATTCTTTCTGCAAGTCAAGGCCAAGTTAAAACTTTTATATTAAGACAGACACTTTTACTAAAACACGCAAGATTTCCTATTTTGATAGCTCATACAAGGTCAACATGCGAAAGCCACAACTTGGTGTGTAGTGCAACGTTTTTAGCAAGTAATAGCTTGTTGGAAAGCTCTTCTCTTCTACTTTCATGACCAGAAGGTCTTGGCAAAATAATATTTGTGCTAAGAGATAGAAGCAAAAGAGTGAAAGTATGTCATTTCACGGACTAGAAATTTTCGAAGAACTAAAAGCTCTCAGTTTTGGCTATCATTTTTCAAAGTTTGGAGAAGCATTGAGCTAATGGTGACCATAGAGGTTGTCTAGTGTCCCATTAATTCACTTATTGTCATGTCTCATACATCAACACTAGAGTACCTGATAAGGTTTCACCATACTTAAGATTCTCAATTGATGGTGCAATGGTAAACATTAGATCAGAGAAAACATTATCTTGGATTACTTTCCTACCACCCAAGGTAATCAAGTTCCAAACCTTAAGAATGTAACCATTCTTGCCCTTTGTATTCTACCAAAATTGTTGGAATGGAAACAAAGACATTGAAACTAAATACATATATGTGGGCTTGATAGGTCCTCCTTACTCCTCTATGCATGTAGCACTCTCCTTTGTATTTATCCTACCTTGGAAAGTTGCATTTCGTCTCCTCGAGCCTTGGATGAGTCTGTCCTTGAGCCTCCTTGAGTATCTGTCTCTTAGTCTTCAATGATCTACAAGAATTTCATGCATTTGGTGTCTCTTTACCTCCTTTTATAGCTTTTGGATTCCTCTCGTGAATTTTCCACGGCCTTAGGACTCCCTTCCCTGATCTTATCCAACATTGAGACAACCCTAAGTGATTTGAGTCATGAATTTTGTCCACATTATGGTCTTTCAAACCTTTTGTCCACCTAAAGATTTCATAGTTCACACTTTCAACACTCCCCCTCAAGCTTAAGGTGTTAGTTTCCATATCAAGCAAGCTCATAGCCTTTGAGAACTTTTTTAACTTGGTTACATCCAAGCTTTTGTTGAAGATATCTAGAAATTGCTCCTTTATACCTATGAAATGAACATTAATGTCCCCACTTGCAACTTTTTCGATTACGTAATGGTAATGCACCTCAATGTGCTTGCTCGTTGCATAATACATGGGATTGTTAGCAAGATGTAGGCTTGACATGTTATCTCCATAAACTGGAATTGGTCTAGGTTGTATACCAAGATCTTTGAAGAGCTTCTTAAGCCACACTACTTCACATCTAGTGAAGCTAAAGCTCTATGTTGAGCCTCTGTTGAACTCAATGCCACTGTGGACTACTTTTTGCACATCCATGAAATTGCTTTTGTACTTAGCATGAAAACATAGCCAGAAGTTGACCTTCTATCATCACCACTCACTGCCCAATTTGCATTAATCCATTCTCTAACTTGAAGTACTTCATCATACCTCTATAGCCACCTATTATTAATTGTACTCTTCACATACCTTAACCCTCTCTTTGCATGATTGAGATGTTTATTTGTGGCTGTATGCACGAAGTGAGATAGAACTCCAAATACGTAACGTAAGTGAGTCCTTGTGAGTGTAACAAATCAAATATATCTTGTCATTTCTTTTCTTCATATACAAGGATGGATCTGCGTCACTTCGAGACAAACCACATCTCTTCAAGAAGTCCACTAGCCTCTTCTTCTAAGCCCTTGGGTCTTGCTTTAGGCCGTAAAAGTTCTTCTTCAATGTGTAAACATAGGTAGGATGTTGTGGATGTACATACCCTTGAGATTATTCCATGAACACCTCTTCTTATAACTCACCATTCAAGAAGGCACTCTTTATGTCCATGTCGTAGATAGACTCCCTCCTTGCTACACATAGCACTATGAGAGCTCTAAGGGTAGCCTTGTTTGTGAGAGGGCTAGAAGTAAACTCATAATCCACCCCTTGTGTCTGTGTGAAGCCTTTGACCTACTAGTCTAGCCTTGTACGTTGGCAAACTACCATCTGCATTGCTCCTGGTCTTGGACACCCATCTATTTCTTGTTCTCCTTAAGATATTTGAACTCTTCATTCCTAGCCTTCCTCCACTCTGGTTTGGTCTTTGCTTCCTCATAAGAATCTCGCTCTTGATCTGCAATGACATTCACCCTATATGCATAGTGCTTCGTCAAGAAAGAACCATATGTATACCTTTTGGGGGGTGGGGGGTCTTCTTCCTTGTAGACCTCCTCTCTTGACCTTTGAGATATTGCTTCTTGAGTCTATTGAACTTTACACTAGAAGTAATGATCTCCTCTGGCTCTTGATCTGCAATGACATTCACCCTATATGCATAGTGCTTTGTCATGAAAGAACCATATGTATACCTTTTGGGGGTTGGGGGGTCTTCTTCCTTGTAGACCTCCTCTCTTGACTTTTAGGATATTGCTTCTTGAGTCTATTGAACTTTACACTAGGAGTAATGATCTCCTCAAGCTCTTCCTCTTCTAATTTCTCTTGAGCTTCGCTAGTGTCATAGCGTATCTCTTGCAACCTTTTATGCTTTGAAGTAGAGGATGCTCTTTCATAATCATAAGTGTAAGAGTGATCATATGAGTGTATCTTAGGTGTGGAAGCCTCTAGCCCACTGATTGTGATTGACTCTTGAGGTTGACTCTGCACATCAAAGTCTGCATACTCCTCTTGATCCTCTTCATCCAACTTTTCCTTGCACTTGTCTCCATATCAAGACCTTTACTCATCAAACACAATATCTCTTGACATATATAGCTTCTTTGAGAGAGGCATGTAGCATTTGTAGCCTTTTTTCTCATTTGAGTAGGCAATGAACACACATTTCTCACTCTTGGGCTCTAACATTTCTCTCACCTCACTAGGAACATGAATAAAGCATATAGATCTAAATACCTTGAGGTGCTCCATGGTTTGTTTCTTGACATAATAGACCTCATGTGGAGTCAAGATGCGCACACCACTTGTTGGAATCTTGTTTATCAAGTAACAATCTCTATTCACAACTTCAGCCGAATAAGAGAATGGTAACGTACCTCCATTTATGATACATCTGTCTATCTCAAGCAAATGCCTATTCTTCCTATCTACAACCCCATTTTATTAAGGAGTGGACTTGCATGTAAAAAGCCTCTTTATGCCATTTTCTTGATAGTAATTTGTGACTTCCTTGGAGAAATACTCTCCCCCTCTCTATGACCTCAGTGTCTTGATGTGTGCATCACATTCTTTCTCAATAAGGAACCTAAACTTTGGAACACATGAAAACACTTCTGATTTTTCCTTGATAACATATAGACATGCATTTCTTGAGTGGTGATTAATTAAAGTGAGAAAGTACCTAGCGCATCCCAATGAAGCCTCTTTGCTAGGGCCCCATACATCTGAGTGTATAAGCTCCAAGAGCTTAGAGGATCTATACTCACTCTTTGGAAATGGCTTCCTTGCTTGCTTACCTAGTTGACAAGCATCACAAAACTCATGTAGATCTTTGCCTTCAAGGGTTGGTAGTCCCTGCACTAAACCTACTTTGAACATGCTTTTTAACTTGGGAATACCGATAGCTCTTGTGCCAAAGATCAATCTCTGCTCCTTTTGTTACCAATCATCACATACCATACCTTGTTGTGTGTAGGAGCAACATGTGGTGTGAACAATCTACCTTCTTTCCTTCCCTCGACAATCAACTTGCCTTCTTGCTTCACAATGCAAACTTTTGCATCAAAGACAACTTGCATACCTCTCTCTACCATTTTTTCGAAAGAGATAAGGTTCTTCAGAATATATGGAACATGGAGCACATCTTTAAAGATCTTGACAGATTCACCTTCACCTAGCTTCACATCTCCCACATGTATAATGGGATGTTGTGTGTTATCTCTTGTCTCCACACAACCTTTTCAGCTTGGGACTTGCATATCAACAAAAGATTTCTCCATCCATGACATGTGATTAGAGCATCCAGAGTCTATGTACCACTTTGTATCCTTGGGATCACTAGTGTAGCCATGTCTCATGGCCAAGCGGGTCTCCTTATCATCATCCTTCTTGGAGTTGTTAACATAATCTCCTTTCTCCTTCTTCTTCTTGCCTTTCTCATCCTTGAGCCAAAAATTTGAAGAAATATGATTTTGTTTACCAGATATAAAAAACGTTTGACATTGATGAGGGTTTTTCTTCCCCTTGTCATTCTTGCCCCTCCTTGAGGATGATGCCTTGATCTCTCCTTTTGAATCTCAATCTTCTTTCTTGGACTACTTCCACTTGCTTCGTCGCCCTTTCCCCTTCTTGCCAATCTTGCTTTTGCCTTTGCTAGCATGTAGGACATGTGAGTGACCATCCTTCTTGTATGTGTCTCCTATGGCAATCTTAGATGCCATTAGTGTGGGATCAACTCCTCAAGAGCTTGTAGAGCATCTCTATACAAGGTTGTAGTAATAAGGGGTTTCAACTTGTCTTCCCCTCTTAGCCCATTATGAGTAATCTACGCAAGGTCTTCTTCATGTGCATTGCAATCAATGGATGCCAATTGCTTCCTCAAATCCTTCACCCTCAAGGTGTAGTCAACAATAGATTGACCACTACCCTTCTTCAAGGGATGGAGTTCATTCTTAAGCTCCATCTTTTTTCTTCTTGTGAAAGTGGCATATATCTTCTGTAAGGCCTCCCAAACATATCTAGCATGCTTAAACTATGATATATGACCAATCATAGTGTTAGAGATTACGTGTGATATGTAAAAGATAGCTCTCATATTCCTTTCCTCCCAATTCTTGAATATCTTGAATTCTTGATTGGTGACCTTTGGATCTTTTGAATCCACATCAAGCTTATCTTCATCTCCACACACAATAAGACTATGTCTATTCCTACAAGAGACTAGAGAGAGTGTGGGCTTGATAGCTCTATTACTCCTCTTGTGTGAGAAACCCTAATGTACATTGTTCCTAGCTTGGACAACTATGTTTCACTTCCTTGAGCCTTGGATGACTCTCGCCTTGAGACTCCTTGAGTATATCTCTCTTAGTCTTCAATGACGTATATGAATTCCATGCATTTGGTGTCTCTTGACCTCCTTTTGTCCACATTAAGGTCATTTGACCCCTATGCACCTAGAGCTTACATAATTCACACTTTTGACAATTTGGAAAGATAGTATCTTTCAAGTTGGCCTGAATTGCTTTTTCTTTTATCAAAAGGACCCATGCATCTAGATAGTTAGTTAGATTTATATTAGGATTCTAAAATATGCACTTTAAGGACCTTCTTGCATTGGCCATTGCTCTCCATCCAGATGATGTACTCTCTTTCTATAGCGGCACATGAGTTTGCATATAACCAAACTTTTTCGCTTCATTCTGGTTTTTTGGATATTTCTAACCATGTGCATTGTCAAAATATTTGCAACATTGCAAGGCTAAATTAATATTAGAACTCATGGGGAGAGTAATACATAAGAGAAATGGAATGTACAAGAACTTATAGTTCGCAATTCCCATGTTGTGATTGGAGATAGTTAATGCTTGATATTCAACAAAATCAATAATTATAAGACTCCAATGACCCTTGGAAGTGTAACACATACTTGTAAATAAGATAGGAATAACTTTATATGAAATATATAACCGAAAAATTTCTTTTCAATATATTTATAAAAAATATATTCTATCTTTGGCACAAAAATAGGAAAAATGACCAATTTCTCCATGCTTTTATAATACACATTGAGTCATAAGGGGATCCA
>CM035432.1:121318622-121503622 GCA_020310875.1 Ceratopteris richardii | reverse complement strand
ACGTGCCCAGGTCTACGATTTGACATTCACAAATGAAGTATTCTTCATCATAGAGCAAAGATTGGTAGAAATCTCCTTAACAACCCTCATGAAAGGAATTCTAGGGATGAGGAGTCCCACAAACTTCTGAGATCTTCTAATTTTCCATAAATACTTGACATGATATTTTAGGCTCTTTTTAGATTATGCCTTCTCTAGATCACCTTGAATATTGCTATTTGTGGTCTCTAGAGCAGGTCCTTGGCCCTCTAGAATAGGTCCCCTATCCTCTTGATCTTGAGGGTACAACCTCCTAGCTGTCTTTCTTGTCCTAGCCATGATCTATAAAAAGAAGGGGCAGTGAGAAATTCACTAATCCTAAAAAACTCTATAATCTTTTTATCGTTGTCAGTTGTGGGAAGTCAATTATTGTCGCTATCTTTTCAGGACCCATTTGGATGACTTCGGTGGAAATAATGTATTCTAGGTACTTTAGCTTAGTGCAGCCCCATCTACATTTTCAAAACCGTAGTTGTAGGTTATGTTGTTCAATTCATTGCAAGACATGCTACAAGATATCTATGTGTTGCTGCCATGACTTAGTATGGATGAAAATATCATCTAAGTAAACTAACAGTACACCTTCCGTTATGAGATCATGGAATATTATGTTTGCCATCTTTTGAAATGTGCTCCTTGCATCTGACAGGCCGAAAGGCATCCTTTTGATTTGGAACAACCCGTGATTAGTCCTGAATGTGGTTTTGTGCACATCACATTCATCTAGTGGTAATTGCCAGTTGCCCGATGCCAAATCTAGTGATTTGAAATACCTTGACTCGCCTAACTTGTCGAGCAATTTGTCTATCCTAGGTAAATGATATTTATCATGTACTATTATTTTGTTCAGTGATCTGAAGTCGATGCAGAAGTGACAAACCAATCATAGCCTAGAGTTGCAGGGAATAACTCTTGTGGAAGTATGTAGAATGCATTTGTGAAACTATGATGTGCGATGGAAAATATGCAGAGAGCTTGCTTATTCGACCTGTATAGGTGCTGGTTGTCACCAAATAACACTCTAATGGGTAAAACAGAAACTATTGGGAGACGTAGAGATGATGCTAATTCTTCGTTGATTGATGATATTGAACTACCGGAGTCTAGAAGTACTTCCAAGGTTATGTTCCCTATGCGCATCCTGGTGGAACATACCACTCCATCTGAAGATGTTCATGCTTACACATGGGGATGTTGCTCTTTCACCACTGTCCCTCTCAGATGTTGTCAGGCAATTCTGTTAGTGATGCGGCATCTACGAGGGTAATTTATGCATTGTGATTATGTAATTGGGCTGCTTGCATGGATGTCTTCTATTGTTGTTGGAACTTCAATTTTCTGCAATGGTGCCTTATGTGGTCGTAAATGTTGTAGTGAAAACAACGGGGTCGTCCTTGAGCATCCCTGTGGGACAGTTGTCTTCTGCTTCCGAATTGGGCATTTTGGACATCTATGTCCATCGGGCTTGGTCCATGTTCTGTTTGTTGGTTTACTGCTGTGGTATATGCTGGGGTAGCGGTGATATCGGGCATCACTGCTGACTCGATGATTTGCGCGATCTGAATGGCATCATGAAATGTTTTGGGTGCTTGATCTCGTACTCTTCGTGCTATATCGTGCCGTAATCGTGGCCACAAAAAGAACAATTTCATCTTATCTGACATGGTTGGATCAACATGCATTAATAATTGGTTCAGTCTAACCCCGGATTGTGCCACGGGCTCCATCTGTTGCTATCGCATATTTTGTTATTGTTGCACGGTTGTTTGCGTTACATGTTGATGGGCGAAATTTTCGATGAGCTTTGTTTTGATTAAGTTCCAGTTATGTTTGGTCTCTTCCTCTTGTTGGATGAACCAGGTTGCTGCAATTCCGTCAAATAGTGTGCGAGCTTCTGCTGCTTTCCTCTCATCTGTCCATTTGTGATATCATGCCACATTATCGAAATGGTCTAACCAAGTTAGAACGTCTTCAGTAGGTAAACCAGCAAACATTTTTGGTCGGATCTTTGAATCTCGTGTGTTCTTGTTATCATTGCATTGCGCTAACATGGCCAAGATCGCGTGGTTGGTGTTGTTCATCTGCAGCATCATAGCATGGAAAATTTGTTGCATGCGGTGGTGACTTGTCGGATGGAATCGCTGGATCTCTGGATGCATTGATGCATCGTCATACGGACGTGATGGCATGTTCTGTTGTGCGGTGTCTTGGAAGTTCATGTTGGCACTGCTGTGTTCGCCCGTCGGCTCCACCAATGTGAAGTTCCAAGATTGGATTAAAGGAGCAAGAAATCAGAATCACCAGAACCGCCTCTTGCCCAGGCTTTTACACTTTATTTATAGTTGTGCCTAGTTCGTTACATCCGTTAGCTCGGGCCCCTTTACAATATGGTACTCAAGAATATCGTTCCAACATTCTCATCCTACTGAGCGTAAAGTAGAGACTACATGATACGTGCATGAGATTATCCCTTATGGAGGGAAGACTCACCCATATTGTAAATGAATCGTATGCAATACCATGAAAAAGTGTTTTTTTTTCATTGTTTTTTTAATTCTGAGAAATGTTGTTGAATCTACTAGCAAGCCAGAGAGAGCTACAAAGAATGCTAAATAAAGTTATTGCTAATTACAATACGCTTGTGCTCATGCATAAATGAGGTTCAAAAGGGGTTCATAAAGGGAAGATCCATCTTGAAGGCTATTACTCATGTGTGAGAGGGCCTCAAATTTCCTAAGGAAAGGAATCTTTCGAACATGTCTTGTACATGAAGATAGATTTTGAGAAAGCTTATGGTTGCCTAGGGTGGGATTTCATTTTGCAATCCCTCAAAGACATCAATTGCGAACCTAGAGGCATCAACATGACTTCTATGGTGATGTCTGTGTGGGGGTAGATAGTACAAATCCCATACACCTTTATGTCTATTCGTTTTTTTTTTCTTAATGATCATGCTCGTAAATTATGGTGGATCCCTTAAAATAGTTTTCTCCAAACATATACAAATGTAAAACAAAGTTTACCTAAAATTCATAATTTTTTTGGTTTTCCAATGATTCTTTCACCATGAAAGACATAGTAAAATTTAGTGACATGTATAAACATTGCAGTTCTTACAAAGACAAAACTGTGCACAAAAAAGGCTGCAGAAAAGAACCACAAGAAAAGAGTAATGATTAATCAAAGACGTTCTCTCACACTTTCTTCACTCGAACACAGATTATGATAGGTTTGTTGAATTATGAGGAAATTCACACTTATTTCTCTCTTAATTAGCTTGAAACAACGATTCAGACTTGGAAATGTATGGATGTTACAAGTTCAATGTTCTATACAATTTTCACTTACAAAGTAGACTTTCTTTAGTGATAATGACGGACTTTGACTTCGAATTCTATGCATGTGCAACGGATTTCAAAGGCATCGAGGTGCTTGCCCATATGCTTTTACACTCTCAATTTTCCGTGCAATTTTCAATTTCAAATTAGACTTTATATAGTGCTAATGAGGGACTTTGACCTAAATTTCTATGCTTGCCCAAGAGATTTTGACACTGTAACCCCTCTCAAGGCATCAAACTGCTTGGTAATATGTTTCTACACTGTAATCTTTCTACTGAAAAGTTCAAACTCCTTAGCATTAGTAACAAACAAGTGTTATCATGAGATATATAGGCATCAATTTAACCTGAGTTCTTAATTCAAACCCTATGAATAGATTTACTAGCGGTATAAAGACTTAAAAGAGCTAAGGGGAGGCCAAAAATTTGGGAAAATAGAAAATTCCTTCAACTGACTACTTTATATTCCTCTTTTGCACCTACTACTTAATGTATGAAGAGCCCTCTCTCGCTTGACTTGTATTATAGTGTTGATATTATAAGTGACATATGATAATTTAAGACTACTAGAAAACATAGTTGCACAGATATCTGTCTTTGACTAATAATAGAAATGGCATGCTTTGTGCATAAGGGTCTTTACATGGATAGACTGAAGCCTTCTGACACACCAAAAGGTTTTGAAATATTTGTTTGGAGGACAAAGTAGCCAGAAGATGCACGTAGTAATATATAAACAGAAATATGAACTTATCTAGAAATTGCAATAAAGTGCCTTTGACTAGGAGAAAAAGTTCTACAGAGAAATTAGTGGTTCTGTTCTCATACGAATAACTGGCCTTTATCAATCATTCTGGTTTTCTGGGCTAATCGTCAGAGCACATATTACAACATGAATCTATTTCTTTGCCAAGAAATAGAAGAATTGGTTTCAATTTGAGGATAAGGAATCACTGCATATGGATTATCAAATATCAAGCAAAACAAGCTCTTCTTATCAAATATCACCTTCAGCTTGTTTTTCTTGTATTCACTGTTTCCTTCCACGTTCTTCGAAACATATCCAATCTATATTTGAGTAAGCTCTTATCTAAATAGCATCATTAAAATACTAGAGTAATCCCTCATTTATAGTATCGTTGAAGTAGCTTATCATTCTCCTTGTCGCTTGACAGTGTGTAATTATGCATGAATTGTGAATGTAGCATAACTGAGAGAACGTATACCTTCAGGATACTAAGATAACGTTTGAATTTTCTGATATGAAAAAAGCATTACTAGCATGTCTAGGATACATTGAACGGACTGTGAGCACATCAATCTTCGATACTCCCATAAGAAATTTCCTTCTAAATTTTGTTCTTGCTCATGTCCTTGATCTCTCCTTTTACGTTCATGTTGTTTCTCATGTCTTTCGTATGTGTGTTTATTTATCCTTCACTATAGAAACTTGATTAGAGAAAGACTCAGATGATGAAAAGATGCATAAGTTTTTTGTTTGCTTTTTATTTCCCCAGAAATTTATGTATAATATTTCTGAAGAGAAGGAACTAACTTGACATGTGTTCGGACGATTTACCTAAAGCGTTGATTTCACTGAAACTTATGGAGAATTAAACGTTGTATGTTGGCTATCATGTAAAACAATCTTTTTGACAATCCCCAATGGGTTTTTTTGTTCTCAAATAGAACCATGTGAACATAAGATTAGTATTCTCAAGAATCTTATCTTCTGGGAGAGAACATTCCGGATGGATGTGTTCAAGTCAGGAGTCGTATTATTTCTTAGCAATTTTGAAAGGAAATATTTAGCAATTAAATATGAAAAGCGGATAAAAATAACAAACTCATGAGAAATGTTTCTTTTCTTCATTTTGGATGTAAATTTTTCGAATTCCACTTTAGACAGGCCGTGTGGCACTCATTTTGCAATTCAAGCACTTCTAGTGCTACAACTTATAGGCATTTCTGATACAAATTATATGGTTAGCTTGAAACAACCATATACACTTGGAAACATATGAATCTTACTCTGAACACTGAATTTTGAACTATACGCGCTTCCAATTCATTTTCAGTTCACTATATTATGTATTGAATGAGATCTCTGATTAGCAAAGTTAAGATCATGTCCCGCTTGAAAACGAAAGGACTCCTTTGTACATTGACTTACTTCAGTTGAGTTCGTTTGCTCCCGAGGATCAGCACGAGCATATATTTCTGGTAGTGTCGATGTGACCAGGACCTTGAGAGCCAAGAATTAAGATATTACCGTTTGGGAGGGTAAGAATGATCTATTTGTCAGGCTTCTCGGGGACCACAACGATATCTTTATTACAAACAATGTCTTGATACATCTTGTAGGGCTTATGCATTTACAATCACCCCTAAGAAGGCAGAACTAGATTTTATGCCTAATAATGCTTTCATTGTAATGGATTCAAGAAAGAGCTACAATGAGAAATCATCCTTCAGCTCTTGATGATCCCAATGACTTTGAGGTTTCTGAAAATCAAAGATGGGAGTAGGCAATGGACAAGCTTGAACTGAGGCTAAACTGAGAGATCATCTTTCAGCTCTTAATGATCCCCATGACTTTGAGGTTTTTGAAAATCAAAGATGGGAGTAGGCAATCGACAAGCTTGAACTGAAATTAAACTGACCAAGGAGACCCTAGCTTTCTGAGGTAGGAAACGCGACGGTCACCAACACTTCAGATTATGTTACTGTGAGACAGATATCATCGTTGTGTTTCTGCCTATGCATGCGTGCCTGTGTGTATGCTAGAGAGAGAGAGAGAGAGAGAGGGAGAGAGAACATCTCGGAAGTGCCAATGTTTTAGCTTGTAGGGTCTATTTCTGAGTACCGCTCTAGCTAGCAATTCATAGCCTTGTTGTAGCAGGCGGCCTCCACGAACAGTGGCACTCATCATGGTAGCAGCAAGCATGGCCAAGCAGAGCGCTGTGGCGATTCTCAGACACACAGCCATTGTGGCCTCCGATCTAGTGTTTGAGCACCATGAGCTCAGAGTTGCAATTCTATTTTGAGGGTGAGTTTTAGGTTTCTGAGTTGTCAATCTGAAGAGCTTAGGAGTTGATTTACTATTCAATTTCGTGGTTGAATACCAGCCTAGAATGCGTCATATCATTGATGAGCCTACAAATGTTTTGTTAGCTTATGGGTTTGAAAATAAATCCAATTAATTAATGCCGGTGTTTGATTTGGGTGGAGGAACCTTTGATGTCTCTAGTAGGATGGGATGTACTTTGTGAATATTAGAGGTTGAAGTATATTACTTTCACTCCTATCTTCTTGCTTTTAATTTTTCAACTTTGGAGGTTGGAGATGGTGCTTTTGAAACAAGGTGGAACGATACGTTAGGTTCGGTATGTACGGTTTGCATACGGTTCGAGATCCGAACCGAATCTTGAGGTTCGATACGTTCGGTACGTTTTTCCATAATTTTACAATTTATAAATGACAAAAATATACATATATTATATGCTGCATATTCAAGAATCAAGTTATCTAAACACTAATATCAACATTAAACAATGAATTATGACAAAAAAGAGTCGAGCCATACTCAAAATGAGGGGAAAAATATGAAAATGTTGCATAAATTTAAAAATACATTGAACCTGTACGGTACGGTTCGTACGTTCTGTACGTACCGTATGTACAATACGTACGGAAAAGTGTACGGTTCGAGTTTTGATCCTACCTTGTTTTGAAATGTTTTCTACATTACGAGACACTCATCTTATTGATGATGATTTTGCTATGGTGGTTGGAGCCACATCTCGAACATAATAGTTTTAAATATTTTATGATTGTGCATTACTTATTTGTTGTTCCATGCATAAGTTTCTTCACTCAATCACATTGTTGATTGGTTGGTAGAGAATTTTAAAAGAGATAATTGTATCAATTTGATTAAGGACAAGCAAGCTCTACAGAGACTACCTGAGAGCAAAGATGGAGCTATCATCACAAACACAAACAAGCATAAGGTACTTCATTGTGTCTTTCATATGTTAGTTTTTATGCATGAAAAATGAAGGAAGAAGACTATGATGTAATTGTAAGGCTTTTGATTTGTGTGCCTTAAATTTTGGATTTTTTGAATTTTCTTCTATAGTGTGTGTTGATTTTGTTTTGTTCCCTGTTAGTCTTCTATTCATTACGGCAATTGCAGATGACCCTGAACATATTGATACAAATCTTGCTTTTGCAAAGTTTGAAATGCTCTATTTTGAAGTTTTTGGCATAAATATCAATACTTTTGTTAGTTGTGTGGTCTAGTAATTCTAGTAATATGCATAATGGAGGTAATTTGTTGTATAGTCTTGTGGTTGACCAGCTTAAGCTTGTAGGTGCATTTTCATTTGAGGGTAAATTTGGGTTTTCTTGGACTCATTCTAGTATATTCATTTGATTTGCTCAAGTGCAAGATCCCTATTGAGAGTGCACTGAAGGATGTGAAACTATGCTTCAGTGATATCAAAGAAGTCATGATTCATATTTGTTAGGGGTTCAATAACAATACTAGTAGCTCTAGATGTAATGAAAAGAATGACTTGTAAGGTACCCAATGTTGGGAGCTTTGTAAAACAACAAGTGTATACCCATCCTTTTTTGTTGTGTATTTATGTACATGCATAAATGCAGGTCTTTGTGTGCTAAAATATGCATCTACAAGTGTGTATAGTGGTATATATATGTAGAGATGTGTGTTGGTGATTGTATATGTGTATGTTGATATGAATGATTTAGGTGTATATGCATGTTGGTATATACCAATGCGCCTTGCATATATGCACATATATATATAGGTGTTTGTGTGTTTATATATGTACTATGGATGGTGGTATATGTATTTATACGTGCGTTTGTGTGTATACATGTATGTGTCGATAAGGTGGTCTGAATGATGTAGATTTATATGTATGTTGGTGTATATGAGCGCTGAAAAAACGGGTATGTACATATGTGTGTAGGTATTGGCGTATTTGTGTTTGTACATGTCTAAAACATGTATATATCTAGGTGTTTGTGTCTTGCTATATATTTGCATCTATATATATATAAATATATATATAAATATAAATATATATATATATATATATATATATATATATATATATATATATATATATATATATATATATATATATATATATATATATATGTGTGTGTGTGTGTGTGTGTGTGTGTGTGTTTGTGTGCGTGCGCGCGTGCGCATGTATGGACATTTATGTGATATGTGTGGACATGTTTGTGTGCATATGCACATATGAGAATATGAATGCAATAAGCGTTTGTATATGTGTGTTGGTGTATAATATGCTTTGTACTATGTGAATGTGCATATATTTGCATGTTAGAAATGTGCATATGCACATATTTTCATGCTAGTATATGTATATGTATCATGTATGTTTCAAGTCCCGACATGTAATCCAAAAGAATGCAACTTTTTCAGCATGTATTTGTGTGGACCGTCTACAACTTTGCTTTCCTCAATTAATCCTGTCATTTAACAAAGGAATTTCATCCAATAATTCTCACATGATAGGAAGCCAATTTTTTTGCCGATCATATGAAAAATTGTATTTTCAGTGAAATTTTGGCCCTATCTTTGAGTGCCCAGCCATAGGAATAGATGGAGTAGTTTGGAAAACCTAGTAGTCTGGTCCGGTACTCTAGAGTATCCTGGTAGTCTAGTGTAATCAGCTAGTCAGGTAGTGCAATAGTTGAATCCAATCAAATAGTCCTCCCAGAAGTTCGGAAGTAAGATTGTTCGGCTATTCTTGGATTTATAGATATTTTGGTGTGCAAAAGATTAACGCATCCTAAAGTTCTCAAGAACAAAATCTAGAGTCTGTCCAGATCGACATTTGAATCTCCATATCGCGAGGGTGCATTATTGCTAAGTGGTGGGCAACCGAAAACTGGAGTTGTCATGACGCTCTTGTGCAGATAGCAGCTTGCGGAAAGCGCAAAGAAGCAACAGGAAAGGGTTCGAAAAGATACTAATTGGTTTGTTGAGGACAATGATGGAATGTGCGATCAAAGAAGGAGGAAAGGTGCGCTGGTAAATTGAATGTTCGTATAACCGAAAATAACAGAAAGAGGAAAGAGAACATTATCCCTGCTCAAGAAAGTCGATGATTATCCTCCACGCTCCTGAAAATGTTGATGGGCCATGTTGAATTACAACGTCGTGCACAGAATGCACCAAGATCGACGCAAGATGAGAGAGATGAAGAAGATGATGCGCATAGAAACGATTGATTCCGTTGCCAAATGACTGTTATTCTTTTATTGATTAATATTGATTAATATGGCTGTTCGTGTGTTTTCATTATGCACGGACATTCGACATTAAACTCCGACGGGGATCCTATACGTTTTACTTCCATGGTTGACTTTAATCTTGTGGCCACGATCGGTGCCTGTGATGGCATGTTGAATTGTAACGTCGTGCACAGAATGCGCCAAGATCGACGCAAGATGAGAGAGATGAAGAAGATGACGCGCATAGAAACGCTTGATTCTGTTGCAAAATGACCGTTATTCCTGTGTTTTGATTATGGGCGGACATTCGACATTAAACTCCGACGGGGATCGCAAGAAGCGGAAGCCTAGTGGCTCTCATCTTAGTGCCTAATATTGTTAGGCATCGAGTGTGAGTCAGAAGTGACGGGAGTGACACAGATATCATCGCTCTGTGTGTCTCTGTGCGTGCGTGCCTGTGTGCATGCGAGAGTGACAGAGAGAGCCAGAGAGACAGAGAGAGACAGAGAAAGAAAGAGAGAGAGAAAATTCCTCGGAATTGCGAATGTTTTAGCTTGTCCGACTTAAGAAACACATGCAAAAATAAATACAGACTATAATGAGTAAATAAAAACAGTTCACATGCTGATCATACATTCACACTGCACATCAGAAGGAGAAAAGTTCTAAGCATGTATATACTACACACGGAGGAAGCCTATGGTCGGCCTTGCAGATTGAACAGAAGAAGCCTATGGTCGGCCTCGCAAAAGATAATAATGTAAAATCTACAATGTGATAGTTTTATGAATATGTTAGTTCAGTCATCTCTGCCTCTTGAGCTTTGCATTCCTTGAATACACTTGGCGAAGATTAACAACTTGTCACCGTTTCTTGTCTCATGAACTTGTCGGTGACGGATTTGTTGGTTCATGAAGATTCCCAGTTGAAAGGAAAACGTTTGATCATTTGCGCGTTTTAATTCATTACATTCCGCCAGCGGAAGACAAAAAGATTGACTGCATTGATTGAAATCTTTGATTAGCAAAGTTAAGAACAGGTCCCGCTTGAGAACGAAAGGACTCCTTTGTACGTTGACTTACTTCAGTTTGCTCCCAAGGATCAACACACGATCCTTCTCATCCGTCTTCACTATTTAAATACGAGCATATATTTTTGGTAGTGTCGTTGAGTCGAGGACCTTGAGAATGATCTATTCTTCAGGGTTCTCGGGCACCACAACGATATCTTGATATATCTTGTATGGCTTAGGCGTGTACAATCAGCCATACTTTCATCGTACTGGATTCAAGAAAGAGGTACCGAATAATAAAAATGATAACGTATCTTTCAGCTCCTTATTATCAAAATCAAAGATGGTAGTAGGCAATCCACAAGCTTGAGCTGAAGTTAAATTGAGCAAGGGGACGCCAGCTTTCTGAGGTAGGAAAAGCGATGGTCATCAACACCTTAAGCCTTTGTTATTGTCTACAATTCTTGTGTTTTTTCAATCCGATAAAGAGCTCCATAGCTGGAGATAATTTGCGTAACTTTCGTTTGGATTAGGAACCCCAACCAAAGAAGTATTTCGCACTTTAGGATCCCATCTCTCATCCCGACTGCTAATTGAAATATACTATTTCATATATGTTGGGGCTTTCTATGTGCGGGATGCATGTGCATGTACCTTTCTGTATAATACTTTCTTCATTTCTCTATTAAGAAGATGAGAACTAAAATTTGGCTTGAATATTATTTCCACCTAACTAGATATTGTAATTCAGGACAGAAGAAATTCACTCGGCTTGTACTGGGAGTTCTGCCGGATGATTCATGTCTAACATATTGAGTTGGAATCTGTGTGTCAATCGTTATTGTGAAGAGAGATGGTGGATGCAATCCAAAGATGAGTAGGTGCTGCTACAACCAGCTTCACACCAGCCAACTGAGACTTCAGAGTTGATTAGTAGACCCTTTGAGCTTCCTAAATCCACCAAAATATCAGCCAAGTACTTTGGAACATGTATCCCAAAAGTTTAAGTCAAGACCGACAAGTTGCGAAATGACTAGCTCCCAAAACTTGCTATTTTTGGACATACACCTGCTGGAAAAAATGAACAGTGCTCTCAACCTGGAAGGAATTAGAAAAATTCCTTTTGGGCATAGCAAATAGACTTAGCAAGCTTCCTATTCCAAGTTAAAACACTTCAAATGATGGACTGAGCACTGAGAACAAGTTTCATCAAGTTCTGGAACATTCCCACAATTCTCGGGGCTCTGCAGAGATAGACCAGTAAGCAGTAAAATGCAGATATCTCCAAAAGTATAAATCCAATGACCTTTGAAAATTTATAGGTAGAGACTAGACAGTGAGAGCTATCCAACGCACTTTAAAACACTGAAAAAGGTGTAGTAAAACTCGAGATATGACCTTCTGAAGTTACTGCTCTGAGTGAGTATAGCAGAGAACAAAACAGAGAGGTAGATGATGATAAATGTATAGATTCACATATGATTACAACCACATTGGCAATGAATCTTTGCACAATGGGAGTAGAATGATAGAGCTATGGAGTAAGCTCTTCAATCTCTACAAAATGACATCAAGTGGTCACGTACAAGGCTTGCTAATCGCCTCTTCCTTCTTGCTCCTTTTATAGCAATTCTTGGAGGGAGTTTTGAATTCGAATTCGAATGGCTCCACCTAAAAGTGATCCCCAAAGTTAGGAGAGATTCCCTCAGCTCAAAAATTCGTGATTTTGGTAGTTGGAGCCACAAATTTGCTTTTACATCATGGATGAGGTAAGCCATCCTTTTACTTTTTTTCTTTTTCCATTTACAAGAGATAAAATGTACTCTTTTACAAGAGGTGTTCACATGACTACTCATGTGACTTACAAATGAGGATAATATCAAGCATATCAAGCATGTAGGCTTGGGCAAAATGCACCAACAGCTCCCCCTCAAGCCTAACATGCTTGGCCTCCAAATAAGTCTTCAATTGTCCTTGATTTCCTGCAAACCAATCATCAACTTGAATCTACTTAATTTCGTACCATCAAGAGCTTTCGTCAACATGTCTGCACATTGCATATCTGTAGAGACGTAGGATAGTTGAATATCCTTGCTCATTAGCTTCTCCCTTACATAATGGTAGTGGACTTCAATATGCTTGGTTCTAGCATGGTATACCGGATTAGCTGCTAGATGTAGTGAGCTTGTGTTGTCACCAAAAATGTGAGGTGTTGAAGAATGAAGTCCAAGATCTGTGTACAAAGATTTTAACCACATGATTTCTTGAGTTGCATTAGCCAAACCTCTATATTCAGCTTCAGTAGAAGATAATGCCACGGTTGGTTGCTTCTTCGATGACCAAGAAATGATTTTTGAACCTGCAAATGATATATACCCTGATGTGCTTCTTCTATCATCTTTAGATCCGGCCCAATCTGCATCTGAGTAGACCTTTAGCTCAATATCTGAAGTATATGAATAAAACAAACCTTCATTCATGGTCCCCTTTAGGTACTTGAGGACTCGCTTGGCCGCTTCCATATGTGGTCTTCTCGGCTTATGCATAAACTGACTCAATATGCTAACACTATAGCATATATCCACCCTTGTGAGTGTTGCATAGTTCAAACTTCCAACCAAGCTTTGATAGCTTGTGATGTCTTCAATTGGCTCTCCTTCATAAGCATTAAGCTTATGATTTTGCTCCATAGGTGTACCTGCACACTTTGTATTTTCCATCTTGAACTTGACGAGCATGTCATGGACATACTTCCTTTGTGTGATGTATATACCTGAATCTATGTAGATCAACTCCAATCCAAGAAAATAAGTGAGTGGTCCGAGGTCACTTATTTTGAACTCCTCCTTCATTTGACTCTTTACCTGTTTGATTCCTTCAAGATCATTGCCTGTGATAATAATATCATCAACATACACACATAAATAGATCACTTCAGATCCATTCCTCTTTATGAACAAAGAGGTATCCGCCTTGCTAGCTTTGAATCCTTGGTCCTGCAAATAAGTAACCAATCTGAAATTCCAAGCTCTTGGAGCTTGCTTCAATCCATACAAAGCTTTCTTTAGTTTGCATACATAGTTAGGATGATGTGCATCCTCATATCCAGGAGGTTGTGCCATATACACTTCCTCAGAAATCCATCCATTCAAGAAAGCATTCTTTACATCAAGTTGATAAAGATTCCAATTTCTAGATGCAGCAAGACTTATGAGAACCCTAATTGTAGGCATTTTTGCAACAGGAGAGAAAGTCTCCTCATAATCAATACCATGGGTTTGAGCAAACCCTTTAGCAACTAACCTTGCTTTGTGTCTATTTATACTTCCATCTGGATTCCTCTTGATTTTGTATATCCATCGAGATCCGATTATCTTCATAGATGGCTTGTTAGGTACAAGCTCCCAAGTGTCATTCTCCTTCAAGGCTTCCATTTCTTCATCCATTGCATCTCTCCAAGCTTTCTTGCTTTGTGCTTCTTCAAATGTGGTAGGTTCTTCATTGGTTGAATCCTTTGCAATGTAGATTGAGTGCTTGGTGACCAAAGAAGTATCATAACCAAACCTCTCTGGTTTCTTCTTCTCCCTCGAAGACCTTCTAAGTGGTTGATGTGAGCTCTCGGGTCCATATGTAGCATCCTGCATCTTTGCTTTACCTTTGTTCTTCCATAGCTTTAGTCTTTCCAAGTCTTCTAGGTCAATCTCCGAATCACTTTCTTCAATCTGCTTTGGCTCCTTTGGTTGAAGTGATGGAAAATCTTCATCCAAGTCATATGGCAGCTTCACTTTCCTGTCATCATCAAACCATGATTTGTTTTCATCAAAAATTACATCTCTACTCACAGAAAATCCTTTATTGGTTGGATTGTACAATCTATATCCTTTTTGGTTTTGATCATAACCAATGAATACACACTTCTCTGCCTTGGGATCCAATTTCCCTCTTACTTGAGAAGGAATGTGAGCATAGGCTAAGCATCCAAAGATTTTACAATGCTCTAGACTAGGTCTTCTTCCATTCCACACTTCATATGGAGTGGTTCCATCTAGTGACTTAGATGGAAGTCTATTTATGAGATATGTGGTTGTCGACACAGCCTCTGCCCATAGGTAGTTCGGCAATCCCTTTTCGTCGAGCATGGACCTTGCAGCTTCGACGATAGCTCTATTCCTCCTCTCTGCTACACCATTGATTTCGGGTGTATACCTTGTAGTGACTTCCCTTTTAATGCCTCTTTCATGCAAGAAGGCATCAAATTCAAAAGAGAAGTATTCTCCTCCACCATCTGATCTGAGTCGTTTCAAAGTCCTACCTGTTTGGTTTTCAACAAGAGCAATATACTTCTTAAAGCAATTAAACACTTCATCCTTGTGCTTCATGAAAAACAGAATGGTCCACCTGCTACAATCATCTATGAAAGACACATAATATCTTGAGCCTGATATAGATGGCTCCTTACTTGGACCCCACACATCCGTGTGCACTAGATCCAAAGGATTTCGATACATATATCCTTTCTTATTGAAAGGTTGTCTATGAGCCTTGCCGAGTTGACAAGCTTCACACTTATAAATCATGTGTTGCCTTGTGATATTAGGCAAACCAAGTACACTTTGGTCCCTGCAAATCTGTTTGAGTGTCCTCTCACCAATGTGAGCAAGCCTTTTGTGCCATATCTCCAACTCTGTTAGAGTTTGAGATCCATAGTTAAACAAAGCTATGTTCTTTGTATCTTCCACTTCAAAAGTGAAAAGCCTTCCTGTCTTTTCTCCTTTGGCAATCCTTCGAAAGCCTTGCCTTGGGTCTTCAACATATGCTCCAAATCGATTGAATCTAACCTGCAATCCTTTTTCAACAATCTGTCCAACACTTATTAAATTTTTGGTAATTGTAGGGACATACAAGACTTTGCTTAAGAGGTTCATATTCCCATCTGATGTCTTCACATTACCTATCTTCTCCACTGAGTGCTTTGTGTCATCTCCTGTCTGCACTTCATGCTTGTTATGAGGATCTTCCAAATCAGAAAGTAAAGCCACATTTCCTGCTACATGGTTCGAGCATCCCGAATCAATGTAAAATATGTGATCATCATCCTTACCCTTCTTTGTTGATAGATTCATAATCAATAATGAATCTTCTTGACTTTGGTCCTCTGCATAGTTATTGTAATCTCTTCTTCCTCTATGGCCACTTTGATAGTTGTTGTTGTTGTTGTAATTGTTGTTGTAGTAGTTGTTGTTGTTGTAGCCTCCATTGTACCTACCTCTATTTGATCCATAGCCACCTCTATTGAATCCTCTTCCTCTTGAGTTCCTTGGATTCCTGAAACATTCTTCAGTAGTATGGTTAGATAAGCCACATATGTTGCAAGGTTGAGATGATTGGAATCTCCCCCTGCCTTGCTTTCCACCTCTGCCTCTTCCTCTAGCTCTTCCTCTACCTGCAAAGTTTGCTTGGAAAGAGCTTCCTTCATCTTCATTCTTCCTATTCTTTGACTTGTCCTTGACCTTAGCTTTATCAGAATATAAGGCAGAAGTTTGATTACCTCTTGAGGACTCACCACCTTTGCTAATCTTTGCTTCATGAGTGAAGAGTTGGCCCATGAGTGTGTTGAGGTCGGGTACATGCATATCCATGTATAAATCCATGGCTGTTGTGAATGACTCCCACTTGTCGTCTGCTTTGATTCCATTCATGATTTGTCTTATGATTTGCTCCTCTTCAATTACCTCTCCAATGCTTCCAAGTTGGTCGGAAATCTCCTTCATCTTTGTGACATAATCAGTCACATTTTGCTTCGGGCTTTTCTTCATTGTTGTGAACTCCATCCACAATTGGTTCTTCCTTGCTCGAGTGTTGGAAGAGAAGAAAGAAGCAAGTGCATTCCAGGTTTCTCTTGATGTCTTGCATCCCTTGACATGAGGTAAAAGAAAATCAGAGATTGAGTTTAGAATATAGGACCTTGCAAGTGCATCCTTCGAACACCAATTCGAAAGTCCTTCCACTTCTTCATGTGATGGTTGCCCTTTGTTCCTCATGGTTGGCATTGCTTCATCTCCGGATATGAATCCATATAGATTCCTTCCTTGAAGGTAAGCCTCCATCCTTAGAGACCATGCCGGGTAGTTGTTTCGATCCAATTTGTCAATTGTTGATGGAAATCCATCTCCCATGTTGCTTGACTATGCTCTGATACCACTGTGAAGAGAGATGGTGGATGCAATCCAAAGATGAGTAGGTGCTGCTACAACCAGCTTCACACCAGCCAACTGAGACTTCAGAGTTGATTAGTAGACCCTTTGAGCTTCCTAAATCCACCAAAATATCAGCCAAGTACTTTGGAACATGTATCCCAAAAGTTTAAGTCAAGACCGACAAGTTGCGAAATGACTAGCTCCCAAAACTTGCTATTTTTGGACATACACCTGCTGGAAAAAATGAACAGTGCTCTCAACCTGGAAGGAATTAGAAAAATTCCTTTTGGGCATAGCAAATAGACTTAGCAAGCTTCCTATTCCAAGTTAAAACACTTCAAATGATGGACTGAGCACTGAGAACAAGTTTCATCAAGTTCTGGAACATTCCCACAATTCTCGGGGCTCTGCAGAGATAGACCAGTAAGCAGTAAAATGCAGATATCTCCAAAAGTATAAATCCAATGACCTTGAAAATTTATAGGTAGAGACTAGACAGTGAGAGCTATCCAACGCACTTTAAAACACTGAAAAAGGTTCAGTAAAACTCGAGATATGACCTTCTGAAGTTACTGCTCTGAGTGAGTATAGCAGAGAACAAAACAGAGAGGTAGATGATGATAAATGTATAGATTCACATATGATTACAACCACATTGGCAATGAATCTTTGCACAATGGGAGTAGAATGATAGAGCTATGGAGTAAGCTCTTCAATCTCTACAAAATGACATCAAGTGGTCACGTACAAGGCTTGCTAATCGCCTCTTCCTTCTTGCTCCTTTTATAGCAATTCTTGGAGGGAGTTTTGAATTCGAATTCGAATGGCTCCACCTAAAAGTGATCCCCAAAGTTAGGAGAGATTCCCTCAGCTCAAAAATTCGTGATTTTGGTAGTTGGAGCCACAAATTTGCTTTTACATCATGGATGAGGTAAGCCATCCTTTTACTTTTTTTCTTTTTCCATTTACAAGAGATAAAATGTACTCTTTTACAAGAGGTGTTCACATGACTACTCATGTGACTTACAAATGAGGATAATATCAAGCATATCAAGCATGTAGGCTTGGGCAAAATGCACCAACAGTTATGTAGCCTAATCATGTTCTTTTTATAACCAGGAGGGAATGATTCATCGTGTTTTCACGATAATACAAAATCCTTGGTTCAAGGTAGAAATATATGGTACTCCACAATGGCGTTCCAACGTTCTCATCCTATTGAGCGTAAAGTAGAGACTAGATGGTACGTGCGTGAGATTTTCCCTTTCGGAGACAAGATCCACCCATATTGTAAATGAATCGTATGCAATAGCATGAAAGAGTGTGTTTTTGTTTCTTTACTTTTTAGTTTGAAAGATGTTGTTTAATGTACGAGCAAGCGAGAGAGAATTACAAATAATGTTGATTAGAATATTGTCGTCCTATTCGTGAGGGGTCCGCTTGATTTTCACTTGGAACAATAATAGGATGGAGGTTCTTGGAATTTCATTTTGGAACAATGATAGGATGGGGGTTCTTGGCCGTTTGGGACTCATTTTGCAATTCATTTTAGGCATTGTCGATAACATCTATAAGAGTCAAGCATTTCTAGTTCTAAAAATTATAGGAATTTCCATGGTGATTCACAACGCCTTTGAAAACGTCGTGTGGTTTGAATAGTCACGTGGATCTTTTTGGATGTTCTTCATAATCTTCTCACTCCTTAACATATAATAAAGTTTCTCCTAAATGATCTTGAGGCAACTCCGAATCCCCCATTTATATATCGAAAATCATAGCCCATGAACGAACTTATGTATATCCAATTACTTCCAATTTATTCTTGTAAGACCATTCAAGTATCTCTATTCCCATGATACCTAAAGTCTCTCGTAGGAGGGATACACAACGTTCTATCTTTAAGAATTTTCGATTTCATGACTTCATTCTTAAACAATAACAAAGATCTTATCATGGGGGTAGATTTAAGATAGATAAAAGTTAACAACAAAAATATCTTATTATGCAGGTATATTAAAGATATGGAAATCCATGCCGCCTTGGTTTCATGTTAATCTCTGAATCCTCTTGTAATAAAGTGATTGGTTGAAGATGGTTGAACCACACACTTGAGAGATAGGAGATGGTTGAACTACACCCTAAGAGAGAGGATTAGGAAGTAATCCTCAACCATGGCTTTTGGGGCAAGTGGTTAGCCCATCACATTCCTAACCAAGATATTGTGAGTTCAATTCCTTACATTGGATTAGAGCCTAGGAAGTGGGCTTGGGAAAGGTGGGTTGACATAATGACCTCTAAAAAAGGCGTTGGGGCATCCTCTTTATGAAAGGGGACAAAGTAGCGGGCATCGCTTTCATAAGTTAGCCCAACAAAGATTGAGGCATATCTCTCAATCCGTAGGTCGGATTCAGGAATGTAAGATATCATTGGAAAGCTCTTGGAATGAGCTTTCCAAATCTAATGAGATAGCTAGAAAGTATGAAGCGCTTTAGCAACCATGGGTAGCACTTGATTGAGGGTTAAAGATGCCAAACATGGGTGAGAACGAGATTCAAGACTGAGGTTGAGAACAAGGGCTCAAGACACCAAGGTTGCAAACAAGAAGGTTCTAGATAACAACGTTGAGAGCAAGGGTTCAAGAGACCAAGGTTAAAGAAATTGTGCGGGGTTAAGGACATCAATTCAACGGCACCTAGGGAGTTCAAGGGGTTGATCACCAAGGCTAGAGGGATACAAGAGTAGATCATTGAGGACAATGATTGACCAAGGGGGGAAGAATGTAATAAAGTGATAGGTTGGAGATGGTTGAACCAAACACTTGAGAGATAGGAGATGGTTGAACATTGCAGTTCTTACAAAGACAAAACTATGCACAAGAAAGGGTGGAGAAAAGAACCAAAAGAAAAGAGTAATGACTAATCAAAGACGTTCTCTCACCCTTTCTTCACTCGAATAGAGATTATGATAGGTTTGTTGAATTATGAGGAAATTCACACTAATTTCTCTCTTAATTAGCTTGAAACAACGATTCACACTTGGAAATGTATGGATGTTACAAGTTCAATGTTCTATACAATTTTCACTTACAAAGTAGACTTTCTTTAATGATAATGACGGACTTTGACTTCGAATTCTATGCATATGCAACGGATTTCGAAGGCCTCGAGGTGCTTGCCCATATGCTTTCACACTCTCAATTTTCCGTGCAATTTTCAATTTCAAATTAGGCTTTATATAGTGATAATGAGGGACTTTGACCTAAATTTCTATGCTTGCCCGAGAGATTTTGACACTATAACCCCTCTCAAGGCATCAAACTGCTTGGTAATATGTTTTTACACTCTAATCTTTCTACTGAAAAGTTCAAACTCCTTAGCATTAGTAACAAACAAGTGTTATCATGAGATATATAGGCATCAATTTAACCTGAGTTCTTAATTCGAACCCTATGAATAGATTTACTAGCGGTATAAAGACTTAAAAGAGCTAACAGGAGGCCAAAAAAAAATAGAAAATAGAAAATTCCTTCAAATGACTACTTTATATTCCTCTTTTGCACCTACTACTTAATGTACGAAGAGCGCTCTCTCCCTTGACTTGTATTATAGTGTTGATTTCATAAGTGACATATGATAATTTAAGACTACTAGAAAACATAGTTGCACATATATCTCTCTTTGACTAATAATAGAAATGGCATGCTTTGTGCATAAGGGTCTTTACATGGCCAGAAGATGCACGTAGTAAAATATAAAGAGAAAGATGAAGTTATCTAGAAATTGCAATAAAGTGCCTTTGACTAGAAGAAAAAGTTCTACAGAGAAATTAGTGGTTCTGTTCTCATACAAATAACTGGACTTTATCAATCATTCTGGTTTTCTAGGCTAATCGTCAGAGCACGTATTACAACATGCATCTATTTCTTTGCCAAGAAATAGAAGAATTGTATTTAATCTTATCATCAGTAGTGAGGAACAAAAAAGAAGACACATTATCGACCAAATCAAGTATCATGTCATGTGAACATGACATCGATGGCCTTCAGACTTTACGAAGTTTCAATTTGAGGATAAGGAATCATTGCATATGGATTATCAAATATCAAGCAAAACAAGCTCTTCTTATCAAATATCACCTTCAGCTTGTTTTGCTTCTATTCACTGTTTCCTTCCACGTTCTTCGAAACATATCCAATCTACATTTGAATAAGCTCTTATCTACATAGCATCATTAAAATACTAGAAAAATCCCTCATTTATAGTATCGTTGAAGTAGCTTATCATTCTCCTTGTCGCTTGACAATGTGTAATTATGCATGAATTGTGAATGTAGCATAACTGAGAGAACGTATACCTTCAGGATACTAAGAGAACGTTTGAATTTTCTGATATGAAAAAATGCATTACTAGCATGTCTAGGATACATTGAACGGACTGTGAGCACATCAATCTTGGATACACCCATAAGAAATTTCCTTCTAAATTTCGTTCTTGCTCATGTCCTTGATCACTCCTTTTACGTTCATGTTGTTCCTCATGTCTTTCGTATGTATGTTTATTTATCCTTCACTACAGAAAATTGATTAGAGAAAGACTCAGATGATGAAAAGATGCATAAGTTTTTTGTTTGCTTTTTATTTCCCCAGAAATTTATGTATAATATTTCTGAAGAGAAGGGACTAAGTTGACTTGTGTTCGGACGATTTACCTAAAACGTTGATTTCACTGAAACTTATGGAGAATTGAACGTTGTATGTTGGCTATCATGTAAAACAGTCTTTTTGACAATCCCCAATGGCTTTTTTTGTTCTCAAATAGAACCATGCGAACATAAGATTAGTATTCTCAAGAATCTTATCTTCTGGGAGAGAAGATTCCGGATGGATGTGTTCAAGTTAGGAGTCGTATTATTTCTTAGCATATTTGAAAGGAAACATTAAGCAATTAAATACGAAGAGCGGAGAAAAAAATAACAAACTCATGAGAAACGTTTTTTTTCTTCATTTTGGATGGAAATTTTTGGAATTCCACTTTAGATAAGGGTTCTTGGCCGTGTGGCACTCATTTTGCAATTCAAGCACTTCTAGTGCTACAAATTATAGGCATTTCTGATAACTTCAGGTCTAGTCCAAACCAAGCTTAAGTGGAGGGAAGGAAATAAAAAATTAAAATATGGTTATCTTGAAACAACCATATACACTTGGAAACATATGAATCTTACTCTGAACACTGAATTTTGAACTATACGCGCTTTCAATTCATTTTCAGGTCACTATATAATGTATTGAATGAGATCTTTGATTATCAAAGTTAAGATCATGTCCCGCTTGAAAACGAAAGGACTCCTTTGTATGTTGACTTACTTCAGTTGAGTTCGTTTGCTCCCGAGGATCAGCACGAGCATATATTTCTGGTAGTGTCGATGTGACCAGGACCTTGAGAGCCAAGAATTAAGGTATTACCGTTTGGGAGGGTAAGAATGATCTATTCGTCAGGCTTCTCGGGGACCACAATGATATCTTTATTACAAACAATGTCTTGATACATCTTGTAGGGCTTATGCATCTACAATCACCCGTAAGAAGGCAGAACTAGATTTTATGCTTAATAATGCTTTCATTGTAATGGTTTCAAGAAAGAGCTACAATGAGATATCGTCTTTCAGCTCTTGATGATCCCCATGACTTTGAGGTTTCTGAAAATCAAAGATGGGAGTAGGTAATCGACAAGCTTGAACTGAAGCTAAACTGAGAAATCATCTTTCAACTCTGAATGATCCCCATGGCTTTGAGATTTCTGAAAATCAAAGATGGGAGTAGGCAATCGACAAGCTTGAACTGAAATTAAACTAACCAAGGAGACACTAGCTTTCTGAGGTAGGAAAAGTGACGGTCACCAACACCTTCAGATTCTATTACTGTGAAATAGATATCATTGTTGTGTTTCTGCCTGTGCGTGCGTGCCTGTGTGTATGCTAGAGAGAGAGAGAGAGGGAGAGAACATCTCGGAAGTGCCAATGTTTTAGCTTGTAAGGTCTTTTTCTGAGTACCGCTCCAGCTCGCAATTCATAGCCTTGTTGTAGCAGGCGGCCTCCACGAATAGTGGCACTCATCATGGTAGTGGCAAGCATGGCCAAGCTGAGCGCTGTGGCGATTCTCAGACACACAGCCATTGTGGCCTCCGATCTAGTGTTTGAGCACCATGAGCTCAGAAATGCAATTCTCTTTTGAGGGTGAGTTTTAGGTTTCTGAGTTGTCAATCTGAAGAGCTTAGGAGTTGATTTACTATTCAATTTCATGGTTGAATACCATGAGGTTATAGTTGCACTTTCATTTTGAGGGTGAATTTGGGGTTTTTCTAGACTCATTTTGGCATGTCATTCTCACTTTTCCCTATTTTCAAGTTGAGAAGCTCAAGGGCTGAGCTGATATATAATTTGGTGGTTGATTACCATGAGATTATAGTTGCACTTTTATCTTAAGGGTGGATTTGCAATTTTTCTTGGATTCATCTCGTGTGTATTAAATCTTTCTAAAGAGGTGAGGAATTTATTTACTATATAGCTTGGTGGTTGACTAGGATAAGATTACAGTTGCAATTTCATTTCACTATGATTAAAAGAGTCCTTTGTTTGCAAGTGTTGAGGAATCTTGTACAGCGTAAATGATGCACCCATTTTTCTCAATGACAAGTTAAGCAAAGCTTTCATTACTATTGCTGCATATATTGATGCTGGTCAAATTCTCTCCCTAGAATGCGTCATATCATTGATGAGCCTACAAATGTTTTCTTAGCTTATGGGTTTGAAAATAAATCCAATGAATTAGTGCCGGTGTTTGATTTGGGTGGAGGAACCTTTGATGTCTCTAGTAGGATGGGATGTACTTTGTGAATATTAGAGGTTGAAGTATATTCATTTCACGCCTATCTTCTTGCTTTTAATTTTTGAAATTTGGAGGTTGGAGATGGTGCTTTTGAAATATTTTCTACATTATGAGACACTCATCTTGCTGATGATGATTTTGCTATGGTGGTTGGAACCACATCTCGAACATAATAGTTTTAAATATTTTATGATTGTGCATTACTTATTTGCTGTTCCATGCATAAGTTTCTTCACTCAATCACATTGTTGATTGGTTGGTAGATAATTTTAAAAGAGATAATTGTATCAATCTGATTAAGGACAAGCAAGCTCTACAGAGACTACCTGAGAGCAAAGATGGAGCTATCATCACAAACAAAAACAAGCATAAGGTACTTCTTTTGTCTTTCATATGTTAGTTTTTATGCATAAAAAATGAAGGAAGAAGACTATGATGTAATTGTAAGGCTTTTGATTTGTGTGCCTTAAATTTTGGATTTTTTGAATTTTCTTCTATAGTGTGTGTTGATTTTGTTTTGTTCCTTGTTAGCCTTCCATTCATTACAGCAATTGCAAATGACCCTGAACATATTGATACAAATGTTGCTTTTGCAAAGTTTGAAAAGCTTTATTTTGAAGTTTTTGGCATAAATATCAATACTTTTGTTAGTTGTGTGGTCTAGTAATTCTAGTAATATGCATAATGGAGGTAATTTGCTGTATAGTCTTGTGGTTGACCAACTTAAGCTTGTAGGTGCATTTTCATTTCAGGGTAAATTTGGGTTTTCTTGGACTCATTCTCGTATATTCATTTGATTTTCTCAAGTGCAAGATCCCTATTGAGAGTGCACTGAAGGATGTGAAACTATGCTTCAGTGATATCAAAGAAGTCATGATTCATATTTGTTAGGGATTCAATAACAATACTAGTAGCTCTAGATGTAATGAAAAGAATGAGTTGTAAGGTACCCAATGTTGCGAGCTTTGTAAAACAACAAGTGTATACCCATCCTTTTTTGTTGTGTATTTATGTACATGCATAAATGCAGGTCCTTGTGTGCTAAAATATGCATCTACAAGTGTGTATGGTGGTATATATATGTAGGGATGTGTCTTGGTGATTGTATATGTGTATGTTGATATGAATGATTTAGGTGTATATGCATGTTGGTATATACCAATGCGCCTTGCATATATGCACATGTATATATAGGTGTTTGTGTGCTTATATATGTACTGTGGATAGTGGTATATGTATTTATACGTGCGTTTGTGTGTATACATGTATGTGTCGATAACGTGGTATGAATGATGTAGATTTATATGTATGCTGGTGTATAGGAGCGCTGAAAAAACGGGTATGTACATGTGTGTGTAGGTATTCGTGTATTTGTATTTGTACATGTCTAAAACATGTATATATCTAGGTGTTTGTGTCTTGCTATATATTTGCTATATATATATATATATATATATATATATATATATATATATATATATATATATATATATATATATATATATATATATATGTATATGTGTGTGTGTGTGTGTGTGTGTGCGCGCGCGCCTGCGCATGTATGGACATTTATGTGATATGTGTGGACATGTTTGTGTGCATATGCACATATGAGAATATGAATGCAATAAGCGTTTGTATATGTGTGTTGGTGTATAATATGCTTTGTACTATGTGAATGTGCATATATTTGCATGTTAGAAATGTGAATATGCATATATTTTCATGCTAGTATATGTATATGTATCATGTATGTTTCAACTCCCGACATGTAATCCAAAAGAATGCAACTAGTTCAGCATGTATTTGTGTGGACCGTCTACAACTTTGCTTTCCTCAATTAATCCTGTCATTTGACAAAGGAATTTCATCCAATAATTCTCACATGATAGGAAGCCAATTTTTTTGCCGATCATATGAAAAATTGTATTTTCAGTGAAATTTAGGCCCTATCTTTGAGTGCCCAGCCATAAGAATAGGTGGGGTAGTTTGGAACCACCTAGTAGTCTGGTCCGGTACTCTAGAGTATCCTGGTAGTCTAGTGTAATCAGCTAGTCAGGTAGTGCAATAGTTGAATCCAATCAAATAGTCCTCCGAGAAGTTCGGAAGTAAGATTGTTCGGCTATTCTTGGAGTTATAGATATTTTGGTGTGCAAAAGATTAACGCATCCTAAAGTTCTCAAGACCAAAATCTAGAGTCTGTCCAGATCGACATTTTAAGCTCCATATCGCGAGGGTGCATTATTGCTAAGTGGTGGGCAACCGAAAACTGGAGCTGTCATGACGCTCTTGTGCAGATAGCAGCTTGCGGAAAGCGCAAAGAAGCAACAGGAAAGGGTTCGAAAAGATACTAATTGGTTTGTTGAGGACAATGATGGAATGTGCGATCAAAAAAGGAGGGAAGGTGCGCTGGTAAATTGAATGTTCGTATAACCGAAAATAACAGAAAGAGGAAAGAGAACATTATCCCTGCTCAAGAAAGTCGATGATTATCCTCCACGCTCCTGAAAATCTTGATGGGCCATGTTGAATTACAACGTCGTGCACAGAATGCGCCAAGATCGACGCAAGATGAGAGAGATGAAGAAGATGACGCGCATAGAAACGATTGATTCCGTTGCCAAATGACTGTTATTCTTTTATTGATTAATATTGATTAATATGGCTGTTCGTGTGTTTTGATTATGCACGGACATTCGACATTAAACTCCGACGCGGATCCTATGCGTTTTACTTCCATGGTTGACTTTAATCCTGTGGCCACGATCGGTGCCTCTGATGGCATGTTGAATTATAACGTCGTGCACAGATTGCGCCAAGATCGACGCAAGATGAGAGAGATTAAGACGATGACGCGCATATAAACGCTTGATTCTGTTGGAAAATGACCGTTATTTCTGTGTTTTTTTTTTTTTTTTTTAAATGGAGGTTCGGCCGAGGCCTACTCCCCTGGACTTTAACTTTGAAATTGCAACTGTACAAGGAAGGGCATAGTACCCATGGGACCCCCCTTATCCCACAAGAACAGGGGTTTAGACTCAGACCGGTTACAACGCCCGAAGGCACAGGTTTCCACGCCCGAAGGCCAGACTTACACGCCCGAAGGCCAGGTTTTACACGCCCGAAGGCTCAGACGTCCCGCGCAGCACTGGGGGGTTGAACCCACGCCCCCGCCTCAAGAGGCGAGGGATTCAACCGCTAGACCAGCCGTCTGGGACTAGCCTTTATTCCTGTGTTTTGATTCTGGGCGGACATTCGACATTAAACTCCGACGCAGATCGCAAGAAGCGGAAGCCTAGTGGCTCTCATCTTGGTGCCTAATATTGTTAGGCATCGAGTGTGAGTCAGAAGTGACGGGAGTGACACAGATATCATCGCTCTGTGTGTCTCTGTGCGTGCGTGCCTGTGTGCATGCGAGAGTGACAGAGAGAGCCAGAGAGACAGAGAAAGAAAGAGAGAGAGAAAATTCCTCGGAAATGCGAATGTTTTAGCTTGTCCGACTAAAGAAACACATGCAAAAATAAATACAGACTATAATGAGTAAATAAAAACAGTTCACATGCTGATCATACATTCACACTGCACATCAGAAGGAGAAAAGTTCTAAGCATGTATATACTACACACGGAAGAAGCCTATGGTCGGCCTTGCAGATTGAACAGAAGAAGCCTATGGTCGGCCTCGCAAAAGATAATAATGTAAAATCTACAATGTGCTAGTTTTATGAATATGTTAGTTCAGTCATCTCTGCCTCTTGAGCTTTGCATTCGTTGAATACATTTGGCGAAGATTAACAACTTGTCACCGTTTCTTCTCTCATGAACTTGTCGGTGACGGATTCGTTGGTTCCTGAAGATTCCCAGTTGAAAGGAAAGCGTTTGATCATTTGCGCGTCGAATTCATTACATTTCGCCATTGGAAGACAAAAAGATTGACTGCATTGATTGAAATCTTTGATTAGCAAAGTTAAGAACAGGTCCCACTTGAGAACGAAAGGACTGCTTTGTACGTTGACTTACTTCAGTTTGCTCCCAAGGATCAACACACGATCCTTCTCATCCGTCTTCACTATTTAAATACGAGCATATATTTTTGGTAGTGTCGTTGAGTCGAGGACCTTGAGAGCGACATTTATAGATATTACTGTTTGGGAGGGAGAGAATGATCTATTCTTCAGGCTTCTCGGGGACCACAACGATATCTTGATATATCTTGTATGGCTTAGGCGTGTACAATCAGCCATACTTTCATCGTACTGGATTCAAGAAAGAGCTACCAAATAATTAAAATGATAACGTATCTTTCAGCTCCTTATTATGAAAATCAAAGATGGTAGTAGGCAATCCACAAGCTTGAGCTGAAGTTAAACTGAGCAAGGGGACGCCAGCTTTCTGAGGTACGAAAAGCGATGGTCATCAACACCTTAAGCCTTTGTTATTGTCTACAATTCTTGTGTTTTTTCAATCCGATAAAGAGCTCTATAGCTGGAGATAATTTGCGTAACTTCCGTTTAGATTAGGAACCCCAACCAAAGAAGTATTTCGCACTTTAGGATCCCATCTCTCATCCCGACTGCTAATTGAAATAAACTATTTCATATATGTTGGGGCTTTCTATGTGCGGGATGCATGTGCATGTATCTTTCTGTATAATACTTTCTTCATTTCTCTATTAAGAAGATGAGAACTAAAATTTGGCTTGAATATTCTTTCCACCTAAATAGATATTGTAATTCAGGACAGAAGAAATTCACTCGGCTTGTACTGGGAGTTCTGCCGGATCATTCATGTCTAACATATTGAGTTGGAATCTGTGTGTCAATCGTTATGTAGCCTAATCATGTTCTTTTTATAACCACGAGGGAATGATTCATCGTGTTTTCACGATAATATTAAAATCCTTGGTGTCAAGGTAGAAATATATGGTACTCCATAATGGCGTTCCAACGTCTCATCCTATTGAGCGTAAAGTAGAGACTAGATGGTACGTGCGTGAGATTTTCCCTTTCGGAGACAAGATCCACCCATATTGTAAATGAATCGTATGCAATAGCATGAAAGATTGACAAGGCAAGAGGCACGATGGTCAGCTGCGATTGACTGAGAGCCTCGATCGTCAGGGCGGGGGTCGCGATTGACACATAGTTGCGATTGACAGGCCAGGAGTTGCGACGGACAGCTCCCCGTGACGGATAGCTCTCGAGTCCCCAGCTCCCTCACGATGGACAGCTTTAATATTCACGCGTTGTCCGCGACGAGTGACTGAGATCAATCGTGGACTTTGTGTCCATCGTGGACTATCTATGCATCGTGGGCAGGGTTAAGCGTGTGTAATTAAAGTCGCAAGCGCTGGTGGATGGTTAGCAGTTCAAAAAACAAAGCACCGGCCTCAAAATCTGAAGCGGAGTTCTCTCTTCGTATTGAAAGAAGTTTTCACTTCTGTAGTTAGCAGGGAATCTCCTTACTTGTCGAGGTCATTCTTAAATCTTTTGGGGGCTTTGAAAACTTCAATTTTCATTGGGATCAATGATCAAAATAGAAATTTTTCAAGCAATGAGAGCTATGAGCATTATATAGAGTGGCACTGCATTGGAACGATTTCACGTGCAGAGATTTTGTTTTAATGATGTAGAGAGCTTTCCTTTATTGTGGGACTCTAACAATTTGCCATGAACAATGTGGCTCCCCCTCAGTCCGTGTCCCCCCTGAGATGGAGTCCGTCCCAGTGGACGTCGCGCCCCTAGAGGTCTCTTTATGCAAGGAGTCTGTGGCGGCAAAGCAAGAAGAATTGAAGAAAACTTGCTTGATCGGTCAAATGTTTGGCTCCAGGCCCCCTCTTGAAAGTGTGAGAACTTGGCTTCGCAAGGAGTGGTTCCCGCGTGGCCTAATTGTGTCCAAATGTCAATTCCTGCCTGTGAATCACCTGCTTCTAGTATTTGAGAACGAAGAGATGCCTTTCCAAGCCCTGCAAGCCGGCTCTAGGCAAGTGGGCCGGTCCACCCTTTGCCTTTTAAGTGGACCCTAGACTTTGTCCCGAACAGATCAAAGCCTCTTCGTTACCCACTTTGGGTGGAGCTTCCCAATCTGCCTTTCTTCATGTATGGATTTCTTCGTGAAATTGTCTCACCGATCGGTCGCCCGATGCCCGCAAGACAGGATGTTGGGGGGTTAATCTACGATGGTCCTCAGCATTCTTTCAATGCAAGATGGCATCCAGAGATCTGCGTTGAAACAGACCTAAACCAGGTCCTTCCCTTGAAGATCTCCATAAAGTGTGGAGATGGTAAGACCTGGACACAAGAGGTTACTTTCAAGAATTTGCCAAATGCGTGCTTCCAGTGCGGGCATCAAGGTCATAGGATCAAAGACTGCCCCCTGAAGAAAAGTACCAATAAAAACAAGCTTAAACCAGATGGGACCCTAGACCCTCTCCCCCAAGATGACACTCGGGGTCATCCCCCTCCAATGGAGGAAGAAGAGGGAACTCGCGTTGCTGAGACGCAGGAGGAAAGTTAGCCCTCAAAGATCAACAGCCATGAATACTACGACAGTTGCCCCCTCGAATAACATATACTGTAACCTAGAAAAAGAGATTAATGAGGTCGACTTCCCAGGGGACAACCACTTTGAAGTAGACCCCACTGATAATACCCTTGGGTGCTCTACCAGCAAAGAAGACAACCAAAAAGGTTATACCACGAGTAAAGAGGAAGGCTTCACTACCAGCAATGAAGACAACCTAGACAGCGAAAGCTCCTCTCTTGGTCCTACCCTCCCGGTATGCTTTCCAAGATTACCGCAACAAAAGTCAAAGCTTAAAGGAAAACAACCTTCCGGCATGCCTTGGAAGAGCCCCCTCAAGAGTAGGATCCTAAGTCAAGAAGTAGGGAGGAAAAAAGAAGACCACAAGAAGAAAAAAGATCGGGTCCCTCCCCTCAAAGAGGGCAACCATCATTAATGAAATTCACATCTCTAAACGTCAGGGGTCTGTCTGACCCGTCAAGAGCTTCGATTCTTGGACAGTGGTTCAAAGACAAGTGCTTCGCCCCTGACTTTATTTGCTTACAGGAGATTAAAATCGACGGAGAGGATCTACAAAAACGGCTTAAATGCATTTCTTCGAACCACCTTTGGTTCTCCACTTCTCACCCTAGAGGGACGGGGGGTGCTTCTATCGGCATTAGTCACTCCTTTTCTGGCAATGTGACCACGACCTTTGAAGGTCGGAATGATCGTTGGATTGCTGCCTCTTTCGGGTTCCCTTTCCAGTTCACTGTGGTCTCAATTTATGCCCCTAATGGTGAAGAAGATAGAATGGATACTTGGGCTTCCCTCGACTCCCTTTCACACAATGTTCTGATTTGTGGGGACTTCAACATGGTTGAGTTTCCTGATGACCGATGGAATAACAAAGGAAAAATTATTGATGGTCAGGAGAAAGAGATATGGGATAAAATCAAGCTCCATCTCGACCTGGTCGAGGAGAAAGACATGAAGGGGTTCTGCTGGTCAAATCTCCAGTCGGGGGACTCTTTGAGGAAAGCAAAACTTGATAGATGCTACATCGATCAAAACACCATCCTTCAGTGGGGTATTCCTTCGATTTCCCACCACATGGACCTGACTATCTCATACCACTATCCGATTACTCTGTCTTTCAAACGGTTTCCCATGCTCCAGAAAGCTCCTTGGTTTCATGCTTGTCAGACATTGTCTTCCCTCCCCTCTGTCCACCAAGAAATTTCTGAGGTGTGGATGGAAGCCTTTGCTTACTGTAATGAACTGGCTAAGTGTTGGAGAAGCGCAGTAGAAAGGACTCGAAAAATTCTAATTAGGAATCAGAAGGCTATAAGAGAAATCCAAAAAAAAAGAAGAGAAACGGTGTACCGGAGGCTCTCACGGCTTGAAGAAGAGGTGAACAAAGGTAAGTTACATTGCCAACAAGGTCTTTTGAAAATCAGGGGAAGACTAAGATTAGAGGAGAAGGTTCAAAGGAAAAATCTTCAAATTTTCTTTAAAGATTGGTGGGCAGGGAAGGCCGACAAACCAACAAAAGAGATGTGTAACATCCTCAAAAGGAAACAAGCTAGGGAATCTATCCCCCTAATGGTTGATAACAATGGAATTGAATGTTGCACAGAAGTGGAGAATAGATCTATCATCGTCGAGCACTTTACCAATCTTCTCGGGGTCTCGACTCCTCTTTCCCCCCACAAGCGCGACTCCATGGCAACCATCTCAAGGGTTGCTCAAACCAGAATCCCATAGAACTTGATTGCTCTACTGGATGCTAACATCTCCGAGAATGAAATTATCGAGGTTATTGATGCCCTTCCCAATGGGAAAAGTCCAGGTCCGGATGGCCTTACCAATGAGTTTTTCAAGTCCTTCAAACATCAGGTGGCCACCCCACTGCGACTCGTGTGGCAAGAGGCTCTCTCTTTCGGTGCCCTCCCTGAGTGCCTGAATAATGGCGTCATCAAGTTAATCCACAAACGGGGAGATAAGAACAAAATTGAAAACTGGCGTTCGATTACCATGCTCGAAACAGGATACAAGATAATTGCAAAAGTTATCGCCAACAGATTCTCTTGTCATTTAAAGTCATGGCTGTGCGAGGACCAGAAAGGTTTTATCAAAGGTAGATCTATACTTGAAGCAATTATCGATATTTGGGAAGGCCTTGCTTTTGCTGAGGAGTCTGCTCAAGATCTCGTACTTGTTAAGATCGACTTCGACAAAGCGTATGACAGATTGGAATGGGACTTTATTCTTCAATCATTGAAATACCTTGGATGCAGCCAAAAGTTCACGAAGATGGTTTCCACTCTTCTTGGAAATGCTTCAACTAGAATAAACATCAACGGTAAGCTCTCTGAGCCCATTCATTTAAAAAGATCAATTAGGCAAGCTTGCCCTCTGGCTCCATTACTATTCGCTATCGCCTCGAATGGACTCAGCTACCTATTAAAGCATCACATGGACGCTGGCAATCTCAAGGGTCTTTCCTTACCTCTAAATCACGGCCAAATGATTGTGAGACTTTTTGCTGATGACATGAATGCCTTTGTGCATAACGACATAAACAACATTGAGGTGTTTTGGTGGTGCCTCCACACCTTTTGTGTGGCATCAGGCTCAAAAATCAACCATGCTAAAACTGCTTTTAGAGCAATCAGTGGACATACTCCCCAATTGTTGGTGGATCAGGGGTGTCAAGTTATCCCTAGCGGTCAAGTCTTCCGTGTCCTTGGCATTCCGATGGGTTTCGATATCTCAATGGACCAACGTTAGAACTGGGTGCTATCCAAGCTGGATAGGAAGCTGAATCAGTGGAAAGGTATGCAAGTCAACCTGGCAGGGCGTGCTATGGTTGTTAACACATTTATGCTGTCTACAATTATTTACTTTATCTCGTGTTGGAGACCTAAGGAGAAAGACTTGGCCAAAGTGGAAAGAATCTGCAGAAACTTCCTTTGGACTGGGGACCCCTACAGAAGGGGGATTCCCAAAATCAAATGGGAAACTTGCATTAGCCCTAAAGACTCAGGGGGCTTGGGAATTTTGGATATTGTTGGTTGGCTGACAAGTTGGCAGCAAAGTGGCTTATCAAGGCTTGGAGCAATAGGGAGTCCTCTTGGGCTAAATTGATCTTCAGAAACACGGAAGACCTTACCTTTGTTGGCCACCCTGGTTGGAAGGACATAGGGATTCTCACGCTTTTGTTCTCCCCCCACCCGGTCTTCCCTAAAGGCTCTAGCCTCGTGTGTTCCTTATGGAAGAATTGGAACAAGGCCAAACAGTTCATCAGAATCAGTGATGAGTGGAAGTAGGCGGCTGGCATAAGACAAAATGACTCTATTTGGTTCCCGATCAGTGGCATTCGGGGGGTGGAGTCTTGGAACCTCCAAACTCCAAGTCGGTTATGGAACAAGGGGTTCAAACAGTGGAAACAACTCTGGAAACAAGAGACCAGCCAGTGGATTAGGTTCGAAGAATTGGATCCGAGACTTAGAGTTACCTTTGAGGAATGGACTCTTCTTCAAAGCAGGTGTTTAGCCAGGGACCGCTCAACTACCCGCCCTCTCTGCGGTCAAGATCTTCCTTGCTTGGAGGGCCTCAAATGGAGCAATGGTAAGAAGCTGTCTAGAATCCCCAACTTCAAAGAGGATTTGGATGTTCACTACACCCTTAACAAGAGATGGTGCCTTTCTTGGACCAAACTTCGGTGGGAGCTAAAATTCATGTCTATTTGGCACCCCCTAATTGAGGTCAAAAAGTCCGTTCTCATGTGGCAGATCTTGCATAAAGGTATCTAGACCAATGCAAGGGCTAACAAAATCTGTGGTGTGCCGCCACGGTGCAAGCGTTGCCATCGGTGCATCGAAGATTTAGCTCACCTGTTCTTCGACTGTCCCAAGTCCCGTGTTATCTGGCATCACGTGACCCGAGTATTGATACTCACGATTCAAATCAACTGGCAACAAGTGATGTTGGGTGAGGCGATTGGCTACTCATCGAGGCTGTGGAATGCCATCAGAGGTGAGGCTCTCTGGAAGATTTGGAGGGAGCGTTGTGCTATCAATTTTGGCCAAACTCCTAAGGAATGATCGATCGAGAAATCCTTGTTTCTCCTTGGTAAAAGAATCTCCCGAGTCAAGAGATCGCCACCATTTAGACATCACTGTATTTATCTCCTCGAAAACAACAAGTTGAAACCCAAATGGGTCCCACATGAGGGTGATGATAATTTTATCCGCCTCATTTGTAATGCCCTGTAGCTTGCCATACTCCTCCCCTGCATTGTGGGATTTGGGGGGTCCCATGGGCACTAGTCCCATTCACTTGTAACTTTTTCTCTTTATTATAATTAAAGTCCGAGAGATAAGGCTAAGGCCGAACTTCCTTTATTTAAAAAAAAAAAGAGTGTGTTTTTTTTCCTTTACTTTTTAGTTTGAAAGATGTTGTTTAACGTAGGAGCAAGCGAGAGAGAGTTACAAATAATGTTAATTAGAATATTGTCGTCCTATTCGTGAGGGGTCAGCTTGATTTTCACTCGGAACAATAATAGGATGGAGGTTCTTGGAATTTCATTTTGGAACAATGATAGGATGGGGGTTCTTGGCCGTTTGGGACTCATTTTGCAATTCATTTTAGGCATTGTCGATAACATCTATAAGATTCAAGCATTTCTAGTACTAAAAATTATAGGCATTTCCATGGTGATTCACAACGCCTTTGAAACCTTCGTGTGGTTTGAATAGTCACGTGGATCTTTTTGGATGTTCTTCATAAGCTTCTCACTCCTTAACATATAATAAAGTTTCTCCTAAATGATCTTGAGGCAACTCCGAATCCCCCATTTATATATCGAAAATCATAGCCCATGAACGAACTTATGTATATCCAATAACTTCCAATTTATTCTTATAAGACCATTCAAGTATCTCTATTCCCATGATACCTAAAGTCTCTCGTAGGAGGGATACACAACGGTCTATCTTTAAGAATTTTCGATTTCATGACTTCATTCTTAAACAATAACAAAGATCTTATCATGGGGGTAGATTTAAGATAGATAAAAGTTAACAACAAAATTATCTTATTATGCAGGTATATTAAAGATATGGAAATCCATGCCGCCTTGGTTTCATGTTAATCTCTGAATCCTCTTGTAATAAAGTGATAGGTTGGAGATGGTTGAACCACACACTTGAGAGATAAGAGATGGTTGAACTACACCCTAAGAGAGAGGATTAGGAAGTAATCCTCAACCATGGCTTTTGGGGCAAGTGGTTAGCCCATCACATTCCTAACCAAGAGGTTGTGAGTTCAATTCCTTACATTGGTATCAGAGCCTAGGAAGTGGGCTTGGGAAAGGTGGGTTGACCTAATGACCTCTAAAAAAGGCGCTTGGGCATCCTCTTTATGAAAGGGGACATAGTAGCGGGCGTCGCTTTCATAAGTTAGCCCAACAAAGATTGAGGCATATCTCTCAATCCGTAGGTCGGATTCATGCATGTAAGATACCATTGGAAAGCTCTGGGAATGAGGTTTCAAATCTAATGAGATAGCTAGAAAGTATGAAGCCCTTTAGAAATCATTGGCAGCACTTGATTGAGGGTTCAAGATGTCAAACATGGTTGAGAACTAGATTCAAGAATGAGGTTGAGAACAAGGGCTCAAGACACCAAGGTTGCGAACAAGAAGGTTCTAGATACCAACGTTGAGAGCAAGGGTTCAAGAGACCAAGGTTGCGGACAAGGTTCAAGAAATTGTGGGGGGTTAAGGACATCAATTCAAGGGCACCTAGGGAGTTCAAGGGGTTGATCACCAAGGCTAGAGGGATACAAGAGTAGATCATTGAGCACAATGATTGACCAAGGGGGGAAGAATGTAATAAAGTGATAGGTTGGAGATGGTTGAACCACACACTTCAGAGATAGGAGATGGTTGAACTACACTCTAAGAGAGAGGATTAGGAGAAGTAATCCTCAACCATGGCTTTTGGGGCAAGTGGCTAGCCCATCACATTCCTAACCAAGAGGTTGTGAGTTCAACTCCTTACACCTCTCCCTTCCTTCCATGCAAGAGGTGCGCTCCATAGCCGAGAGAGAGGACTTTTGATGTTATACGTCTCCCTTGGAGTGCTCAAAGATGGTTGCCATGCAATCCCAAGTTCTCTTTGTCAACGCCTAAAAAGAAATGTCTAACATTCAGTGATTGAGAACGGAAAATCTATATGGTGGGCTCTAGCATCTTGAGATAGAACTCAATAATGGCAATTCCAGCCTCTAATGAAGACTCCTGAATATTAGAAGCAAACTAAGATACAAATAGCAAACTCAATGAAGAAGCAAACACATTTACTTTAAAGAATGGTGGGTGTGGAAAGCGGACAAACCGACAAAGGAGATGTGTAAGATCCTTGAGAAGAAGCAACTCAACGAAGAGATCCCTTTTATGGTTGACAACAATGGGATGGAATGCACCTTTGAGAATGATAATATTCAGTTAATAACCAACCACTTGACTCAATGCTCAGAGTGTCTACCCCACTCACTTCGTAGAGGAGGGATTGCATGGTTTCCATCTCATGAATCAGATAAAAGAGAATTACACAAAACATCATGCATCTTCTTGTCTCCCCTATCAATGACATTGTGAAACTACTTCCCTTTCGGAGACAAGAAAATTCGAGCCTCTAATGAAGACTCCTGAAAAACCTAGAGTGGGATATCATTTTCCAATCCCTAAAAGACATCATTTTTAGACCTAAACAACATGAGTTCTATGCTTATGGGGAATGCGTTGACTTTAATCAACATCAATGGTCAACTCTTTCAGCAAATTAGGCTAAAAGAATCTATTAGAGAGGGTTATCCTATGGCCCCTCTTCTTTTTTCCACTAGCACTTATTGCCTTAGCTCCTTGGCTAACCATAAGGCCCTTCTTGGGTAGATCCAAGATCTTCGGCTCCCTTATAGCTAGAACTAGATACTCAAAAGACTCTTTGCAAATGACATGAACAATTTTGTGCATAATGACCATAATATTATCAACACATCCTAGCATGATCTAGAATATGTTTTTTCCACTGCTTTGAGATCTAAAATTAATCACTTCAAAATTTTGTTCAAGACCATCAATGGCCCTCACCACAAACCTTGACTTACCAAGGCAGGAAGGAAATACTCAATGGATAAAATTTTTGGCTCCTTTGCATCACAATGGGTTTTAATGTCTCCATGGGTGAGTGCTAGAATTGGGTAATTGACAAACTATTAAATGAATTTGCCTACCTGAAGGGTATGCAGTTCAACCTGGCATGGCATGCTTTGGTGTTCAACTCCTTCCTCATTTCTTCTATTATCCTTTTTTTGGGCATGTTGGAGACCAAAAGAATAAGATTTATCAAAGATCGAAAGTAATCATAGAAATATCATCTAGACTAGAGGGGCTTGCCCCAAATAAAGTGACTCGTGTTTTATGAGAAACATTCTAGTGGTTTGGGCATTTTGGATGTGAGAGCCACGGAATATAAAAAGGGTGCCAAGTGGCTAATCGTTTTGTGGCACATTGCAGAAGCTTCTTCAAGAACGCTCATTCTTATACACAAATCCTCTCTCCTACTTAAGTGGATCCCTAGACGGAAGGATCTTGATTTAATCATATTAATGTTTCCTCAACATTTGATGACTCTCAAAGGCTTTAACATTTCTTGCTCCATATGAATTACTTGCAAGAAGATAAAAGTGAATATCAAGGCTAGTGAAGATTGGAAATGGGTGGCTAGGTTCATGCAAAATGATTCCATATGGTTTCCATTTAAGGGAGTCAAAGAAGCTGAATTAAAAAACATCCAAATAGAAAATATGCTAAGGAATACATCTTTTATTGAGTGGATCCATCTCTAGAACATAGTGAAAGATCATTAGAAAAAAATTCATCACAGAGAACCTATGCAGAGAGTTGACTATGATGAGTAGTACATATTGGCTCACAAAATCAGCATCCAGGACAATTCAAAGACTTGTCTCTTTCTTGAGAACAAGCATTGTGGTCATGTTTTAAAATCTAGGTTGATATACCAAGTGACATTTGACTCAGGAAAAACATTGACGACATGATCACAACTTGGTGATTTCTATCCTTGGTTGTGACTTTCATCGTGCTCTGGCATTTGATCATTTGCATGCAAATGTAGTCTAGGATGATCAAGCATGTGTAAGAGACTATCATTAAGATCATACATTCATGTGTGTTAATGTGTGCATATACATATGCACATAAACAACATGTGTATGGGCATGAAATATGTGCATGTGTGTGAAGAAATGCAAGTGTGTGATCCCATTGTTAATGTGAACATTTATGTTTTGTATAAAGGATATATAATTATAATATATTATATTAGTAAGACAACTGTAATATGTGATTTTTTTGGGTTTTCCTGTTACCTTGATCATGTTTTCAACATGGAAAGAAGAAAAACAATTCTTAAGGGAAGAAAGGGAAATAAGTGTCATATTCACACCCCCATCATCTATGACATTAGGCAAAAAGGTGAACGCTGCATGGGCCTTTTAGCTTGAGGAGTGATTAGTGATGGACCAATGAGAAGAGGGTGGTGGCCATAGTATAGTTCCTTAATCACATAGACTATGCATAGGCTTCCCTTGTTTTTGTGTGGTCAAAGGAGAAGAAACCACCAAGAATTCGTGGGTTTGCTTTTTTGAATGGTTTTGGAAGGCGTGCAAATGAATAAGAGCCCTTGGATGGCCTCAAAAATCTAAAGGACAAGGTTCAATCGCAAAAGTCAAGGCAAGATTACACTTGGGCCCTTGGATTGGTTTGCAACGCATGGCTAAGATCTTAAGAGCCTCCAAAAAAGCTCCTTTTCTTATGAGCCCTACGATTCACTCTTTGATCCGCCGGCTCCATTGAAATGTGCCAATCGTTGAGCGCCTTAATTCTCATCCATCGGATCTTTAACAGATCCTACGGCTCTCGTTGACTGCCACCTTTTGATCTAAGGAGATAGGGCACCTTTTGTCCTGTGCCGTCAGATGAGAGGTTGATCCAATGGCTCAAGGATGCTCCCTTTTTGAGATCAACCCCAAATGCGCTTTACCATTGGATTCACCAAGATCTAATGGCCCAAGAATCTATAGAAGGAGTTGCAAGATCATGTGTGACAATCTTTATCGGCCCACGACTTGTGAGAGACCCTCTCTCTACCTTTTCATTCGAATTAATCTGAACCATTCAAATCAAGCATCCAAAGGCTAAAAAAATTTCCCTTTTATAATTCATATACAAATGTGCATCAAATAATATTTTATAGGACAATACCACTAGTGGTTTTTTATGTGGTCTTTCAATAGGAGTAGGTGGGGCATAAGTAGAGGTAGCAATGATGTTGATCATCCAAGTATTGTGGATACACCACCAACCTTACCTAAAGGTAAATTTGATGGTATGAATTACACCTTGTAGAAGCTCCAAACTACTAAACTTGATTCATATGAGCTTTTGGAGCATATTCTTGATATCCATTATCAGCTGCTAAGAAGACCTAATCCAATCCTTATTGAATAATTTCTCCTCATTCTAATCTTCTATGTGCTTGAAAATGCAAAAAATTTAGATGGACTCCATGCACTAGTTACAAGTTCTAGTAATTATGTTCTGATTCTTATTCAACATATCACCAAGGCTTGCTAAGCATGGAACATATTGAGAAATGGATATGAAAATCATAGTAAGACATAGATTCACAACTTGGAGAATTAGCTAGCACTCAAAAGGTTTGCTCATGACGAAACTATAGTCATTTATCACTTGCATAAAGCATCTAAAAGATCAAATGGTAGGCATAGATGTACGAAATTCAAGTGAGGGGCTTTCTCGACATTATGTTTTAACCTCTCTGCCAAAGTTTGATGGTTTGGTAACTACTTCTAATACTTAGATTAGACGTCAAACTCTAACTTTCAAAGAATTGAGTGCCTTACTTATGGAGGGAGATCTTCATCCCAAGGCAAGGAGTGGAGGCAACAAAGGAGATGTTGCACTTAGTGCATATGCAAAAGGAGGAAAGGTGGAGTCTTCAAAAGATGGTGACAAATATCAAAACAACAAAAAGAACTTCAAGGGATAGTGGTTCCATTGCAAGATGAAGGGCCATAGAATCCAAGTCTATTGCATTATGGAGGCAAAATAGAATAATTTCTCTTCAAAACGAGTCAACCTAAAATGTAGAAACATAGCTTGAGTAAGTTTTTACAAATGAGGTATGGTCCTTAACTCAAGATTCACAAATAGATAGCTTATGGTTGTTGGATAGTGGTGCCAATCATAACTTGAAGAGTAGAAAACACCTTTATTGTCCCTTACAACCTCTGCATGAGCCCATCACACTAAAGAAAGCCATTAATGCAAGATGCTCTACAAAGGGTGAATGATCATTTTCTTTCATTACCTATAATGGGGATCTTGGAAAGCTTTTAGAGGTGTTAAATATTGAACAAACCAAACAAAATCTACTTTCAGTAGCTTCTATAGTTAATCAAGAAAATGATGTATCCTTGAAGAAGATAGGATCTAAGATTATAGATAGTAACATTAATATTGTGGGGATTAGCATCAAGAGGAACAAGATGTATGAGTTTCCTTCTCTTATAGGCCCTACTCGTGTGTGAAAAATTAAGTTAAGGCATGAGAGATCCATACATATTGGATATGCTATGCTAAAGCAGATGCGTTGAAGGGGTATGGTTGCACACCTACTATGGATCACAGACATGAAGGAACCTTGTAAAACTTGCATGATTGATATGCAACAAAGAAACACATTTTTTAACAAGAACTCTACAAAAGAGCAAACTATCCTCTAGAGTTGGTTCATGCTGACGTTTGCAAATAAATGCCTACACAAGTCTTGGATGGATCCTTCTATTTCATTTTACTGAGCAATGAGTATAGCATGAAGATGTAGGTGTACTTCATTCGTGATAAGGCTCAAGATTTTAGTACTTTCTAAAAATGGATTCAGCTTGTTGAAGCTAAAGAAGGAAGCATTTTAAGAAATTCATGGTAGAAAACGGTTGTGAGTTTACATCATTTGAGTTTGAATATCTCTTTAAAAGTAATAAAGTCAACCATTAACTCTCATTGGAATATGGTCCTCAATAGAAAGGTGTTGTTGAATGCGAGAATCAAACAATCATTCAGATTTCAAGGTGCATGTTTAAGGGAAAGGTTCCATCAAATCTTGTCTGCACAAAGGCTCTCAACAGTGTTGTCTACATCCTGAATTAAACCTACAAGAAGTCCCTTGATGGAACGACTCCATAAGACTTCTAGACTTGTAAAAAGCCATCTTTTTCCCATTTCAAGTTATTTGTAAGTGAATCTTCTATTAATATTCTAGTAAGAGAAAGAAACAAGATTCAATTAAAAAATCAAATGCATCTTCCTAGGTTACAATGAAGTTGAGAAGGCTTATAAGATTTATGGCATCATAGTGAGTTAAGATGTGGTGTTTAAGGAGGATGAACCACATGCACTAGAGAATGAAAAGAGATCTTCCACTTTATGATCATGTGGAGAGATAATCCAATATTAACCTCACCAAAGAGCTATCCATTCTACACAAATGCACGAAGCATCATCTTCAGATGATGATTGCTAAAGTCACTAACTTTTCATCACCCAAGTGGAAAAGCTATTGCAACGATGGGTGAGGAATCTCTACGATTCTGCAAATCAAATCCCATAATCACTAGAAAAGGTTGCTTATGTGCAAAGATAATCACATACAATACAATAATAGAGATGAATAAATGACCATATTGTACATATAGCCTGAACAACTGAGCCCTCATCCAAGAGAAAGCTAAAGAATCAACCAATGTGGAAGAGGCACTCCATGATTTCAATTGGAGGAATGCCATGCAAACAGAATATGAAAATATCATGAAGAATGTAACTTTTAAGATAGTGAATCAATCCCCAAAGCGTAAAGTCATTGGCCTCAATTGGTATGGAAGCTCAAGTACAATTCTGATGGTACTTTGGAAATTACAAATTGATACTTGTTATACAAAGCTCTTCACTTATAGCTAAGGCAGTTGATTTTTGTGAGTCATATGCCCCGATTGCACGGACAAAGTCTATCCAAGTTGCTACTAGTTGTGGACATGCACAAACTTTGGCAAATCTATCACATGGATGTCAAATCAGCATTCTTGAATTGAGACCTCAAGGAGGAGTTATATGTGTCTTTGCCACTAGGGCTTGAGGCTCCCCATTCACAAAACAGGTTGTGTAGGCTGAAAAGGGCATTATATGCCCTAGAGAAAGCTCGTATAGTGTGCTATCAATTGATAGAGAAGTATCTCTTGGATATAAACCTTGTGATTATAGTAAATGATGAATTTCTTATTTAAGAAAAAATGATGGCCTAAGTTGAGAATTTGATGTGGTTAATTTAGGCTTAATGAATGATTTCTTAGATCTTCAAATATGATAGAAACTAGGAAAAAATTACATCTCTCAACAAGAATACGGAATAAATATTTTGAATGCACTCCACATGGAATATTGCAAAGAGATTTCCACTCTTATGAATGTAAACAGGAAATGTATCTTTGAAGGATTTCTTAACTCTAGTGGATATTCTAAGATACATCAAGCTAGTGGGAAGTCTCTAGTAAGCCTTGCGAGAATCATTTGAAGGGAAGCATGTGGATACTCAACTTTGTCAAAGGAATTGTGAATTATGGTATTATCTATGAACAATGATCAATTTTTATTCGATACTATGATCAGATTGTGGCAAAGATATTGATACCACAATTTAGTTGTTGGATATTTCTTTTTGTTAAAATTTAGGATTTTTCTCTTGGATGGGTAAGAAGCAACCAATCATGCATGACCAATCATGCATGATCTTCTACTAAGCTTGAGTATAAAGCACCATGTGTTTCTGTAGGTGAAGTAGTATGATTGAGAAGGATCCTCTTTCACGTAGGAATACAAGGACAATAGGCTACAAGGTTGATGTTTGACAAAAAAAGTTTCATAGCCATCTCTAAGAATCCTATTTTTCATGCACATACGAAGAACATAGAGATCCGTTATCACTATGATTGTGAGTTGTTAGAGGAAGGGGTCATAGAGATAAGCTATGGTTCAACTAAAGACAATGGAGAAAATTTCTTCACCAACTTTTCACGAGGAAGGAGATAAGGAAGAGAGCTCACACACACAATCTCACAATCAAGGAGAACGACACACACAGATTGAGCCAAGGAAGAATGATCTTCTTCTTCTTCTTTTTTTGTTACTCAAAAGGAATGTACAAGATCACAATCTTCCACTCCATGGATTTGAGTTGGAACTATGGCTTTTGTGTATGCATATATGTGTGTGTGCATGTATCGACGCATATGGGATGCTATCGAGTTTGCCCACGTCGCTTATACCATCGCTAGCTAGCGACTTTTTTTGCGACGCAAACATTTAGCGTCGCATAAGCAACGCAAGCATCGCTTATGCAACGTATCCCGCTTAAAAATAAAAAATTGGAAATGAGTAATCGACGGTAGCATCGCATAAGCGACGGTGCCCGTTTTTTTTTTCGATTTGGCGCCGTCGCTACGCCCCCCTATTTCTTGTAGTGTCTAAGTGAAGGAAGTGAAATCATATGCCACCATATCCAAAACAATGGCCATAAGTGGTTGAATTTATAGAAATTCTACATACCTATTTTTTGCGATCCCATCTTATTCAAATTGCACCACAACTATTGCAATAAAAAGCTAAGAATATAACTTGTAGAGGGAAACCAAGTATTCTCTCGATGAGATCTTCCATTTTAGCAATGAGTGAGCACATAAGACAATAAAGATGAATCAATTAACCAGCTAATCTTCCGAATTCAAGGTGCAGACAAAGATGATTCTTTCTCTTACCTCCTAACAGTGCAACAATTAATACTCATTCTTCTTCGAATGGAGTAGTGCATACGGCTCCTCACATGAAAGCCATGTAGCACTCATATGAGAGCTCATGTATGCACAAAACGATAAGGTAGAGTTCCCATGTAAGATAAGTCTAGCCGTTTGAAGACCGATTGAAGATGCTGTTTGTGATGCTATCAAAATAAGAAAGATAAGAAATGCATCTCAAGTCTCTAAACAAAAAAGAACAGGAAAAGGAATATGTGTTACTAATAGATTATAGACCTTACTCTTGGGCATTTGGGGTCAAGCTTTTAAACTATATTCGGAGTGAGGCTCTCGGATTGCAAGGACATTGTCCTAAGTTCCATATCCTTCTTATGAACCGCATGGCACTCTTCTGCTCCCATGGAAAACAGGGAGCCCTTTTAGAGAGTTGGTCCTAAAGAAGAAGGGTATCATTGATGCATAGGGAAGAGTTATCATAAACAAGTGGATGAAGGAAAGGTTTTTGTTTGGTTTCAGTTGTTGAATATAGACAAAGAGGATCTTATGAAAAGATTGTTGTGATTTCCATTTAGCCAAGTTAGCAACATAAACGGATGATAGTGAATTTTGGAGGTTCTCAATCTTTTCCCATAGTCTATGTTATCAATGATCCTCATTGGGGGTTTCGACATGGTGGAGACTATCAATGATCATTGCAATCAGAAGGGTACACTCACACATGGGATTGAGAATTTGAAGTCTCGATAAAGACTTCAAATTCGAACTAGACATTCATCAACAAGTCAAAAGTGAGTGTACGCATAAAATATAGAAGTTCTAGTGGCAGTGGCCGAGTGGGCCATTATCATTAAAGATGGCGTTTGGATGTCGGCTAACGGAAAAGAAGTATTGAATCACGCTCTGTCTACCAGTAAACGGAGTGATTGATGGAGGAACATTGAACAGCGGTGACGCAAGGTCTACGCGCAGCCCTCGACATGGGATGTTCCGAAAGCTCGGAGAAAGGACTTCGAGTTTATATGCTAGTGTATTATGCATGTATTATTCTGTCTCTGCGTGCGTGAATGTATGTATGTTAGAGAGAGAGAGAGAGAGAGAGAGAATTCCTCGGAAGTGCGAATGCTTTAGCTTGTCCGACTTAAGAAACACATACAAAAGAAAATAGAGACTATGACGAGTAGATAAGAACAGTTTACATGAGTAACCGTGCTGATCATACATTCACACTGCGCATCAGAAGGAGAAAAGTTCTAAAAATGTAGATATTACACACGGTATTCCGTGTGTGTATCGGCCTGCGGCTTGAACAGAAGAAACATATGGTCGGCCTTGCCCGATGTTTATTTTAGGAGAAGGTGAGTCAAAGGACTTCTGAGGTAGCGAGACAGCTTAATGGAAAACACGCTACATAAAAATTCCGTTGCGGTGGCGAGAAAAGAAGTATCCTGGAACAGCCGTTTGCTATGGAGAATCGCTCCGCACACCCGCAGACTCAGCGAGCTGCAAGCTCTCAAGGGTAGCCGCATCCAGAGGTTTGATTTGCGTGAATGACTGTCCGTAGGTGCCAGTGGCCCATATGGGCTTTCTGGCGCCGTTGTACATCACCACATTGCCATCCAACTGCACAATGATAAAATGTGCACCGTCGTTGCGTCCATAAGTATTTGTTGCGAAGAGCGCAACGCCTGCCCCCGTATACAAGACACCATTACCGTCGTACTGTAGAGTGAAGACACAATTCCTACCCTTGTTGTAGGTCCGAGATGACCAGAGTGCCCTAGTGTTCTTGTAAAGCACAAGGTTGCAGTCGTACTGCATGATGAAAGTGTAGGGTCCGTTTCTGAGTGCCGCTCCAGCTCGTAACTCATAGCCTTGTTGTAACACGGGGCCTCCACGTACAGTTGCACTCATGATCGAAGCGGCAAGCATGGCCAAGCTGAGCGCTGTGGCGATTCTCAGACACACAGCCATTGTGACCTCCGATATACTATGGTGGACAAGATATTGATGAGATTACAAGCCATGAGGCTGCACTTTTATACTTGCAACCCGTGCTTCATCGCTAAGTGCAACTCTCGAGCTTATCCTTATCACGTCTGCGTATCGCGTTTCCCACTTCCACAAGGGTCCCCCCACGCTCTGCTAATCAAGGACTCCAAACAAACATCCAAGTATTTTACACAGATCGCCCAAAACTTAGCTTCTATTATAGACGGACTTCTTTAAATCCTATTTGTTGGTTTGTGAAGACTTCGTTTGTTCAGGAAGATAATGAACATGGCCCAGTTGAAAAGGAAAAGCGCTGCGAATTTTGAACTATACGCGCTTCCAATTCAATTTCAGTTCACTTTATAATGTCCCATTGGAAAACCAAAAGATTGACCGAATTGAATGAAATCTTTGATTAACAAGGTTAGGAACATGTCCCACTTGAAAACGAAAGGACTCCTTTGTACGTTGACTTACTTCAGTTGAATTCGTTTGCTCCGGAGGATCAACACGCGATCCTTCTCATCCGTCTTCACTGTTTAAATACGAGCATATATTTTTGGCAGTGTCGTTTCAGATTAACAGATTACTGTTTGGGAGGGTAAGAATGATCTATTCGTCAGGCTTCTCGGGAACCACAAAGATAACTTTATTACAAACAATGTCTTTATATGTCTTATATGGCTTAGGCCTCTACAATCAGCCATAAGAAGCCATAAGAACGCATTCATTGTAATGGACTCAAGAAAGATGCTTTATAATTATCATGAAGGAAGATATCTGATGCTCTAGAGATCAAAGATTTATTTGAGTTCAAGAGCTCGGACACTTTGCATAGTTAGAGGAGATTATGAAGTCAGGATTGCCTAAAGAATTTGGAGAGTAATAAAAGCATTATGAACTAAAGGATGTTTTGTTCGGACGTTGATTGATCTCATGATAGTTATTCTGAAGATGAAAAGGAAGACAATACTCTCGGATCAACTGCAAAAATCTTCATGATTATGACTTTGACATTATGTTGCTTTGCATGTAAGCTTTATTCTTAACGATGAGCTTGATGAAATAGATGACATAAACTTTTATGACGAGATAATGTTTTAATTGAAGCAAGCAGAGGAAACGGATTCTGATATTTACTTCGATGATCTTTTTTTCTTTTTTTTTTTTTGGTTTCGTATGGTCTCGTCCTTTGAACATAGTCAATTTCAGTCGAATGTTTTATATTGTAAGCTTTTTCCGATCAACGAACACTCGAGTGTGTGATTGATATGTTTTAAAGAAAATGCATGTAGAACACTTGTTCTCTGCACGTTTGTCCTATTGTAATGGGTGGAAATGTTATGTCTATGATAAGAGAAGCTAAGTCCAATGTCTCGTAAGTATGAAAGTTGTTTTGCACTTCACTTTGGAACTCGTATATTTCCATAGCCACTAAAGCGATATATCGTTAGCAAACTTATTTTAATTTGTTGGCCGTCCGAAGTAAGTTCATCCGGGATGCAAACTAGTTTTACTACAGTTGGGAAATAATTTTTGAAGATGACCACTAGTTCTTTGAAACATACACACACACGCTCAAAAAGCCTTCAATACTTACTTTGTGTAGTAAATAATTTATGTTCTTGTAAAAAAAAGAAATTCAAGAGGTTTCAAAGTGTGGAGACACAAACCAAAGCTTACTTTGCTTTTCAAAAAAATGACGTGAATAAAAGGCTTATCTCCGAGAGGCATCATGTCATTAGTTTGGAACCTACATTTACCTTTAGTATGAACAAATTCACTAGAATGCCTGCAAGTGATAGAGTGGCTCCTTTGTTGAGCATCCATCATCGTAGTGTGAAGGGTTGGAGGTTTTGTGGATTGTAAAGAGTTCTCTTGGGTATTGGTGGGAAATTGGATTGTGGTGGGCTTGGAAAAGTAGGTGGATACTTAAAAGTAGGTTGCCCTATCCACCAAATAATTAGTAACAAACTTCACTTTTTCAATTTTAGAATACGATTCGTCAGAAAAAAAATCATCAAATTGGGATAGCCATGAAAGAACAAATTGACCATCCTTTCATCCATCCAATAGTCCAAATTGGGAATTTTTTGCATCAATCTTGGATTGTGTGCCTTATTCTTGAACAATGATAATGGCCTTCACCGCCCTAACTAGGTTTATCTCATCACTCTATATACTTTGGAGTGTGGCATCATGTTTTTTATATGGTTCTGATCATGTTGAAGTTCGTGTAACAAAAGCTCGAATTGTTGGTCAATCGGTACCCTGGGTAGAGGTGATGTATCAATATCCTCGGTATTATGGGTAGGGTCCATGGCTTTATGTAGAATTAAAACCTAGGAATGGACTGGAGGATCGAGATGGATGTCGAATCCGAAACGGGGCAAATGTCGATAATGATAACCACACACCAAAAAACACATCCACAAACATGCCTTGGCTCTGATTCCACTATTGATTGGATCCCGTAGATGCACATACGCAAAGGATAGTACAAGAACTAAATCTCAAAAGAGTACTTAGAGAACAAAAAGAAATAAGAGACTAGACACCCGATTGGGTACTCTCACACGTGCATTCAAACGTTCATAAGTTCATGATTCTTCACCTGCATGTGTATTTATAGGTATTTTTCATTACGTCCTGAATAGAAGATACATGAGGGTGGGGCTTCAAAAAGTGTGCATTTAGGAAAATTTTCTTTATTTACAAAATCATTGCTTTTCAAGCCATCTACTATATTTTTAAAAACATTGCTTTCTAAAGCGATCTATAAATTTTACAAAACAATAACTAAAATATTATCTTCTAAATATTCTTCTAAATGTCTTCAAGAATATTTGAATAATTCCACGTGCATTCAAACGTTCATGATTCTTCACCTGCTAAATTAGAACACAAATTGCATTAAAACCCTCAAGACATTAAAATCCATATATCATTCCTATATTCCATAAAGTATAGAATCCCTCCAAATAATTGAGGTATACTAGAACACTAATGTGCTATCACTATGGAGAATATGTGCATGTGCAATGTAATTTCTCTCTGCCTAAGGATGCACCTCCTTGTCAACACTGCCCTGATGTGAAGGACCATTATATGAGGGACTATTTGTGAAATTGACCCATGTCAATTCACATGATCATGATCTCTATACAAAAGCAAATTATGAATCCACATTATTTTTCTATTTCATCCTCTACAATACCTATTATGACTAGAGTTAGGATAGTGGTAACAATCCATGTAGAAGAACAACATAGAACCAAGGAGAAGAAGATGGTAAGAAGGCTGATTTGAGAAACCATGAAGCTATTGAAGAAGATTATGAGAGGGTGAGTAATTAACTAAAGGACAAGTTGTTTCACCATAAAAGGCATGTACAAGATGTTAAAATTGAAGAAATTTTGAAGTAAAATCATCATAAGGATAGTGTAGACAAACTCATTAATATGGATGCAAACGTAAAAAGTGATTCAATTAATGTTATACGTCATGCCTAACTGAGCCCATCACCAAGTTTAGATAGGTGCATGATGGACTTTCCCCTTGCTCCACTAGCACACTAACACCCGTCTAGGTTGATTGTTTCTATAAAGAGAGAGATCTTGTCAAGAGTCTTTGTGGATGGTAGATCTGATATCAACTTGATGGATGATTTCACCATTAATAAATTGAATTTTTACTTGACGAGAGCATTACTCTTCACTATGACATTGTTAAACCAACATCGAGTCACATCATCACGAATTATTGAAAAGGTAATGTTAGTACAAGGGTGCCAATTTTTTTTATTTTTTTATTATTGCATTATCCTAGAAAACCTCTTTTCCTTTTCTCTTGTGAAAACCATGACTGAGGCAAGCCAAGGCAATACAAGGTTGGGGAAGGACCATGCTATGGATATCTATAGAGATTAACAAGTTGTAGATACATTTGGAGGAAGGTTGCAGCACTACTTAATCAATTGGGTACAAGATCGATACTAAGGTAATGCTTTCCTTATGACATGAGGAAGGGACTCTGCTTAAGTGGAGGATGGGCATGCAAAGTGCCCATAGTAGAAATAAGTAAAATAAATAAAGAATTAAATGGAAAAGGATAATATCTAGCCTCTACACACAAAAAGGAATTTCAAGCAAAACAAGATCAATTAGGCTGAAATGAGGTTAAAATATGTAATTTACACTCAATTAATCAGGAAGAAGGTAAACAAGGTAAGTGCAAGAAAATAGACACAAAAGCTCAAAAAAGGCAAACATGTGGGCCACTTTGGGTACCACCTACAAGATGGTTCAACTATGCAACATCTCCCAAGTGGCCAACGACGTAAAATTAAGTTCCTAAATTTTCATGGCCAAAGTGGTAAAAATATTGGAGTTAGACATCGGCGGAAGCACGCGAACAACACAAGGAAGAAGAAGAATCTTGGAACACAACACACAATATTGAATGTATTACTAGAGAGTCTACAAAGATAAGTAGCCCATTAGGGAATAGGCATATATACAAGCCGGGGGAAAAAAAACTCCTAAAGAGGAAAAAAGTGCCCCGGCGGTCCTAGTGTGTTTACACACATCACTACCTAAATATATCAACAAATCCCCCCTAGGAGTGATGTGGCAAACAAGGAGCTGGCACTCATGTATAAGGAAGTGCCAAGCTATGTGGAAATCAATCCACAAAAGGAAGTAAGCCCAAAGCTTTGGGGAAGCTTCAAACTTCTCCCTAGCCAGAGCCTTCGTGAAAAGGTCTCCAAAGTTCTCCTGTGTGGGCACATATGCCAAGCTGGTCTCCGCAGTAGAGAACCTCTCCCTGACATAATGATAATGAACCTCAATGTGCTTAGTGCGAGCACGGAACACAGGGTTCCTCGCAACTGCCAATGCGCTCTCACTGTCAGGGAAGATGGTGGTGGCAGAAGAGTGACCAACACCCAAATCAACCATAAGGCGTCTCAGCAACACACACTCAATAGTAGCTGTGAAAGCTGCCCTATACTCAGCCTCACACCTGGAAGTGGCCACAGTAGGCTGCTTCTTGCTCAACCAAGATATACATGAGCTACCAAGCATGAATCAAAAGCCACTAGTGGACACACGAGTGTCATAGCAACTAGCCCAATTAGAGTAAAAAAAAAAGCATGCAAATTTGGCGGTAGTGATCCCCCCTTGGGATAAAACAACCCAAGTAGCCGAATACCACTCAAATAGCAAAAGATGTGCTTAACTACCTGCCAATGCTTGACTCATAGGCAATGCATAAACCTGCTTATCTGTGAGACAACAAACTGAATATCTGGCCGAGTAATGCATAAGTAAATCAAGCATCCAATAGCCTTAGCATCAAATGCATCTCCAGAATCATGAGGACTCTATCATAAACATGTATCCATAGGAGTGGCAATAGGTTTACAGTCTTCAATGCCAAAACACTGCAATAATGTGTCAATATATTTCGTTTGACACAGCGCCATTCCGCCACCAACTTGCATAAACTAAATGCCAAATAGTAATGCAAATGCCCCAAATCAAATGAGGCATGCAAATCAGCCTTAAAATCAGCAACATGCTTCTCAATAGAACCAGTGAGCAGCATGTCGTCAACATAGACAACAATGATCAGAAGTACATCATTAGCATGCTTAACATATAAGGTGCTTTCAGTTGGACTGTTCTCAAAACCATGTGCAATCAGATAGGCATGTATCTTTTCATACCAAGCACGTGGTGCTTGCTTTAAACCATATAATGCCTTCTTTAACCTGCACACCTGGTTCTCATGCCCTTTCTGCACAAAGACAGGGGGCTGAAAAAAATACACTTCTTCATGCAAGTCACCATTCAGAAATGCAGTTTTAATGTCCAACTGATGTACATTCCAACCATGATGGGATACAAGTGCGCAGATGCTCCGAATAGTAGTCATACGGCATCTAGGGGCAAAGGTCTCATCAAAATCAATGCCTCTTTCCTATGCATAACCCTTTGCAACAACCCTAGACTTATACTTGTCAAGTGTACCATCAGGTTTACGTTTCAGAATGTACCCACTTAGTGCCAATGGGCTTCTTACTAGGAGGCAAGTCACATAATGACCAAGTACCATTCTTCACTATTGCATCATATTCAGATTGCATAGCAGCCATCCAATTTTCTTCATTTTGTGCTTCATCAAACGAAACAGGCTCACTCTCATCACAAAAGACTAGATGTAGCCATAGCATAGCAATTTGACGCAAAAGACGCAGTATGAGAGCCAGAACGAGTACAATATGACAAAGGTGCATCTAATTTGCTGTCACGCAAAGTTTGCACCAGCCATTTTGGCATAGTCCTTGCCTCCTCAATATCAGCTCTCTCATCAATAAGCGCATCATGTAAATCTGCATCAGAAATGGAATGATCTACATCATCGTATGAAACCTGCAAAGGCTGAGAAGTTGCCTCATTAGGTCCAGCATTAGACTGTCCACTTGTAAAAAGAGGCAGCAAAGTATCATACATGTCTTTGGAGCTAACAAATGTCTCCTTAGTACATGAAAGCAATGGCTGAATAGCATCCTCCACAAAAACAACATCACGGCTAACTAGAATGTGTTTAGTGTGTGGATGATACAAAGGATAGCCTTTATTTTCAGAACTGTACCCAAAAAAAATACATTTTACTGCTTTATCATGCAATTTTCTGTGATGTTGTTCAAGCACTAATGCTTATGCCAAACAACCAAAAACATGCAGATGAGCAACAGATGGCTTGCGGTCATGCCAAGCCTCATATGGAGTGATAGATTATAGCGCTTTCATGGGACACCTGTTCAGTACATATGTTGCACACATGACAACCTCAAGCTAGAAACTATGTGGTAAAGCCTGACTCTTGACCACACACCTCGCCATCTCCATGAGTGACTTGTTCTTTCGTTCAGCAACTCCATTCTGTTGAGGTGTATATGGCATTGTACACTGGTGTTTTATCCCACGTTCAGCCAGAAATGCATTAAACTCAGAAGACATATATTCCCCCCCACGATCAGAACGGAGGGTGCCCATTTTACATGCTGACAGATTTTCAATCAAAACCAAAAACTATTTGAAGCACATGAACACTTCGGACTTTGCCTTCAATGGATATACCCATGCATGCCTGAAAAATCATCGATGAAAGTCACGAAGTAAAGATAATTACCAAAAGAAGGTGTCTGCATAGGACCATAAACATCACTATGTACAAGCTACAATTTCTGAGTACCCCAAACTAAACCATCTTTTGGAAAGGATGAACGCTGCATTTAGCCCAAAATACAGCCTTCACAAACATATTTTCCAGGTGCCTAAAGTTTGGGGAAAGAGGACACCATTTCAGATTTCTGTAAGTGTAGCAAACAAGCAAAATTCAGAAGACCAAAGCATGCATGCCAAAGCTTTGCATCTGACATAGCCTGAGAATCATTTACTGCACATGCCAAATCATTTACAAATCTTTCATAGTCTATGACAAATCATGAACTGTATACATGTCATCAACAAATTTCACAAGCAAGCAAATCTTGGCTAATGCAAAAACTGATAACAGGTTCTTCTTGATCCCTAGCACAAATAAAGCATCTAAAAAAGTGAAAGAACTACCATCACCAGTGGTCAAAATGATCTTACCAACTCCCATAACAGGATAAGAAGAGTTATTGGCGCATGTAACAGTATTCCCTGTAGGGGCAGGCTCGAGTGAAGAGAAGAAACTAGGCTATGAGGTAATATGTTTGGTCACGCCACTGTCAAAATACCAAACATCAGAGTCTACTACAGACATGCACTACTCATGAGAAGATGGGTGAAAACTGCAAACAGTAGTAAACGCCCATTCTTCTTCCTACACAAGATTAGCATACTCCTTTTGGTGTAGAGGCTTCTACAACAGCCATTCTAGCCTCTTTCTTCTTTGCGTCTTTTGCAGCCAATTTTGGACAGTTCTTTATGATATGGTCATTCCCTTTACAGTACTTACAAAAAAATTTCAGCTTTTCTGATTTTTTCTTATCTTTGTCTTGGTTCTTCGAATGTGCAGCATTTGCAGATTTCTGCTTACTAGTAGAAGAGCTCCATTTTCCTTTGCTCTTCTAACTAGCCAGGAAAGCTTGATCTACAACATGCATAATGGACTTGTTCTGTCTGGACAGATCTTCCTGCAACAAAACAGAGACTAACTCCTCAATTAACAAGGCATTTGGATTTCCTTTCATCATCAACCAAAGAGTAGAGGCAAAACTCTGATATGAATCAGGAAGACCATTCAGAATGGTCTGCACAAGTGAGCTATCTGGTATAATCTCATTAGCAAAAATCAACTGTTCCTTCAAGTCTTTGATCTTTGTTAGGGAACTATCCATAGAATCACCTTCATTCATGTGCTCACTCTCCAATTGTTTTCGGAGGTAAGAAACACGAGCCTCATTCCTAGCTTGGTACAATGTGGTAAGTGTATCCCAAGCATCCTTAGCTATTTTGCAAGAGCGAATATGAGGAATAATGGCATGTTTGACAGACAAAGCTATTAATGCATGTGTCTAGGCATCTTTGCCATCCTAGCAAATCTGCTCGGCAGTAGGTGCAGCACAAACTGTAGCACGAATAGGAATATGCAAAATATCATCATCTTCGACAGCTTGTGCATCAGCTTCAGTACCTGCAGTTGTAATAGTTGCACGTGCAATACGATGTTTTTCGACACCCTGCACAATGTTCCACAGTCCTTTTGCAACCAACACATGTCGCATCATATAAGCCCATAACAGGTAGTTCGTACTATCCAACTTATCCTCAACAGCCAACATACGGAATACATCATTGCTTTCAGCCATGGCCGGTGACTAAAATACCTTGATGCAGAAAATTGATTGTATCTCAAAAAGTTGAACAAAACAGCCCAAACGAATTCTGCTAGACCTGTAGCAGACTTTGAGACGCTTATACTGGCGAGCAAAAACTGGTATATACCTTTTGCACAAAAAAGATGAAATAGCCTGCACAAGCACTCTGATATTACGTTCAAAGGCCGAAACGAGCTCAGATCGCGATTTCCGCACCGTAAACAGAAGCAGTTTTGATCTTGGAAACATGTTGAGTATGCTCACCAAAATTCGTGCGATTCTAGGACTGCAACCGGAGGAGTGTCGACGGCGCCCTAGATGAATCGACAACCTGCTCTGATACCAATTGTTTGAGTTAGACATCTAGGGAAGCACATGAACAGCACAAGGAAGAAGAAGAAGCTTGGAGCACAACACACAATACTGAATGTATTACTATAGAATGTACAAAGATAAGTAGCCCATAAGGGAAATAGGCGTATATACAAGCCGAGGAAAAAAACCTCCTAAAGAGGGAAAAAGTGCCCCAGCGGTCCTAGTGTGTTCACACACATCAGTACCTAAATATATCAACAAAAAATAGACGCCTAAATTTTGATGAGCAAGCCGAGACTCTGTGATTAAATCTTTGTAGGTCTCATGAAACTAAGCGCCTAATTTTGGATAATTCATATGGAGTTGGGTGACTTAATCTTCATGGAACAAATGGGCACTTATCTCATACTTGGTTGGTGGGCAAGAAGCCTTTATTTGTGTGAATTGGGCCAAATTTCTTAGTAAAAATGAGTCCTTCTGAAAAGCAAGTCGGAGAGGCATATTTTTGTAGAAACCTCCTAGGAGGTAGGCATCTCCATTTGGGCATCTTGACCAAAGTGGCAAATTTTTTTTTAGCAGGCACCACTGCATTTTTATCCCAAGAAAATCGAGGTAATGATGCCAAATTCATTAGTTCTATGGATGTACAATCAGAACTTGCAAAACCTATGCAAGCATCTCTTGAGGCTAATTTTGAATCTAGGAATAGAGATGAACCTCGATTGCTAGATATTCTAGATATATGAACTAAGGAACATATCATGGAGCAAAAGTTAAATGCTACCTCGACACAAAGTATTGATGATTTCTCACGTGAGATTGCCACATAAAAACTTGCTCAAGAACTAAAGCTTGGAAATGAAGAAAAACAACAAACAGTTCACCTAGCCACATGCTTGGGGAACTACTTGTTTTGACCAAAAAAAGGTAACTTCTCTTATGTTTACCCATAATAGTGCCTTTTCTTGGTCTTACAAAGATTTTTTAGGTATTTCATAAGAGATTGGACTACATGGAATACCCTTAGTTGAGGGAGCGTCACCCGCAAGAAGTAGACCATACAACCTCAATCCAAAATATGAAAAGGCTTCCAAGGTCAAAATAACTAAATTAGAGGAGGAAGGTATTATTATTCTTGTAGAACACTCAAGGTGGCTTTCATCTATGTTTATTGTGGCAAAGAAAATAGTTGAAAGATAAGTGTGTGTGTTGAAAAACTGAGTCATAACAAATGAGAACAAAGACATGTTTTCTTTTTAAAATTAGAAGAAAACCATGAAATGTTGCAAGATAGCGTCACTTTCTTATTGCGCTATGAAAATCCTAGTTTCTTGTTCAATATATGCCTTCAAAAATTTCATCTTCTTGTATTAGATTCTCAAAGAAGTAATCCAAATTTGGTTTTTAGGAGAAAAAGTGCTACTCAATGAGCAAGTTAGTCCCATGAGAGCTTCTCACTCCACAGAGTATGCCAAATAGTGCCACAAAAGAAAACAAAATACAACCTTGTGATATATTGCTTACTACAAAGACATACATAATTTTTCTCACTGATATTTACCATTTCCATAACTCCAAAATGGATAAATAAAATAGATTTTTCAAGGCTCCACATAGAGAATACAACATCATTTCATCTTTGAAAATTTATTAGAACCTTTTTTGCATACTTTTATTGATATTCAACAAGATCTTAGAACTGCCACTTAAGGAGTATTACCTCAATCAATCATAAATGAAAAAGAAACCACACATCTATCCAAATAGTGCAGGATGTGGATATAGATAAGAACCAACAACAAGATACTCTGAGCATTACATTCGAATGAAAAAAGTATTACATAAGTTGAAGTTTACAAAGTTGGATATGTTTTCTACAATTGAAGCTCATCGTATGTCTGCTCCGCCTGATATATTACATCATCTTCAAGCACTTCAGTAGTCTTAGTAATCTTCTCTTCTTCTAAAATTGACTCTTCAAGGTCAGCCATGACTCTAGGCTCATCTGCTAATGGTGGCACTACTTCCCTTAAGGAAGGCGGGAATATTTGTGCGTCATCAATATGCTTTTTACCTAGTTCTTGGTCCTCATATGGGCACTCATTAAGACCATTCATTTGCATTCTAATGAAGCTGGCTTGGGCTTCATCTTTCTCTAGAGCTATGCTATGCAATGCACAAAGACGAACCCATGGTCACACAAGTAATTTTGATGAAATTTGTTTATCATGGAATGGTCATGAGAAAGTGGTGATAAAAGAAGTTAGAGAAAAACCAAATATCAGAATCTAACTAAACCATTGCATGCACATGCTTGAATACCCCAATATCTACTCCTCATTTGCTTGATCTGGATATGTATAGCTATGGATATGAGTGCTCAAAGCTATGAATTAAACCAATCTTAATACTTAGCATTGACTTTATGCATAAAATCAATGCCAAGTACAAAGTTTGACTTTTCCATAAGTTTTACCACTCATATCTATAACTACAAGTCTCCAAATCAAGCAAGTGAGTAGTAGATCTTGGGGTTTTTAACTAATCATTTCTATTGCTATAAGTATCCAAGTGAGTACTTGATCTAAATTACCATGCCACATTATGGTCCCAAAAAGGATTAATAACTAAAACATTCCGAATGGCATTTCTTTGTAGGAATCAAAATCCTCATTTAGAGACTTAAATATGATCATATTCTTATATCATGCAATACAAAAATAATTTTCCAAATCTAAATACACCATTTGATGCAGAATTCTTTAAAACCCCAAGGTTGACTAACTTGCTTGATGTAAATACCTGTAGCTATAGATATGAGTCATCAAAGTTATGGAAAAAAGTCAAACTTTATACTTGGCATCGATTTTATGCATAAAGTGGATGCCAAGTATAAGTTATGCATAAAGTTGATGCCAAGTATAAAGTTTGAATTTTTTCCATAACTTTGACCACTCATATCTTTAACTACAAATATCCAAATCCAGCAAATGAGTAGCCGATCTTGGGGTTTTTAAGAATTCTCCATCAAATGGTATATTGATTTTTGACAAGTTACGTTTGTATTGAAAGATATAAGAATATGAGCACATATGAGTCTCTAAATGAGGATTTTGACCCCTACAAAGAAATTCATTTTAAAATGTTTTAGCTATTGATCCTTTTTGGGAACATAATGGGACATAATAATTGAGATTATGAATAGAAAAAAGAAGGATTTTAATAAAAGAACAAGCATATAGACAAAATTTCACCAAAATACGGGGAAATGTCTACTTTGGAGATGAAGTTTGGGTGCATTTCCAAGCTAATATTCCTAGAACAAGGATTATTGAAGCTTTATTCATCCACCAAAAAGGAATATTTGTGTAGGCTCAAGAATGAGAAAAGATGCTCAAATGGTATGCATTCAAAGATAAGTATAACTTGCAAATGCTATGTGATACCAAAGAAACAGGCTCAAGAAGAAAAAGAATATTTAGAGTATATCAACACTCAAAATAGATTATATAAATATTCTATTTTATGATTTTGCCTTAACAAAAATAGGGCACTTAAGGAAAGCAGACATTGATATGATAAAGCAAAAGTTCTAGATCTATGTGAGATAGCTAATCATAGGTAAAAAAACAAGAATTATGCATGATCTTGCAGAACTTGGTATGTACTTGGATGAAGATAGAGCTTTTATTCATATAGAAGAAGAAGAAGAAGAGAGCTTGCAATATCCTCAAACTAAATCAAATGCATCCAATGCGGGGGATGAAGACATAGATAAAGAAGTTTGTGAGTTGATTTGAGAATCTATGATATTTTTGGTGCTTATAGAAATGCTCCAAAGTAGTTTGCATAATGAAACCATGTTATATGGCATTTTTGAATCACTATCAAAGCCTCCATCAATAAGACCTTCAATTTGTATTTTCTAATCATGATTTCTTATATTTTTTATATTTCTCATAAAGATTTTGGAGATGTCAATGTTGAATAGATCAAAACTTTGGCCATATTTTGAGGTCCTAAATTTTCAAAAAAGGAAAAAAAAAGTAAGAAAATTGCATCTTTTAACTTGATTTTTAAGATATATGTATACTAGTGTAAAGGGTTTTCAAACATAAAGTGTCACTTGCTTGATTTTTGATGTGGGAGTTCTCTTTTTATGACTTACTTCTCGTTTTTTATGACTCGCTGGTTTTATTCCCATGCCTTGAAGACACTAATTCTTCAATATGGTTTCTTACAACCCTTGAAAGAGAAAGATTGGAAGAACTAGTTGGATATATTCTATACATCTTTCTAGATGAACGCATAGGCTACAATCAAATTCTCATGTACCTCGAAGATAGAGACAAGAGTGCCTTCATCACTTCATGAGGTTCTTATGTTTATATGAGCATGGATTCTAGCATAAAAATGCACATGCATCATTTAATCGATTAATGCATATGATATTGAATAAATGGCTAACTAAAATTTCTCCACATTTTCATTGATGATTTTCTAGTATTATCATGTACAAATAAAAGATTTTTGGCCCAAGAACTTCACCAACAATTTGAAAATCGAAATGAAATATTTGACTAGTGCATCAAGATAGGTTTGAATACAATCTTACTAAATGTCATTTTTGTTTACCAAAGGTACTCTCCTTGGCCACATTGTTTCTATCAAAGGAATAGTGATTCACCTAGCTACAGTAGGTTCCATCTCATCCATGCCCATTCCACAAACTGTTTAGAAAGCGCAAACCATTTTGGTTCATGCAAGATGTTACATCAAACTCTATTTTTAAATATATGAGCTTTGCATTTATAATGCATATCTTTATGTTCATCTAGAACAACATTCAAAGTTTCTGATTTATACCCCTCATTTCTCCCAAGATGATAAGAAATCTATTAAATATCTTATCAAAACTTTAAATGCATTCTCAAAGGAAATATATTCAAAACCTTCAATGCAATGTGTTTTTTTTGTTTCTAATAGTAAATTGAAGACTATCCTTTCAATTTCATGGATATCATCATCTATAATTCTCCATTGGTGTAATAGATGTGAAGATGATTTAAATAAAAAAAAAAATTTACACCATATAGTTTTTTGCTTGATGTGATGAAGACAAACATGAATATGATGTTTTAGCTTCCCTAATTATAGTGTAAATTTTTGAAACTTTGTGAATTCATCTTTTTAAACCCTAAATTTCTTTTTCAAATAGATTTCATATTCTTGAATTTATCCATAGTACATTTGGAGATATTGAAGTAGTTTACCTCAATCAGCTCAATATCAAGAAGTATACTGAAGGTACCTAGATTCCCTTTTGAAGATTTGAGATATCGATTTCCAACATAGAATCAAGTTTTTATCTCCTTTGCATTCCATGGTTAATATTGTCATTGCAAAATTTTACATATATGGAAGACATACAAAAATATTGTTAAAGTGTTATTTTCTTTCACATAGTAATTTGAAACATTCCAAGAGAAATAAAGTTCTTGTATATTATTTGAGCTCTTATCCAAAGTGTCAAAATGCTAAGATAGAAAAGCATATGATGTGTTAAATGAATCCAATAGAGTGTCATTACATCAGTTTTAATATTAAAAAAATATCTTTTGGATCACATTTTCTCTTATCTCCTTGGCCTTTATTTTCCATTTTTATATTTAGGAGAAATATCATAGTGACGTCTATACTTGTTTGTGTTGAAATATCAACATAACATGTGATGATCTAGGACAACACATATTGCTTTTCCTTTCTTTGACATGGATAATGGATATGTTGATATATACAAGGGATATTTTCACTTAGCTTGAATGAATTTATTTATCGAGAGTGATATCACATTTGTTTTTTCATGATCTTGTGGTATTTTTTGGTTTTTGCTTTATAGAATTCGCTTTGTATATAGTATTAGATGTATTTTTTTATTACATCATTTTTGTACATTATCGTAATGGATTAGAAAAAGGAGTACAAGATTTTTCTTATTTTCCTAAATCTTTGTGTGCTCCTCTCTTTGTATCTCAAATTTTTTTGTGAGCTTTCTTCCTTATCTCCTTCTTCTCGACATGGTCTAATATCTAGGTTGGTTTCAGAGAGCTATAGCATAAGGTCAACAATGAAGAATACTTAAGAATTCATGGAGAATGCACAACTTTGAAAGTGATATGAGATTGTCAAGTAATTAGGCATGCACATAAAAGATGCCAATTTTTCTTATTAGCTATATTTTTAGGCATGGTGACCTCAAGCTTATGAAATCTAGCCAATTTGATATCTCTTAAGATCCTAGAATCTTGAGCCCACATATAAATACTTAAGTTTGAAAAACTATAAGTTAATATTTGTTTGAGAACTTGAAAATATTTCATATCTAAAATTTCAAGAAATTTTGTGTACTCCTGATACATGAAAGACGTTTTTCCTACTCCTGATACTATCAAGTTTCATAGTGTCAAAGTGTTCAAGTAAAGGTATTGCTTCCCATGTTTTTTGAGTAATGTAGGTTGCTAGGAAAATGCTGCATGTTTATAGAATTAGCCTAATTGTCAGTTATACGTTGAAGTGTATCGAAGATGATAACAAAAACCCCTTACACGTACTATAGAGGAATCAAACTATAGATCACTTAATATTATATGAAAAGTGAAATCAAGGAGCATGCGAGCTAATGTGTTGGTCATGTCGTAGCATACAGGATAGAATGATTAGGCACAAGATGCCAAAAGTGCAGAACAACCTTTAAAACTTTTGGCCACATTGCGTGAGAACAATACAAATGCATAATTATTACAGGTCAAGAATTAACTACATACACTAGAGAAAACAACCTGTTGCTAAGTACCTCAACCTTAAAAATAAAAATTTTTGTTATTTACTTTCATCTATTTTTGTCGACGTAGATGAAGATAATGATAAAAAGGTTTAAGTGCACATTTCTAGTTTGGTATTTGCTTATAATTGGTTCATAAATTCAGTTCATGCTAGGGAGAGTATCTAAAATTTTGTTGCTCTTCTTTAGGTGTGAATAATTAGAGGAAAGAAGCTTGATGAATGTTGAGACTTCCATGTAGCACCCTTTTGTCCAAGTCTACTTTCATTAGCTTACAAATTCATTTGTCCCACATACAAGGAACTTTGCACTCAAATACATATAAGGAGGGCCTCACTACACTCCCCACAATCTCATTCACTCCAACCCATTCCAAGAGTCTCCACTCCCTCTTCATGGAGTCATCATGCTCCTATAGCATCTCATGTAAGTTCCTTTCATATTAATCAAGTTCATTATATTTTCATTTCTTTTGTTACATCCTTCTTAATCTAATTAGTGTGGTATTAATAATACATTAGGAGTTTTCTTTATTTTAGCATGGTATCAAATCATAGGTTAAAGGATAACTTTGTTTGCTTATTATTTTGGATGCATTCTCTTACGTTTATGATTTTATTTTGATGTTCATCACCATAGATTCAGCTTATGTTCTGTTATTCCCTCCCTTCCCCCCCTTTTTGTCTTGATAATAAAATTTCTTTCAATCAATTCTCCATATTCTTCTTCCCACCCACTCTTCCATCTTCAAGCATGATTATATCATCATGATCTTTGTGAGTTTTGTTTTTTTCTCATAAGTGAATGTGATTTTGAGCACTTCAACAAATTGTTCATGGTTGAGGTCCTTGATTGCTTCACAAGGTATCTACTACATGTAGAGAACTAAACTAGCAGCTCATTAAAGAGGCTTAGATCTAATGTAGGGATAGAATATTTCTCCAAATATTTTCATGAAAATTTGTAGGATAAAGGTATCAAGAGGGAGGTCATTACTAGGTACTTTCCTCAATAGAATGGTCTCTCTCAAAGAAGGAACAAAACCCTAGTTGGGATAGTTAGGATAATGCTTGAAGAAAATAACTTACAACATTACCTATGAGCACAAGCAATATCCATTGTAGTATATCTTGTCGATAGATTTCCATGTAAATCACCTCAAGGTATGAATACCTATGAAGAATGCATGGAGTGGAGAAAACCAAGTCGAGGTCATTGAAAAGTCGTTGGTTGTTTAGCATATATGCATATACCCTCACAAATTAGAGGAAATTGGATGATAGGACTACTACCAATTCTACAATCCAACCACAAGGAGATTCACTAGAAGAAAGGATGTTGTATTTGAAGAACATAGTTCATGGTACGAAGAAGACAAGCAAAAGGTAAATCTACCCTATGACCTTGATACAAATTTTCTTCCATTAGATAATAAGCATGATGCACAAGTGTAGGAGTTTAGAAGTGAATCAAAACAAGAGAAAGATGAGAAGGAAAGAGACTACAAGCTTTGCAAGTCAACAGAAAAGGAAAAATCGCAAGAATGTGGAGAATATTCCAAACATAGTCGTATACGATCAAGAAGGGAAAGAAGGCAACCATAAAGGTATGGTTATGCCTCTACTTTTGTAATAAAACATACCATCTATTTGGCCAAAGATTCAATTTCAAAAGAGCCCTCAACTTATGAAGAAGCCAAAGGTAACCCTAGTTGGAAGAAAGCCATGAAAGATGAAATTGAATCCTTGAAATAGGTGAGGCCATCAGAGTTGGTTCCTATGCAAACTGACATAATTGTAATGGGTCGTAGATGGGTGTAGAAATTGAAAAGAAATGAAGAGGGATCTATTTTTAGGTACAACGATAGGTTGGTTCCTAAAGAATGTGCTCAAATTCAAGACTATGAAGAAACGTTCTCACAGGTGGCCAAGAAGACCACAACCTAAGCACTTTGTCTTATCAAACCTTTCTTCAAAAGATAATCTAATTGAATCTTAAGCTTCTTTAAATCATCTATGTTAAATCTATAGGGTGCTCTAGAACAGAAATCTACAATGCTCAAAAAACATGGGAAGCAATACCTTGACTTGAACACTTTGACACTATGACACTTGATAGTATGTACTTAGGACAAACTTCGTTCATGCATCAAGTACAAAAAATTTCTTGAAATTCTACATATGAACTATTTTTAATATCTCAAACGAAAAGCTACTTATAGTTTTGCAAGCCTAAGTATTTTTATGTGGGTACAAGCTTGTAGGATCTTAAGAAAGATCAAAGTGGATCCATTTCATAAGCTTGAGGTCACCATGTTCCCTAAAAACATAGCTCCTGAAATCAATTTAGCATCTTTTATGCATATACCTAATAACAAAACAATCTAAGAGCACTTTCAAAGTCATGCATTCTCGGTGATTTATGAATATTCCTCATTGCTGACCTTATTCTACAACTCTCTAAAACCAACCTAGATATTATACCATGTTCAGAAGAAGGAGATAAGGAAGAACCTTGCAAAAAACCTAAGAGAGGAGCACACAAAGATTTAGGAAAATAATAATAATCTTCTACTCCTTCTTCTAATACATGAAGATAACGTACAAAAATGATGTAATACAAAATTACATATACTACAATATGCAGAGGTAATTCTATAAAGAAGAAAACCAAAAATACCGCAAGATTGTGAAAGAAACCAAATGTGAGATATTTGTCGATTGAAGCTAAGTTAAAATATCCCTTACATATATCAAGATATGCATTATTCATTTCAAAGAAATGAAAAGTAGTATATGTTTTCCTAGAGCATCACAAGTTTCTTGATATTTCAACACAAAGAGGTAAAAAAGCCACTATTGTATTTTCCTAAATATAAAAATCGCTAACAAAGGCCAAGGAGATCAGAGATGAAGCGATGAAAAAGATAAAATGTTTCTTAAATATTAAAATTGTTGTAATCACCCTCTATTGGATTTATTTTACACATTCTATCCTTTTCTATCTTAACATTCGACACTTTGGACGAAAGCTCAAATAATCTACAAGAACCTTATTTCTTTGGGAATGTTTGGAAATTACTATGTCAAAGAAAATAATACTTTTACAAAATTTGTATATGTCTCCCGTATAACCATGCAATGCAAAGGAAATAAAACCTTGATTCTATGTTGGAAACTCATATCTCAATTTTTCAAAAGAGGGTCTAGGTACTTGAAGTATAATTCTTAATATTGATCTAATTCAGGTAAATTGCTTCAATATCTCCAAATGTACCATGGAGAAGGCAAAACAACATATTGATGTTTCTGTTCATGACATGAAGCTAAAAAGTACATACTGTAAATATTTTTTTTATTTATTGAAACTATATTCACATCTATTAGACCAATGGAGAACTACAAATGATGATATCCATGAAATTTAAAGGATATTCTTCAAGTTACTCTTAGAAACCAAAAATTCACATCGGAGTTAAAGTTTGGAATAGATTTCCTCTCATAATACATGTAAATTTTTCTATAAGATATTGTATAGATTTCTCTTCATCTTCAAAGAAAAGAAGGGTATAAATTAGAAACTTTGAATGTTGTTCTCCATGAACAGAAGAATCCACATTTTAAATGCAAAGCTTATATTAATGCAAAGCTAATAGATTAGAGAATAGAGTTTAATGTAATATCTTGCATGACCTAAAAAGCTTTGTGCTTCCTCAGGAGTCTCTGGAATGGGCATGGATAGGATGGCACCTACCTTATCTAGATGAACCATTATTCCTTTCATAGGAACTATGTGCAAGGAGAGTACCTTAGGTAACTACCATTTAGCAAGATTCATGTTCAAACGTCTTTTGATGCACTAGTTAATATTTCATTCAGATTCTCAAAATGTTGATGAAGTTCTTGAGACATAGATCTTTTATTTGTACACTAAAGTACTAAAAAATCATCAATGAACATGTGGAGAAATTTTGTTAGCCATGCATCCAATATCATATACATTGATCGATTAAATGATGCAACTGCATTTTTATTCCAAAATCCATGCTTGTATAGACATAAGAACCCCATGAGGTGATGAAGGCATTCTTGTCTCTATCTTTGAGGTGGATGATAAGTTCATCTAGAAAACAGTAGAGAGTATATCCAACTACTTCTTTCAAACTTTCTCTTTGAAGGGTTGTGGGAAACCATCTTGAATAATTATTTTCTTTAGGGCATGGAAATCAACACACACTCTTATCTTTCTACTATTTTCTTTGGCAAAATAAAGATAGTTGGAAGCCACCTTGAGTGTTCTACAAGAAAAATATTCCTTGCCTCCTCTAATGTAGTTATTTCCACCTTGACTACCTTTTCATGTTTTGGATTGAGGCTGAATGGTTTTCTTCTTGTGGGCGAAGCTCCCTCAACTAAGAATATTCGGTGTAGTCCAAGCTCTTATGAGATACGTGATAGATCTTTTTAGGACCAAGCAATGGCACTTTCATGGGTAAAACTAAAAGAAGTTACAATCAAAATGGGTAATGCCACAACCATGTGGCTATGTGAACTATTTGCAGGTTTTCTTCATTTCCAAGGTTAACTTCTCGGACATATATATATGTGGCAATCTCATGTGAGAAATCATCAATACTCTATGTTGAGGTGGCATTTGCCTTTTGCTACATGATATATCGTTAGTTCATCTATCTAGAATATCTAGAAATAGAAGTTCATCTCTAGTCCTATATTCAAAATTAGACTCTAGAGATGCTTGCATAGCTTCTGCAACTTTAATCCTACATGCAAAAAACTAATGAATTCGGAATGATTACCTTCGTTCTCTTGGGATAACAATGTAGTAGTCCCTTCTAAAAAAATTTGGCCACTTTGGTCAACACACCCAAATGAAGATGCCTACCTCTCAAGAGGTTTTTGCAAAAAATGTGCCTATCCAACTTACTTTACAGAAGGACTCACTTCTAGTAGGAAAACTAGTACAATTAGCACAAAACAAAGATTCTTGCCCACCAACCAAGTATGAGATAAGTTCCCACTTTATGGTGGTCAATCAAGATTTGGTCACCCAACCCTAGATGAATTGTCCAAAATAAGGCCCTTAGTTTCAAAATCCTACAAAAATCTATCACCCAGTTTCAGCCTGCTCATCAAAATTTAGGCACTGATTTCTGCCACTCTATCCACCAAAATTTAGGGGCTTAGTTTTACCTCCTCGACCACTTGAAGGAGGTACCCAAATTGGGCCAGATGTTGACCTTTTTTACCTTTTGTGTCTTTTTTCTTGCACTCACCTTTTTTACCATCTTCTCCATTGATTGAGTGTACATTACATATTGTTACCTCATTTCAGCCTGATTGAGCTTATTTTCCATAAAACTCACTTCTATGTGTAGAGGTCAAATATTATCCATTTTGATCTAATTCTTCATTTATTTCATTTATTTCTACTATGGGAACTTTGGTTTCCCATCATCCACTTAAATAGAGTATCTTCTTCATGTCTCAAGGAGAGGATTACCTGAATATCCATTTTGTACCTAATTCCTTAAGTAGTGTTGCAACATTCATGCAAATGTATCTACAACTTGTTAGTCTTCATGGAGATCCATAGCATGCTCCTTCCCCAATCTTCTATTGCCTTGGCTTGCCTCAGTCCTAGTTTTCCCAAGAGAAATTGAAAATCGGTTATCTAAGGTAACACAATAAAAAATTCTGAAAAAACTAGCATCTCTATACTAACATTACCTTTCCAATAGTTCCTAATGGTGTGAATCGGTGTTGGTCTAAGAATTTCATAGTGAACAATGATGCATCAAGTTGATCTCGAATTTTCCATCCACAAAAACTCTTGACAAAACCTCACTCTTTATAAAAACAATCAACCTAGAACTCTGGTAGTTTGCTAGTGGAGCAATGCGAAAGTCCATTATGCACCTATCTAAACTTGGTGGTGGGCTCGAGTAGGCATGATTTTTAACATGAATTGAATCACTTCTTACCTTTGCATCCATATTAACGAGTAGGCATATAGTATCTTTATGATGACTACCCATCAAAATTAACATCTTGTGTATGCCCCTTACGGTGAAAAAATTGTTCCTTCAATGAGTTACTCACCATCTCATAATCTTCTTCAATGGCCTGATAGATGCTCACATCAGCCATCTTACCATCTCTTCTCCTTTGTTTTGTGTTGTTCTTCTAGCTAGGTTATTAGCACGATCATAACTGTAATCATAATAGGTGTTCTAGAGGATGAAATAGAAAAAAAATATAAAGTCATACATTCCCATTGTAGAGAGACCAAAATCATGTGACTTGGAGATAGTCACTCGTATAATGGTGCTTGGAATTGGGACAATGTTGACAAGGAGGTGCATCCTTAGGTTAGAGTAATTACTTTGCACATCCCCATATTCTTTGTTGTGATAGCACATTAGTGTTCTAGTATACCCTAGGCTTGGAGCGCTTCTCCTCTCTATTATGTGACTTTGAAACTCCAGCATAAAGTGTGTTAGAGGTATGTCAATTGCCTCTATGTTGTTCTCCTTTTAGGTAGTAAGTGTCGTGAGTCTCATGACCATTTTTTCCACAAAATTGGAAAGTTCGTCAATGGGGATAATTTAAGTTGTAGTGATCAACGCTCTTGCATTTCAAACCATACCTACCTATGGATTGTTTCAGGAATCTACAACTCCTACATTTCACGTCAAAGTTGCACTACTTAGTCTCATTCTACCATGTAGGTGGAAAGGTCCCCTTCTCCTCCTATTGGCTTCATCTCATCTTAAGTGCTTGCAATTCCCTCCTAAGCTGGTCAAAAGGATCCTAGATGGTGGTGTAGTTTCGTTCCATTCCACCTTCAAAGTGCACACTTTCCTCTTCTTTATGTGATGCACCTTCTAAAAAGTCCTGGAGTGTAGCATCTAACCTTAATTTCTCTCAATTAATTTTTTTAAAGAACAACTAGGGAGGGCCTTCTATTAGTAAATGATCAATGTCTACCCCTCATGATTGTATGCACATTTTGTAAGGCCCCCATTATGAGGAGAAGCCAAGCATGCATTACCCCAATTGATGGGAATCCCAACTTGCATGTTGGACGAAGGTCATATAGGACCATCTAAGGTATTGTAAGGAAAAGGAGTTACCACGGTCCCCAATTGTGGGGCACGACAGTAAAGGGAATATTCCCTGTCGGAGGCAAAAAGCATGTATATTTGTTAGGTCGGTTCAAGTGGTCTAAGCCATGTATGGCAATTACGCGGGCCGTGGGCCTCCACGCTCTACCACCCATGTATAGCCATCCACGGAAGGCCACCCATGATCCTACATATACATGACATCTGCACTACCTAAGACATCCAATTGAGCCACCATACCTCTACCTTGTATCTTCCTATCTAGAGTTGTCTAGATCACCATTTAAGCTCTATCTTGAGAGGGCATGGGTGGACAACGCCATCATCTTTGTACTTGCTGCTAGTAGAAAATTGTTGAGATTCTCCTATATCTGTTATCCTCTCTGCTATTGCTCCTATATTATATTGCATAACTATTTTCTTACACGTTCTCAATCCATCTCTTCACTAAAAACTCACCTAGGGCATGAAAAAAGAGAGAAAGAAGAGCATTAGCATGCGTATAGAGTTCATGAAAAGACTCACTTGCTTGAAGCCTTAAATTGTGTAGTTGATCAAAAGCTCATTCAAAATAGTTGTTGGGACAAAATATGTATTAGAAAGTGTCTTTCAAAGCTTCCCAAGTGGGAAAATTCCCATCTTCATGTTGATTATAGGAAATTTCTACAACTCCATGAAGAGTAGATGGAAATTGCACCAACATGGCATATTCCCCGTGTTGCAACTCTCATCATCAACATATGGAGATGAACCTCTTTACATGATCATCAACATCTTCCCGCACTAGACCTTTGAACTTGTGAATGTGATGTTTAGTTTGGATAGTGAATTCACAAGGTCCTCCATTGGTGCTTCTCCATCTTCAAAGGTGTTTGAGATGAGATCAAGGGTTCTCTTAGGCTTCTCATTAGAAAGAGGTGTAGAGGCTAATTCTTGAGAAAGTTGAATCTAAATATTTAAAGGTAGAGTGGTGATAGGTTGCTGAGAGGAATGTTGAGTTGAATCTTTGAGACTCATATGCACACAAAGAGGCTCCCTACTTTCTTAGCATGGGTCATGTATCTCTTGATATATTTAGGTAGTGATGTGTGTGAACACTCTAGGACTGCCACGGCAATTTTTTCCCTCTTTAGGAGGTTTTTTCCCCCAGCTTGTATATACGCCTATTTCCCTAATGGGCTACTTATCTTTGTATATTCTCTAGTAATACATTCAGTATTGTGTGTTTGTGCTCCAAGCTTCTTCTTCTTCCTTGTGCTGTTCGTGTGCTTTCGGAGACATCTATCTCAAACAATTGGTATCAGAGCAGGTCGTTGCTTCATCTAGGGTGCCGTCGACACTCCTACGTTTGCAGTCTCAGAATCGCACGAATTTTGGTGAGCATACTCAACATGTTTCCGAGATCAAAAAAGCTACACTTAGTGGTGCAGAAATCGCGGTCTGAGCTCGCTTTGGCCTTCGAACGCACTATCACAATGCTTGTGCAGGCTATTTTGTCTTTTTGTGTCAAAGGTATATACCAGTTTCTGTTCGCTAGTATAAGCGTCTCGAAGTCGCTACAAGTCTAGTAGAATTCGTCTATGCAGTTCCATTCAACATTTTGAGATACACTCATTTTTATACATCAAGGTATTTTAGTCATCGGCCATGGTTGAAAGCAGTGATGTATTCCGTATGTTGGCAGTTGAGGATAAGTTGGATGCTACCAACTACCCATTATGGGCTTATATGATGCGACATGTGTTGGTTGCAAAAGGATTGTGGAACATTGTGCAGGGTGTTGAAAGACATCTTGTTACACCTCTGACTACAAGTATTGCAAATACAGGTGCTGGAGCTCATGAAGATGGTGTCGAAAATGATATTCCACAGATTCGTGTTCGTGTTGCTATTTCTATTGCACCTACTACAGAGCAGATTCGCTAGGATGGCAAAGATGCCTAGGCACATGCATTGATAGCTTTGTCTGTCAAACGTGCCATTATTCCTCACATTCCCTCTTGTAGAACAACCAAGGATTCTTGGGATACACTTACCACATTGTACCAAGCTAGGAAGGAGGCTCGTGTTGCTTACCTCCGAAAACAGTTGGAGAGTGAGCACATGAACGAAGGTGATTCTATGGATAGTTTCCTAACAAAGATCAAAGACTTGAAGAAACAGTTGATTTCTACTGATGAGTCTAAATGATCTTCTTGATTCATATCAGTGTTTTGCTTATACTCTTTGGTTAATGATGAAAGGCAATCCAAATGCCTTGTCATTTGAGAAGTTAGTCTCTGTTCTATTGCAGGAAGATCAGTCCAGGTAGAATAGGGCCATTATGCGTGTTGCAAATCAAGATTTCTTGGCTAGTCAGAAGGGCAAAGGAAAATGGAGCTCTTCTACTAGTAAGCAGAAATCTGCAAATGCTACACATTCAAAGAACTTAGACAAAGATGAGAAAAAATCAGAAAAGCAGAAATTGTTTTGGAAGTACTGTAAAGGGAATGATCACATCATAAAGAACTGTCCAAAACTGGCTGCAAAAGAGGCAAAGAAGAAAGAGGGTGGAATGGTTGTTGTAGAAGCCTCTACACCAAAAATAGAGTCTGCTAATCTTGTGCAGGAAGAAGAATGGGCGTTTACTACTGTTTGCAGTTTTGGCCCATCTTCTCATGATCAGTGCATGTCTGCAGTAGACTCAGATGTTTGGTATTTTGACAGTGGGGCAACCAAACATATTACCTCGCAGCGCAATTTCTTCTCTTCACTCGAGCCTGCCCCTACAGGGAATACTGTTACATGCGCCAACAACTGCTCTTATATTGTTATGGGAGTTGGTAAGATCATTTTGACTACTGCTGATGGTAGTTCTTTCACTTTGTCAGATGCTTTATTTGTGTCAGGGATCAAAAAGAACCTGTTATCAGTTTCTGCATTAGCCAAGATTGGCTTGGTTGTGAAATTTTTTGATGACAGGTGTACTGTTCATGATCTGTCAAATGGCAATGTGATTATTGCTTCTGGCATTTTATGTCGTGGGCTGTATAAGCTCATAGACTCCGAAAGATCAGTTAATGATTTGGCATGTGCAGTAAATGATTCTCAGGCTATCTCAGATGCAAAGCTTTGGCATGCATGCTTTGGTCATCTAAATTTTGCTAGTTTGCTACGCCTGCAGAAGTCTGAAATGGTGTCCTCCTTGCCCAAACTTGAGGCACCTCGAAAACATGTTTGTGAAGGATGTATTTTGGGCAAAATGCATCGTTCATATTTTCCAAAAGATGGTTCAGTTTGGGCTACTCAGAAATTGCAGCTTGTACATAGTGATGTATGTGGTCCTATGGAGACACCTTCTTTTGGGAGTTGTCTTTACTTTGTGACTTTCATCGATGATTTTTCTAGGCATGCATGGGTATATCCATTGAAGGCAAAGTCCGAAGTGTTCATGTGCTTCAAACAATTTTTGGTTTTGGCTGAAAATCTGTCAGCATGTAAAATGGGCACCCTCCATTCTGATCGAGGGGGGGAATATATGTCTTCTGATTTTAATGCATTTTTGGCTGAACGTGGGATAAAACACCAGTGTACAGTGCCATATACACCTCAACAATATGGAGTTGCTGAACAAAAGAAGATGTCACTTATGGAGATGGCGAGGTGTATGGTCAAGAGTAAGCCTTTACCACATAGTTTCTGGCTTCAGGGTGTCATGTGTGCAGCATATGTACTTAACAGGTGTCCCACTAAAGCGCTGCAGTCCATCACTCCATATGAGGCTTGGCATGATCGCAAGCCATGTGTTGCTCATCTACGTGTTTTTGGTTGTTTCGCATATGCATTAGTGCCTGAACAACATCGCAGAAAATTGGATGATAAAGCAGTAAAATGTATTTTTGTTGGGTACAGTTCTGAAAGTAAAGGCTATCATCTCTATCATCCACAAACTAAACACATTCTGGTTAGCCGTGACGTTGTTTTTGTGGAAGATGCTATTCAGCCATTGTTTTCATGTACTAAGGAGACATCTGTTAGCTCCAAAGACATGTATAATACTTTGATGTCTCTTTTCACAAGTGGACAGTCTAGTGGTGGTCCTAATGAGGCAACTTCTCAGCCTTTGCAGGTTTCATGTGATGATGTAGATCATTCCATTTCTGATGCAGATCTACATGATGCACTAGTTGATGAGAGAGTTGATATTCAGGAGGCAAAAACTATCCCAAATTGGCTGGTGTAGACTTTGCGTGACAGCAAATTAGATGCACCTTTGTCATATCGTACTCGTTCAGGCTCTCATAGTGCCTCTTTTGCATCAGATTGCTATGCTATGACTGCATCTAGTCTTTGTGATGAGAATGAGCCTGTTTCATTTGATGAGGCATAAAATTCAGAAAATTGGATGGCTGCTATGCAATCTGAATATGATGCAATAATGAAGAATGGTACTTGGTCTTTATGTGACTTGCCTCCTGGCAAGAAGGCCATTGGCACTAAATGGGTATACAAGTTGAAGCGTAAACCTGATGGTACAGTTGACAGGTATAAGGCTAGGCTTGTTGCAAAGGGTTATGCGTAGGAAAGAGGCATTGATTTTGATGAGATCTTTGCACCTACATGTCGTATGACCACTGTTCGAAGCATTTGTGCACTTGCAGCCCATCATGGTTCGAATGTACATCAGTTGGACATTAAAACTACATTTCTGAATGGTGACTTGCATGAAGGAGTGTATGTTTTTCAGCCCCATGGCTTTGTGCAGAAAGGGCATGAAAACCAGGTGTGCAGGTTAAAGAAGGGATTATATGGTTTAAAGCAAGCACCACCAGCTTGGTATGAGAAGATACATGCCTATCTGATTGCACATGGTTTTGAGAACAGTCCAACTAAAAGCACCTTATATGTTAAGCGTGCTAATGATGTGCTTCTGATCATTGTTTTCTATGTTGACGACATGCTGCTCACTGGTCCTATTGAGAAGCATATTGCTGATTTGCATGCCTCATTTGAGATGTCTGATTTGGGGCATTTGCATCACTATTTGGGCATTCAGTTTATGCAAGTTGATGGTGGAATGGCTTTGTGTCAAACAAAATATATTGACACATTATTGCAACATTTTGGCCTTGAAGACTGTAAGCCGATTGCCCCTCCTATGGAGACAGGTTTACGATCGAGTCTTTATGATGCTGGAGATGCATTTGATGCTGTCCTCTATCAGCAGGCTATTAGATGCTTGATTTACTTATGCATTACTCGGCCAGATATTCAGTTTGTTGTCTCACAGATGAGTAGATTTATGCATTGCCCAGGTGTCAATTATTGGCAGGCAGTTAAGCACATCTTTCGCTTCTTGAGTGGTACTCGGCTACTTGGGTTGTTTTATCCCAAGGGGGGATCACTATTGCCAGATTTGCATGCTTTTTTTGACTCAGCCTGGGCTGGTTGCTATGACACTCGTGTGTTCACTAGTGGCTTTTGCTTCATGCTTGGTAGCTCATGTATATCTTGGTTGAGCAAAAAGCAGCCTATTGTGGCCACTTCCAGTTGTGAGGCTGAGTATAGGGCAGCTTTCAAAGCTACTGTTCAGTGTGTGTGGCTCACACGCCTTATGGCTGATTTGGGTGTTGGTGAGTCTTCTGCCACCACCATCTTCACTGGCAGTCAGAGCGCATTGGCAGTTGTGAGGAAACCTGTGTTCCATGCTCGCACTAAGCACATCGAGGTGCATTATCATTATGTCAGGGAGAGGTTCTCTGCTGGGGAGATCAGCTTGGCATATGTGCCCATGCAGGAGAACATTGTAGACCTTTTCACAAAGGCTCTGCCTAGGGAGAAGTTTGAAGCTTTCCGCAACGCTTTGGGCTTACTTCCTTTTGTGGAGTGATTTCCACATAGCTTGGCACTTCCTTCTAGATGAGTGCCAGCTACTTGTTCAGCGCATCACTCCCAGGGGGGATTTGTTGATATATTTAGGTAGTGATATGTGTGGACACTCTAAGACCGCTGGGGCACTTTTTTCCCTCTTTAAAAGGTTTTTTTCCCCCCAGCTTGTATATACACCTATTTCCCTAATGGGCTACTTATCTTTGTACATTCTCTAGTAATACCTTCAATATTGTGTGTTTATGCTCCAAGCTTCTTCTTCTTCCTTGTGTTGTTCGTGTGCTTTCGCAGACATCTATCTCCAACAGTATCTACTCCCCAAACTTTCGTCTAGAGCCCTACAAGACTAAAAAATTAAAGAAAAATAACACAAGAGTGAATGCTTTCTTCATAGAGATGCCTTACACAAAACATGCAAGGATCCGGCATAGTTTACCAAACTATAGAAGTGCTACTTGAGACCTCTTTTAGGAAGAGGGACATACAGAACTCCCATGATGCCATCTATTCAAGGGAGTTCTTCCTTAGGAAAGTGTGTCCTATAACATGCTTGGATAGAGAATACACTTTGTATAGGATGAGAACAAAAATGGTAGAAAATCACAAGGACTTAATGACTCCAAATGATTCTAAAAGAGCTCTATAGAGTAAATAAATATACCAATAAACAAGAAGATCCACAAACTAAGTGATTGTTAGATAATCAAGCTCACATCATGCTTGAGTTTGATTTTCTTACCATGGAAAACCATTATTTGGAATGTGTCAAAGATATGCATTGAAGAGCCTTCATTAATAATCAATTATGATATATTATAAGGATCTTTATGGATCTCTAAATTCTGTAACAGCCTTGAGTTTCTAAACTTGTAAATGGTCTTCTTTAGCATGTTAGGGTATTAGCATAGCACTAATACCTTTACGGGTTTAGCACGCAGCCTTAATAAATAAAGTGTTTTGTTTCGCTAAATGCTAAAGTTGTTAGGGAACCGGACACTTTAGCACAAGACCACCATGGTCCTCCCTCCGGCTTGCCCTTTAGGGTTTCGGCTAAAGAAAACCATGCCCAGAGGGAAGACCATGTAGAAGGGAAGCCTTTAAGGTCTTGTCTTGCGAGATTGGTGAGATTGCTAATCAATCAATCACCTAAAATCAAGTTATTAGATTTCGCTTCACTTTTCCTAGTCTATAGGAAGATGATTTCCTCATCATAACTAACATGTCCTCAGAGTTGATTTGAATTGAAAACCTTTTAAAGAGAGTGAAGAGGGACTCCAAGAGTCTATATAAAGACTCAGATTTCCTTGTACACTATTTGAGATCAATACAAATACATTTTGGATTCTCACACTTCTTCTTTTTCAATTTTTGTAGCATCATCTTAGACTCCGATAAGTTTTAAGAGGTACTTCTCCTTTTATAGTGCTCCAAATTGGATGAAAGAGCATTTAGTAGAAAAGTTTTTCTGCCTACTTGAAGTTTACAAATTTGTGTGCCATTTGGTTCAGTGGAATTGGAGCAATTTTTAGTGTAACTTCTCTAGGTCTATTTCTACAAATTCTTTAAAAGTCCAAGGTACATGGTTTCAATGTGAGACTTATATCCAGAGCATACTTGGCTCAAAAGTTGTAAGCTTATGTATTTTCCCTATGAAACCCTATGTATCAGATTCATTCAAAAGAAATTTTGCGAATTATAATCAAACCCGATGCTCTTAACATTTGAAGTTGAATGCTCCAACCAAAAATAACAAGTCTTGTTGACTAGTCATTGTGCAAATCTGTCTATTTTGTATTAAATCTTTCTCATTCATGTTCCAAAGTACATAGTGGATTTGATTGCACTAATCACTTTTTTATGAGGTGAATTTGGCACTCCAAGAGTGCAAGACTTGGTTTGGTTTTGGTTGGCTAGAACAATCCTCATCACTTGGAGCCTCTTTTTTCTACTACCTCAAGCTTTTCCAAGTTCTGTCATTGGTATTAGAGAAACATCAAGATGGGTGAGGGTTTTCCTTCAATGATTAAGAACCTTGATAGAAACAATTTTCATGTTTGGAAAATCAAAATGGAGCCTATTTGCAAGGTTTAAGTCTCTATGGGATTATATCAAGTGATGAAGCTATGCCTACTCGAAGATGCAAAGGAGGACTAACACAAGATTAGATAGGGAAAATCACACTTTTGTGTGCAAAGGATGTTCAAGAAAGGTCATATATTCTAAAATCTCTCTCTCATTTCTTGTTACCAAATATTATAGGATGCTAAGAAACTCAAGAGACTTGGGATGCCAAAAGACCTTATTTTCTACAAGTACAAAATAAAATAGGGAGAGAACCATCTATGGAATGATTTCAACCAAATGAAGAAGACACCAAAACAAACTATCATAGAGTTTGTACCAAGGTCAAGGAGGTTTTAGATCAATTAGCATCTATTGGAGAGATTATGTAAGAAGAGGCGATCATGAGGTAGATTCTAGATGGAATTCGAAGTGATAAGCAAACTCAAAATCCTTCACCATAACCTATGATCTCATCATGGATGTAAAAGTTATAGATTTCAACATATACCTTGGAAATTTCTTTAATCAAGAGGCCAATAATAATCTAAAGAAAGGTAACTCTTATGAAGGTAATTCAACAAGTTCTCTTGATGTAGATCAGAGAGTCAAGAAGCAAAAAGCAAAGAAGATGATAAAGAAGAGATTTCCCAAGCCAACTATGTAGGTAAGATCAAGTGGAAAGGGAAGAAGAAAGGAGCGAAGCATGAAAAATAAAAAGTTCAAAATGTTCAACGTTGTGCCATCTATGATAAGACCAACCACACCAATCAAAATTGTTGGTTAAATGGAAGGATTAAGATTAGAGGTGGAAACACTTGGATTTAGCAACACTAGAGAAAGAGGTGGAAACAACCTTAACAACAACAATATAAATCACAATAGAAGGGATTTCATCAACTACTCTAAAGATCAATCACATGAAGACATTACTTCTGATGAGTAGTCAAAAGGAAGGTAAAGAAGATGATCATTTGTTTTACATAGATTCAAGTTTTTCAAATCATGTTATAGGCAATGTTGCTCTCCTATCTGAATTGGAAAGTCTAAAACATAAACATGAGGTACAAGTAGGGGATGATACTAAGCATGTTGTGGAGAAGATTGGTAATGTCAAATTTTGCAATGTCAGGGCAAACATTCTGAGTAATAAGATTGTTCATGCACCTAGTATCACTAAGAACCTAATCACTGCACGCAAAATAGTTGAAAAAGGTTTACAATTTATGTTCACTCCACATAGAGATTTTGTGGAAGATCCATGTGAAGATTCAAGAAGATAGCGAGAGGTGAAGAGCATGGTAGGATCTTTACTTTTGATCGAAGTTAGATAAACCATAAACATAGCTCTATTTCACTTTGGGTATCAAACCATGAGTGAGATTGAAATGTGGCATAGGAGACTTGCTTATGTGAATAAAAGAGCCTTGAAGGACATATGTAGGGATCAAAGTAATCTAGGGCCGCCAAATATATCAAAGCAACCCATGATCAATAGATGTGATGCTTTTCAGATTGGGAAGTCGCAAAGACAACCATTCAATCACAAAGGTTAGATCCACAGCAACCTCTTTGATTCAATACACACTAATGTATGGGACTAAGTCAAGAACCTTTATTGCTAGGCCCAGGGTATCATTTTTACTTTCTTGAAGATCATAGTAGGTGGACTATCTTTTACTTAATCAAGAACAAAAATGACATGTTTGAATGCTTCAAGAAATATCTAGCACATGTGGAGAATTGTAAAGGTAGATCATTATTGAAACTTTGATCTAATTGAGGGGAAGATTACTTCTCCAAAGATTTTTATGAGATCTTTAATGATAAAGGCATCAAAAGGCAATTGACCACAATGTATTTTCCTCAACTGAATGGTATTTCAAAGAGAAGAAACAAGACACTAGTTGGATGAGCAAGAACAATGAAACCTCAGTCTTGAATCTCGTTCTCACCCATGTTTGGCATCTTGAACCCTCAACCAAGTTCTACCCATAGTTTCTAAAGGGCTTCATACTTTCTAGCTATCTCATTAGATTTGGAAAGCTCATTCTGAGAGCTTTCCAATGGTATCTTACATGCCTGAATCCGACCTACGGATTGAGAGATATGCCTCAATCTTTGTTGGGCTAACTTATGAAAGCGACGCCCGCTACTTTGTCCCCTTTCATAAAGAGGATGCCCAAGCACTTTTTTTAGAGATCATTAGGTCAACCCACCTTTCCCAAGCCCACTTCCTAGGCTTTGATACCAATGTAAGGAATTGAACTCACAACCTCTTGGTTAGGAATGTGATGGGGTAACCACTTGCACCAAAAGCCATGGTTCAGGATTACTTTCTAATCCTCTCTCTTAGGGTGTAGTTCAACCATCTCCTATCTCTCAAGTGTGTGGTTCAACCATCTCCAACCTATCACTTTATTACAAGAGGATAACATGAAACCAAGGCGGCATGGATTTCCATATCTTTAATATACCTGCATAATAAGATAATTTTGTTGTTAACTTTTATCTATCTTAAATCTACCCCCATGAAAAGATCATTGTTATTGTTTAAGAATGAAGTCATGAAATCGAGAATTCTTAAAGATAGAACGTTGTGTATCCCTCCTACGAGAGATTTTAGGTATCATGGGAATAGAGATACTTGAATGGTCTTATAAGAATAAATTGGAAGTTGTTGGATATACATATGTTCGTTCATGGGCTATGATTTTCTATATATAAATGGGGGATTCGGAGTTGCCTCAAGTTCATTCAGGAGAAACTTTATTATATGTTAAGGAGTGAGAAGCTTATGAAGAGAATCCAAAAAGATCCACGTGACTATTCAAACCACACGAAGTTTTCAAAGGCGTTGTGAATCACCATGGAAATGCCTTTTATTTTTAGTACTAGAAATGCTTGAATCTTATAGATGTTATCGACAATGTTTAGTACCTTGACACCAAGGATTTTATATTATCGTGAAAGCAGGATGAATCATTCCCTCCTGGTTATAAAAAGAACCCCGCACAATTTCTTTAGGTGCCCTTGAATTGATGTCCTTAACCCCGCACAATTTCTTTAACCTTGTCCGCAACCTTGGTCTCTTGAGCCCTTGCTCTCAACGTTGGTATCTAGAACCTTCTTGTTTGCAACCTTGGTGTCTTGAGCCCTTGTTCTCAACCTCAGTCTTGAATCTCGTTCTTACCCATGTTTGGCATCTTTAACCCTCAATCAAGTGCTACCCATGGTTGCTAAAGGGCTTCATACTTTCTAGCTATCTCAGTAGATTTGGGAAAGTTCATTCCGAGAGCTTTCCAATGGTATCTTACATTCCTGAATCGGATCTACGGATTGAGAGATATGCCTCAATCTTTGTTGGGCTAACTTATGAAAGCGACGCCCGCTACTTTGTCCCCTTTCATAAAGAGGATGTCCCAGCGCCTTTTTTAGAGGTCATTAGGTCAACCCACCTTTCCCAAGCCCACTTCCTAGGCTCTAATCCAATGTAAGGAATTGAACTCACAATCTCTTGGTTAGGAATGTGATGGGCTAACCACTTACCCCAAAAGCCATGGTTGAGGATTACTTCCTAATCCCCATCCTATCATTGTTCCAAAATGAAATTCCAAGAACCTCTATCCTATTATTGTTCCGAGTGAAAATCAAGCGGACCCCTCACGAATAGGACGACAATATTCTAATCAACATTAGTTGTAACTCTCTCTCGCTTGCTCGTACATTAAACAACAACTTTCAAACTAAAAAGTAAAGGAAAAAAAACACACTCTTTCATGCTATTGCATACGATTCATTTACAATATGGGTGGATCTTGTCTCCGAAAGGGAAAATCTCACGCACGTACCATCTAGTCTCTACTTTACGCTCAATAGGATGAGACGTTGGAACGCCAAGGATTTTGTACCTTGACACCAAGGATTTTATATTATCGTGAAAACACGATGAATCATTCCCTCCTGATTATAAAAAGAACATGATTAGGCTACATAACGATTGACACACAGATTCCAACTCAATATGTTAGACATGAATCATCCGGCAGAACTCCCAGTACAAGCCGAGTGAATTTCTTCTGTCCTGAATTACAATATCTAGTTAGGTGCAAATAATATTCAAGCCAAATTTTAGTTCTCATCTTCTTAATAGAGAAATGAAGAAAGTATTATACAGAAAGATACATGCACATGCATCCCGCACATAGAAAGCCCCAACATATATGAAATAGTATATTTCAATTAGCAGTCGGGATGAGAGATGGGATCCTAAAGTGCGAAATACTTCTTTGGTTGGGGTTCCTAATCCAAACGAAAGTTACGCAAATTATCTCCAGCTATGGAGCTCTTTATCGGATTGAAAAAACACAAGAATTGTAGACAATAACAAAGGCTTAAGGTGTTGATGACCATCGCTTTTCCTACCTCAGAAAGCTGGCGTCCCCTTGCTCAGTTTAACTTCAGCTCAAGCTTGTGGATTGCCTACTACCATCTTTGATTTTGATAACAAGGAGCTGAAAGATACGTTATCATTTTTATTATTTGGTAGCTCTTTCTTGAATCCAGTACGATGAAAGTATGGCTGATTGTACACGCCTAAGCCATGCAAGATATATCAAGATATCGTTGTGGTCCCCGAGAAGCCTGAAGAATAGATCATTCTCTCCCTCCCAAACAGTAATATCTATAAATGTCGCTCTCAAGGTCCTCGACTCAACGACACTACCAAAAATATATGCTCGTATTTAAATAGTGAAGACGGATGAGAAGGATCGTGTGTTGATCCTTGGGAGCAAACTGAAGTAAGTCAACGTACAAAGCAGTCCTTTCGTTCTCAAGTGGGACCTGTTCTTAACTTTGCTAATCAAAGGTTTCAATCAATGCAGTCAATCTTTTTGTCTTCCAATGGCGAAATGTAATGAATTCGACGCGCAAATGATCAAACGCTTTCCTTTCAACTGGGAATCTTTATGAACCAACGAATCCGTCACCGACAAGTTCATGAGAGAAGAAACGGTGACAAGTTGTTAATCTTCGCCAAATGTATTCAACGAATGCAAAGCTCAAGAGGCAGAGATGACTGAACTAACATATTCATAAAACTAGCACATTGTAGATTTTACATTATTATCTTTTGCGAGGCCGACCATAGGCTTCTTCTGTTCAATCTGCAAGGCCGACCATAGGCTTCTTCCGTGTGTAGTATATACATGCTTAGAACTTTTCTCCTTCTCATGTGCAGTGTGAATGTATGATCAGCATGTGAACTGTTTTTATTTACTCATTATAGTCTGTATTTATTTTTGCATGTGTTTCTTAAGTCGGACAAGCTAAAACATTCGCAATTCCGAGGAATTTTCTCTCTCTCTTTCTCTCTGGCTCTCTCTGTTACTCTCGCATGCACACAGGCACGCACGCACAGAGACACACACAGCGATGATATCTGTGTCACTCCCGTCACTTCTGACTCACACTCGATGCCTAACAATATTAGGCGCTAAGATGAGAGCCACTAGGCTTCCGCTTCTTGCGATCCCCGTCGGAGTTTAATGTCGAATGTCCGCCCATAATCAAAACACAGGAATAACGGTCATTTTGCAACAGAATCAATCGTTTCTATGCGCGTCATCTTCTTCATCTCTCTCATCTTGCGTCGATCTTGGCGCATTCTGTGCACGACGTTATAATTCAACATGCCATCAGAGGCACCGATCGTGGCCACAGGATTAAAGACAACCATGGAAGTAAACCCTATAGGATCCCCGTCGGAGTTTAATGTCGAATGTCCGTGCATAATGAAAACACACGAACAGCCATATTAATCAATATTAATCAATAAAAGAATAACAGTCATTTGGCAACGGAATCAATCGTTTCTATGCGCGTCATCTTCTTCATCTCTCTCATCTTGCGTCGATCTTGGCGCATTCTGTGCACGACGTTGTAATTCAACATGGCCCATCAACATTTTCAGGAGCGTGGAGGATAATCATCGACTTTCTTGAGCAGGGATAATGTTCTCTTTCCTCTTTCTGTTATTTTCGGTTATACGAACATTCATTTTACCAGCGCACCTTCCCTCCTTTTTTGATCGCACATTCCATCAGTATCCTCAACAAACCAATTAGTATCTTTTCGAATCCTTTCCTGTTGCTTCTTTGCGCTTTCCGCAAGCTGCTATCTGCACAAGAGCGTCAGGACAACTCCAGTTTTCGGTTGCCCACCACTTAGCAATAATGCACCCTCGCGATATGGAGCTTAAAATGTCGATCTGGACAGACTCTAGATTTTGGTGTTGAGAACTTTAGGATGCGTTAATCTTTTGCACACCAAAATATCTATAAATCCAAGAATAGCCGAACAATCTTACTTCCGACAAATATGAATCATGACTTCTTTGATATCACTGAATCATAGTTTCACATCCTTCAGTGCACTCTCAACAGGGATCTTGCACTTGAGAAAATCAAATGAATATACCAGAATGAGTCCAAGGAAACCCAAATTTACCCTCAAATTTTTGTAATAAAGACAACTCCTAAGCTCTTCATATTGACAACTCAGAAACCTAAAACTCACCCTCAAAATAGAATTGCAACTCTGAGCTCATGGTGCTCAAACACTAGATCGGAGGCCACAATGGCTGTGTGTCTGAGAATCGCCACAGCGCTCAGCTTGGCCATGCTTGCCGATACCATGATGAGTGCCACTGTTCGTGGAGGCCGCCTGCTACAACAAGGCTATGAATTGCTAGCTGGAGCGGTAGTCAGAAACAGACCCTACAAGCTAAAACATTGGCACTTCCGAGATGTTCTCTCTCCCTCTCTCTCTCTCTCTCTCTCTCTCTCTCTCTCTCTCTCTAGCATACACACAGGCACGCACGCACAGGCAGAAACACAACGATGATATCTGTCTCACAGTAACAGAATCTGAAGGTGTTGGTGACCGTCGCTTTTCCTACCTCAAATACATGCTGAAGTAGTTGCATTCTTTTGGATTACATGTCGGGAGTTGAAACATACATGATACATATACATATACTAGCATGAAAATATATGCATATTCACATTTCCAACATGCAAATATATGCACATTCACATAGTACAAAGCATATTATACACCAACACACATATACAAACGCTTATTGCATTCATATTCTCATATGTGCATATGCACACAAACATGTCCACACATATCACATAAATGTCCATACATGCGCACGCGCGCGCACACACACACACACACACACATATATATATATATATATATATATATATATATATATATATATATATATATATATATATATATATATATATATATATATATATATATATATATATATGCAAATATATAGCAAGACACAAACACCTAGATATATACATGTTTTAGACATGTACAAATACAAATACACGAATACCTACACACACATGTACATACCCGTTTTTTCAGCGCTCATATACACCAGCATACATATAAATCTACATCATTCATACCACGTTATCGACACATACATGTATACACACAAACGCACGTATAAATACATATACCACTATCCACAGTACATATATAAGCACACAAACACCTATATATACATGTGCATATATGCAAGGCGCATTGGTATATACCAACATGCATATACACCTAAATCATTCATATCAACATACACATATACAATCACCAACACACATCCCTACATATATATACCACCATAGACACTTGTAGATGCATATTTTAGCACACAAGGACCTGCATTTATGCATGTACATAAATACACAACAAAAAAGGATGGGTATACACTTGTTGTTTTACAAAGCTCGCAACATTGGGTACCTTACAACTCATTCTTTTCATTACATCTAGAGCTACTAGTATTGTTATTGAACCCCTAACAAATATGAATCATGACTTCTTTGATATCACTGAAGCATAGTTTCACATCCTTCAGTGCACTCTCAATAGGGATCTTGCACTTGAGAAAATCAAATGAATATACCAGAATGAGTCCAAGAAAACCCAAATTTACCCTGAAATGAAAATGCACCTACAAGCTTAAGCTGGTCAACCACAAGACTATACAGCAAATTACCTCCATTATGCATATTACTAGAATTACTAGACCACACAACTAACAAAAGTATTGATATTTATGCCAAAAACTTCAAAATAGAGCTTTTCAAACTTTGCAAAAGCAACATTTGTATCAATATGTTAAGGGTCATCTGCAATTGCTGTAATGAATGGAAGGCTAACAAGGAACAAAATAAAATCAACACACACTATAGAAGAAAATTCAAAAAATCCAAAATTTAAGGCACACAAATCAAAAGCCTTACAATTACATCATAGTCTTCTTCCTTCATTTTTCATGCATAAAAACTAACATATGAAAGACAAAAGAAGTACCTTATGCTTGTTTTTGTTTGTGATGATAGCTCCATCTTTGCTCTCAGGTAGTCTCTATAGAGCTTGCTTGTCCTTAATCAGATTGATACAATTATCTCTTTTAAAATTATCTACCAACCAATCAACAATGTGATTGAGTGAAGAAACTTATGCATGGAACAGCAAATAAGTAATGCACAATCATAAAATATTTAAAACTATTATGTTCGAGATGTGGTTCCAACCACCATAGCAAAATCATCATCAGTAAGATGAGTGTCTCATAATGTAGAAAATATTTCAAAAGCACCATCTCCAACCTCCAAATTTCAAAAATTAAAAGCAAGAAGATAGGCGTGAAATGAATATACTTCAACCTCTAATATTCACAAAGTACATCCCATCCTACTAGAGACATCAAAGGTTCCTCCACCCAAATCAAACACCGGCATTAATTCATTGGATTTATTTTCAAACCCATAAGCTAAGAAAACATTTGTAGGCTCATCAATGATATGACGCATTCTAGGGAGAGAATTTGACCAGCATCAATATATGCAGCAATAGTAATGAAAGCTTTGCTTAACTTGTCATTGAGAAAAATGGATGCATCATTTACGCTGTACAAGATTCCTCAACACTTGCAAACAAAGGACTCTTTTAATCATAGTGAAATGAAATTGCAACTGTAATCTTATCCTAGTCAACCACCAAGCTATATAGTAAATAAATTCCTCACCTCTTTAGAAAGATTTAATACACACGAGATGAATCCAAGAAAAATTGCAAATCCACCCTTAAGATAAAAGTGCAACTATAATCTCATGGTAATCAACCACCAAATTATATATCAGCTCAGCCCTTGAGCTTCTCAACTTGAAAATAGGGAAAAGTGAGAATGACATGCCAAAATGAGTCTAGAAATACCCCAAATTCACCCTCAAAATGAAAGTGCAACTATAACCTCATGGTATTCAACCATGAAATTGAATAGTAAATCAACTCCTAAGCTCTTCAGATTGACAACTCAGAAACCTAAAACTCACCCTCAAAAGAGAATTGCAACTCTGAGCTCATGGTGCTCAAACACTAGATCGGAGGCCACAATGGCTGTGTGTCTGAGAATCGCCACAGCGCTCAGCTTGGCCATGCTTGCCGCTACCATGATGAGTGCCACTGTTCGTGGAGGCCGCCTGCTACAACAAGGCTATGAATTGCGAGCTGCAGCGGTTCTCAGAAAAAGACCTTACAAGCTAAAACATTGGCACTTCCGAGATGTTCTCTCCCTCTCTCTCTCTCTCTCTCTCTCTCTAGCATACACACAGGCACGCACGCACAGGCAGAAACACAACAATGATATCTATTTCACAGTAACAGAATCTGAAGGTGTTGGTGACCGTCACTTTTCCTACCTCAGAAAGCTAGTGTCTCCTTGGTTAGTTTAATTTCAGTTCAAGCTTGTCGATTGCCTACTCCCATCTTTGATTTTCAGAAACCTCAAAGTCATGGGGATCATTAAGAGCTGAAAGATGATTTCTCAGTTTAGTTTCAGTTCAAGCTTGTCGATTGCCTACTCCCATCTTTGATTTTCAGAAACCTCAAAGTCATGGGGATCATCAAGAGCTGAAAGATGATTTCTCATTGTAGCTCTTTCTTGAATCCATTACAATGAAAGCATTATTAAGCATAAAATCTAGTTCTGCCTTCTTACGGGTGATTGTAGATGGATAAGCCCTACAAGATGTATCAAGACATTGTTTGTAATAAAGATATCGTTGTGGTCCCCGAGAAGCCTAACGAATAGATCATTCTTACCCTCCCAAACGGTAATATCTTAATTCTTGGCTCTCAAGGTCCTGGTCACATCGACACTACCAGAAATATATTCTCGTGCTGATCCTCGGGAGCAAACGAACTCAACTGAAGTAAGTCAACGTACAAAGGAGTCCTTTCGTTTTCAAGCGGGACATGATCTTAACTTTGCTAATCAAAGATCTCATTCAATACATTATATAGTGAACTGAAAATGAATTGGAAGCGCGTATTCAGTGTTCAGAGTAAGATTCATATGTTTCCAAGTGTATATGGTTGTTTCAAGCTAACCATATTTTAATTTTTTATTTCGTTCCCTCCACTTAAGCTTGGTTTGGACTAGACATGAAGTTATCAGAAATGCCTATAATTTGTAGCACTAGAAGTGCTTAAATTGCAAAATGAGTGCCACACGGCCAAGAACCCTGATCTAAAGTGGAATTCCAAAAATTTCCATCCAAAATGAAGAAAAAAAACGTTTCTCATGAGTTTGTTATTTTTTTTCGCTTTTCGTATTTAATTGCCAAATGTTTCCTTTCAAATATGCTAAGAAATAATATGACTCCTGACTTGAACACATCCATCCGGAATCTTCTCTCCCATGAGATAAGATTCTTGAGAATACTGATCTTATGTCCACATGGTTCTATTTGAGAACAAAAAAACCCATTGGGGATTGTCAAAAAGACTGTTTTACATGATAGCAAGTTAGTCCCTTCTCTTCAGAAATATTATACATAAATTTTTGGGGAAATAAAAAGCAAACAAAAAACTTATGCATCTTTTCATCATCTGAGTCTTTCTCTAATCAATTTTTTCTAGTGAAGGATAAATAAACACACATACGAAAGACATGAGAAACAACATGAACGTAAAAGGAGAGGTCAAGAACATGAGGAAGAATGAAATTTAGAAGGAAATTTCTTTTGGGAGTATCCAAGATTGATGTGCTCACAGTCCGTTCAATGTATCCTAGACATGCTAGTAATGCATTTTCTCATATCAAAAAATTCAAACGTTCTCTTAGTATCCTGAATGTTGAAGAATCACTCACAAATTTGACATACAGATAGACATAAAGACTTAGAAAGACAAAGAGAAGCAGAAACAAAGCATTCAAAAAATCAAGCATTAGTGAAGGGACAAATTCACGACTGTAATATAGTTCATAGAAACTTCCAGAAATACGAGTTTTGATTCTCGGAACAAAATGTATATATATAAGGTAGAAGATCATAATACAAGAGAGTGAAGAAGAGAGGAGAGAGAGCGCATAGAACCAGAATAGAATAGCGCATATAGAAACTGAGGATAGTGATATAGAAGGCGCCAGAGATTGCATATGTAGAGATGAATAATAGAACCTGAACTGTCACGTATTCATCTAAGAGAGATGGTAAGGAATAACTACTCAGAGTAGGAGAGTTTTTCTACAGCTATGAGCAAAGTGAGGCCAAGCTATTTTTGTACACATCTTCTCTAATAGAAAACACATGTTCATGTGGAAGTTTGAGTGTATTCTTTGTATGTGAAGAAATCTGAGTGATTTCATGTTACTGTGAAAGTTAGTTAACAGTTATAGTTTTCTTAGTAAATGTTTTCCGGTACATGTACAAGTTAGATCTCACAACATAGTGTAAAGTTTTTCATGAGAGATAGCTCATCTTCAAGCCAGTAGTCTCAACTATAAGTTGATCAAAAGACTTCTGTGAAACAGGACAAGTACACACAGTAATATGTCTAAAAGTAAAGACATCCAGAACTGGTGAAGTTTTCCTTAAACTTCAAATAGTGTTTATTCACTGAAGGAAGCTCAGGTATTACTTCCTTACTTCATCAACAATCATTTGAAGTAACTACAAATAAAATTGCACTTGATTCCGGTACAATTACAATGAGATTACGGTCACAGTCCAATATGAGTCTGGTGACATTTCGGTGAGTTCAAAGCACAGTTTTGATATATTTGAGTGACAAAAAATTTATCTAACAGAAAGCAAACAAATAATCGTAAAGGTTTAAGTAAACGAGATTAGAATTGAAGCCGGAAGGAAAAGCAAAGTTTCTATAAAGTAAATCTTTGGGATTTCATTAAACACAATTGTAAAGTTTTCAATTTCAGGAAGTTTGCTAAGCTACTGATGATTATAGAGGTGTCCTAATATCACTCTAGCTTAGTTCTTGTGGCGTGCTGAATTTCGCAGTTGAGCTTTAGCTAGTTAAGCTCACTCGCCGCGTCAACAAATAGTACAAGAGCTCAACAGTTGATGATAAGCCATTAGAGCTCAACAAGTGGTATCAGAGCAGAAAGATTCTGAAGAGCAGAGAAATCCTCAAGAGTAAAGGAAAGTGAAGATACAAGAGAATTCGAAGAACTTTCACAAGAAAGGTGAAAGCTGAGATGATCAACAACAAACGGCGTCAAGAAACGTTCCGAAGTAATTACCAAGGGTAAAGGTTTGTAAAGGTAAAACCTTTTAACGTTACACTCGCCGAAAGTAACGAAAACAAGAAGATTATGGCAGATCATATCTCTATTGACAAATTGGACAGAGATAATTATCCCGCATGGGTAATGCGCATGGAAGCCTTACTTATGAGTAAGGACTTAATGATATATGTGACAAGAGAAGAAAAGAAGCCAACTTTCGAAGACGACAGTCAACCAAAGAAAGAAGAGATTGAAGCCTTGAAGTTGTGGCAGAAGAAAGATGCAACTGCAAGAGCTTTTATCTACAATACCATTACAGATCATCTACTACCGCACATTAGAGGTCTGGAGAAAGCGGAAGACATATGGAGTGCATTGGAAGATCATTTCCAAAATACGACGGAAGCTAGGAAGGCTAGCTTATGGTCAGAGTTTACAACGTTCAAGAAAAAGCAAAGTCAAAGCATTAGTGATTATGTCACTAAGATGAAAGACTTGGCAGACAGTCTTGGATCTATTGATGAAGATATCGAAGATCAAAGGTTGATAGCACAAGTGCTTGTAGGACTGAGAGGAGATGAAAGGTGGAAACCTTTCGTACTCTCAACTGAACTTTCTTTAAATCATTTTGTACTAGATTTAAATCAGTTACTTGGACTAATGTTAACGCTTGAGCAAGATTTGAAGACAGACGGAGATAAAGGACATAGTTCGGCTATGTATGCAAAGAATAAGAAGAAAGGTGATAAAGATAAAGAAAAAGATGAAGAAGAGATGTCTACTCAAGCAAATTTTGCAAGAAGAAGAGGTAACATAAGAAGTAAAAGTAGAGGTAAAGGAAGAGGTGATCTGACTAACAACAAGAAGGCTTGTTGGATCTTTGGATTAAGCAATCATTTGGCTCATGATTGCTGGCATAATTCTCAAGGATCAAGTTAGAATCAGAACAATAACAGTAGAGGCAGAAGCGGAAGATATCAAAGAGGAAGACAAAGCCAAAGAGGCGGATATGGTAGAGGTGGAGCAAGAAGTTGGGGACAGAATCAGTCTCACAACACTACCTACTACAACTATGGGAATGATACGCAGAATGAGAGTCATACAACGTTGATGATGAACTCAATAAGTATGACAGAGAATGAAGACCTCAAGGTATTCTATATCGACTCTGGTTGTTCAAATCATTTGTCAGGAAATATAGAATTGTTATCAAAACTTGAAGGAGGTATTTCAAATCATACAGTACAAACAGGTGATAATACAAAACATAATGTAAGGTGAATTGGAAAAATAAAGTTTAAGAATGGAGCTGACCTACTAACAAATGTTTTGTATGTTCCAACAATCCCGAAGAATCTGATAAGTGTGGGACAAATAGTAGAAAAAGGTTTTGAAGTCAAGTTTACAAATGAAGGAGTATTTGTTGAAGATCGAGAGAATGGATACAATCAAATTGTCCATGGTAAAAAGGAAGGTAGAATTTTTACTCTTAAAGTACAAGGGAATGTTGGTCAAGCCTTGATCACACATGGTGATGAGGTATTTACAGAGTTAGACCTCCGGCATAAGAGGTTAGGACATTTCAATGAAACAGGAATCAAAACTATGGTGGAGAAACAATCCGTGAGAGGATTACCAAATATGAAGAATCAACATATGATTCACAAGTGCGAAGCCTATCAGATGGGAAAAGCCCACAGGTAACCATTTCAGAAGAAAGGGTACAAACATGATGATGTGTTAGAACTCATACATACAGATGTATGGGGACCAACAAAAGAAGGATCTATCAACGGCTCAAGGTATTGCGTTCTTTTCATTAATGATGCAAAAAGATGGATAACTCTTTATGTTTTGAAAGAGAAGTCAGAAGTATTTGAAGCTTTCAGGCATTTTCATGCATATGCTGAAAGACTTACAGGACAGAAACTCAAAAGATTAAGGTCTGATGGAGGAGGAGAATATTTTTCTCGAGAGTTCAATGATTATCTGTGGAACTCAAGTATCAAAAGAGAAATAACTTGTAGGTATACACCGCAACAAAATGGAGTAGCAGAAAGAAGAAACCGAACTCTAATTGAGTTTGCAAGAGCAATGCTAAAGGAGAAGAATTGTCCAAATTATCTTTGGGTTGAGGCTGTAAATCGCTACATATCTAGTAAATAGATTACCATGTACAGCTTTAAATGGGATGACGCCTTATGAAGCTTGGTGGGGCAAGAAACCAACACTTGATCATTGTAAAGTGTTTGGATCAGTTGCTTATGCTTATGTACCATCACAACTGAGACATAAGCTTGAACCAAAAGCTGAAAAATATGTGTTCATTGGATATGATGAAAAACAGATGGGTTATAGGTTGTGGAGTCCTCTAACCAAACGGTTTATTGTTTCCAGAGATGTAACATTTGATGAGGGAAAAAGTTGGTATACAGACATAGAGTATAATGAAGAAACAATTGAAGAAGAGATAAGAAGGAAAGAAAAAGGAAAATCACATATGCAGGTGAATGGAGATGAAGATCATATGCAGGCAAGTACGTCCAGGATTAGATCAGGTATGAGAAACAAAGGTGGACCAAGATTTGATGAAGATGTGTATTCAGATACAAATGAAGAATATGAGCTAAGAAGGTCAAACAGATTAAGGAAACAACCAACAAGGTATTCCTATGACACTTCTTATTTGACTCAGAAAAACTATGCTTACTTAATAAAGGAAGATGAGGAACCTCAGAATTACAGTGAAGCAAACGGTAAGAAGCAATGGGAAGAAGTAATGAAGGAGGAGTTTGAAGCGCTTGAGGAGAACAAGACTTGGGATCTTGTTCCAAAACCAAATGGTAAGAAAGTGATTGGAAATAAATGGGTTTACAAAGTTAAGAAACTTGCAGATGGAAGGATAGCCAGATACAAAGCTAGACTGGTGGTCAAAGGCTATGCTCAGACGCATGGCATAGATTATGATGAGACATTTAGTCCGGTGGCAAATATGTCAACCATAAGGACATTGATTGCTATAGCAACATCAAAAGGATGGAAGCTAAGTCAGCTCGATATAAAGAATGCATTTTTAAATGGATATATATCAGATGAAGTCTACATGGAACAACCTAAAGGTTTTGTAAGTTCTAGTTACCCAGATCATGTTTGCAGATTAAGAAGAGCTCTCTATGGATTGAAGCAAGCTGCAAGAGCTATAGAGCTGTCAAGCCCACACTCCCTTTAGTCTCTTGTAGGAATAGACATAGTCTGCTTATAATAGTTGTAAGTCCTTGTGTACATATCCAATGCAAGAGATTGAAAGTGAGTTTTGTAGGTTATACAGATACATTACTTTCCTTAAGAGAACTTCTTGAAATCAATTTTTTGTGCAGAGAAATGGTGTATCTCTATATCCTAATTTTTGCATATCCTACATCTCTCCATAGTCTGCCTTGTATATAGTTGTACGCTGAGTTAAACAAATTAAAATGAGTTGTTCTACAGCTTCTTGGAGATCTTATGTATCATACTAAGTGTGGGGAAAATCTTTGTTGATTTGGAGTAGTGTAAGATAGTTGAATCAGAGTTTTGTTGTAGGGTAGCAGAAATGGTGTATGAAGGGACCTAGGTATTCGGTTCATTTCACTTCTAGTGTGCAAATTTGAGGGATTCAATTCCATTAGTTGGAATCAAAGTAGCAAACATCCTTAAAAGACTCTAGGAGAAGGATACAAAACCTTTGATATCAAGCTAAGAGTTACATTTTAGTGTAACCCTAATTTCCCATTCATTATGGTATGTCTAGGTCAAAAAGTGGAGTTGCTTGACAAAGACAAGTATCAGCCATGGAGGTTCCGAGTCATGAACTACCTCATGAGCAAAGGCTTATGGAATATTGTGTGTTGACATGAAGATAAGCTTGATGTGGATACCAAAGATCCTAAGGTCACCAATCAAGAATTCAAGATATTTAAGAATTGGGAGGAAAGGAATAGGAGAGCTATCTTTTACATATCACAAGTAATCTCTAACACTATGATTGGTCATATATCATAGTTTAATCATGCTAGAGATGTTTGGGAGGCCTTATAGAAGATATATGCCACTTTCACAAGAAGAAAAAAGATGCAGCTTAAGAATGAACTCCATCCCTTGAAGAAGAGTAGTGGTCAATCTATTGTTGACTACACCTTGAGGGTGAAGGAATTGAGGGAGCAATTGACATCCATTGAATGCAATGCACATGAGGAAGACCTTGTGTAGATTATTCATATTGTGCGAAGAGGGGAAGACAAGTCGAAACCCCTTATTACTACAATCTTGTATACAGATGCTCTACAAGCTCTTGACGAGTTTATCCCACACCTAATGGAAACTAAGATTGCCATAGGAGACACATACAAGAAGGATGGTCACTCACATGTCCTACATGCTAGCAAAGGCAAAAGCAAGAATGGCAAGAAGGGGAAAGGACAAAGAACCAAGTGGAAGTAGTCCAAGAAAGAAGATTGGGATTCAAAAGGAGAGACCAAGGCATCATCCTCAAGGAAGGGGAAGAATGGCAAGGGGAAGAAAAACCCTCATCAATGTCAAAGGTCTTTTATATCTAGTAAACAAAATCATATTTCTTCAAAGTTTTGGTTCAAGGATGAGAAAGGAAAGAAGAAGAAGGAGAAAGGAAATTATGTTAACAACTCCAACAAGGATGATGATAAGGAGACACTCTTATCCATGAGACATGGCTACACTAGTGATCCCAAGGATACAAAGTGGTACATAGACTCTAGATGCTCTAATCACATGTCATGGATGGAGAAATATTTTGTTGATATGCAACTCCCAAGCTGAAAAGGTTGTGTGGAGACAAGAGATAACACACAACATCCCATTACACATGTGGGAGATGTGAAGCTAGGTGAAGGTGAATCTGTCAAGATCTTTAAAGATGTGCTCCATGTTCCATATATTTTGAAGAACCTTATCTCTTTCAAAAAATTGGTAGAGAGAGGTATGCAAGTTGCATTTGATGCAAAAGGTTGCATTGTGAAGCAAGGAGGTAAGTTAATTGTCAAGGGAAGGAAAGAAGGCATATTGTTCACACTACATGTCACTCCTACACACAACAAGGTATGGTATGTGATGATTGGTAACAAAAGGAGCAAAGATGGATATTTGGCACAAGAGGTATCGATATTCCCAAGTTAAAAAGCATGTTCAAAGTAGGTTTAGTGCAGGGACTACCAACCCTTGAAGGTGAAGATCTACATGAGTTTTGTGATGCGATGCTTGTCAACTAGGTAAGCAAGCAACGAAGCCATTTCCAAAGAGTGAGTATAGATCCTCTAAGCTCTTGGAGCTTATACACTCAGATGTATGGGGCCCTAGCAAAGAGGCTTCATTGGGAGGCACTAGATACTTTGTCACTTTCATTAATCACCACTCAAGAAATGCATTTCTATATGTTATCAATGAAAAATCAGAAGTGTTTTCATGTGTTCAAAAGCTAAGGTTCCTTGTTGAGAAAGAATGTGATGCACACATCAAGACACTGAGGTCATAAAGAGGGGGAGAATAGTTCTCCAACGAATTCACAAATTACTTTGAAGACAATGGCATAAAGAGGCTTTTTACATGCAAGTTCACTCCTCAATAAAATGGGGTTTCAGAGAGGAAGAATAGGCATTTGGTTGAGACAACTTGATGTATCATAAATGGAGGCTGAAGTTGTGAATAGATATTTTTACTTGATAAACAAGATTCCAACAAGTGGTGTTCACATCTTGACTCCACATGAGGTCTATTATGCCAAGAAACCAACCATGGAGCACCTCAAGGTATTTAGATCTATATGCTTTATTCATGTTCCTAGTGAGGTGAGAGAAATGTTAGAGCCCAAGAGTGAGAAATGTGTGTTCATTGGCTCCTCAAATGAGAAAAAAGGTTACAAATGCTACACGCCTCTCTCAAAGAAGCTATATGTGTCAAGAGATATTGTGTTTGATGAGTCAAGGTCTTGATATGGAGACAAGGGCAAGGAAAAGTTGGATGAAGAGGATCAAGAGGAGTATGCAGACTTTGATGTGCAGAGTCAACCTCAAGGGTCAATCAAAATCAGTGGGCTAGAGGCTTCCACATCTAAGGTACACTCATATGATCACTCTTACACTTATGATTATGAAAGAGCATCCTCTACTTCAAAGTATACAAGGTTGCAAGAGATACGCTATGGCACTAGCGAAGTGCAAGAGAAATTAGAAGAGGAAGAGCTTGAGGAGATCATTACTCCTAGTGTAAAGTTCAATAGACTCAAGAAGCAATATACAAAAGGTCAAGAGAGGAGGTCTACAAGGAAGAAGACCCCCCCTAGATAGGTATACATATGGTTCTTTCATGACAAAGCATTATGCATATAGGGTGAATGTCATTGCAGATCAAGAGCCAGATTCTTATGAGGATGCAAAGACCAAACCAGAGTGGAGGAAGGCTTGGAATGAAGAGTTAAAATATCTTAAGGAGAACAACAACTAGGAACTAGTACCGAAGAAGGAAGGCATGAAGATAGTCCAAAATAGATGGGTGTCCAAGACCAAGAGCAATGTAGATGGTAGTTTGGCAACATACAAGGCTAGACTAGTAGGTCAAAGGCTTCACACAGACACAAGGGGTGGATTATGAGTATACTTATATCCCTCTCACAAACAAGGCTACCCTTAGAGCTCTCATAGTGCTATGTGTAGCAAGGAGGGAGTCTATCTACCACATGGACATAAAGAGTGCCTTCTTGAATGGTGAATTACAAGAAGAGGTGTTCATTGAACAATATCAAAGGTATGTACATCCACAACATCCTACCTATGTTTATAGGTTGAAGAAGACCTTTTATGGCCTAAAGCAAGACCCAAGGGCTTAGAATAAGAGGCTAGTGGAATTCTTGAAGAGATGTGGTTTGTCTCCGAGTGATGCAGATCCATCCTTGTATATGAAGAAAACAAATGACAAGATATATTTGATTTGCATATATGTATATTATCTCCTTGTGATAGGTGATGATGATGCAAGGATATGGACCATCAAAGAGATGTTCGGAAGAGAGTTGAAAATCTCAGATTTAGGTGTTCTTAAGTACTTTGTTGGCATTGACATGGTCTATGGGAAAGAAGGTATCTATCTCTCTCAAAAGAAGTATCTTCTAGATGTGTTGTTTAGGATCGGCATGATGGATTGCAAAGAAATAGCTCAACTTATGGATTCAAATGTCAAGTTAAGCAAGAAAGATGGTAAAAAGCTAGAGTACCTTACACTATGCAGGAGCATTGTGGGATCATTGATCTATGCTACACTCACAAGGACTCACTTACGTTACATATTTGGATTTATATCTCACTTCGTGCATACAACCACAAATAAACATCTCAATCATGCAAAGAGAGGGTTAAGGTATGTGAAGAGTACAATTAATAATAGGTGGCTATAGAGGTATGATGAAGAACTTCAAGTTAGAGAATGGATTAATGCAGATTGGGCAGTGAGTGGTGATGATAGAAGGTCAACTTCTAGCTATGTTTTCATGATAGGTACAAAACCAGTTTCATGGATGAGCAAAATGTAGTCCACAGTTGCATTGAGTTCAATAGAGGCTCAATATAGAGCTTTAGCCCTCACTACATGTGAAGTAGTGTGGCTTAAGAAGCTCTTCAAAGATCTTGGTATACAACCTGGACCAATTCCAGTTTATCGAGATAACATGTCAAGCCTACATGTTGCTAACAATCCCATGTATCATGCAAGGAGCAAGCACATTGAGATCAAAGGCTATGAGCTTGGTTGATATGGAAACTAACACCTTAAGCTTGAGGGGGAGTGTTGAAAGTGTGAACTATGCAATCTTTAGGTGTACAAAAGGTTTGAAAGACCTTAATGTTGACAAAAGTCATGACTCAAATCACTTAGGGTGGTCTCAGTGTTGGATATGATCACGGAAGGCAGTCCTAAGGCTGTGGAAAAGTTTTGAGAGGCATCCAAAAGCTATAAAAGAAGGTTAAGAGACACCAAATGCATGGAATTCGTGTAGATCATTGAAGACTAAGAGGCATATACTCAAGGAGGCTCAAGGAGAGACTCATCCAAGGCTCGAGGAGCCTAAATGCAACTTTCCAAAGTAGGATAAATGCAAAGGAGGGTGCTACATGCATAGAGGAGTAAGGAGGGCCTATCAAGCCCATAGATATGTATTTCGTTTCAATGTCTTTGTTTCCATTCCAACAACTTTGGTAGAATAAAAAGGGCAAGAATGGCTATATTCTTAAGGTTTCGAACTTGGTTACCTTGGGTGGTAGGAAAGTAATCCAAGATAATGTTTTCTCTGATCTAATGTTTACCATTGCACCATCAATTGAGAATCTTAAGTATGGTGAAACCTTATCAGGTACTCTAGGTGGTAGGAAAGTAATCCAAGATAATGTTTTCTCTGATCTAATGTTTACCATTGCACCATCAATTGAGAATCTTAAGTATGGTGAAACCTTATCAGGCATCAATTTTTTTGGAAAACTTGGAGTTTTGAAGTCATTATCAGAATAGGCAAAGCATGGAGATGAAGGAGAGAGTCTCATACATAGAACTTCTATTAACTCTTATGATAGTTATGGAAACCAAAAAATTTACAACTGCTTTCTCACTCAAAGAAGCCCAACTATACTCAATCATACAAAATCTCTTTCTCTCTCTCTCACTCTCTCTCTCCCCTCTCTCTCTCTCATCTCTCTCTTATCGCATCTGTTGATAAAAACTAACTTATATAGATTTTCTGAATATCGTGATGTTTGAAAATTCTAGAACTAAAGTGTAACTTTATAAACATAATACATGTGTGAAGTTGTCTCTTCACATAGGCATGTGCTTTTCCTCTTAGACTTTGACCTTAAAATTTATGTCCATTTTATGATTGGTTCTCTAACATCTAGGAACTCCCTTACATTTTTGAGTTTCCAATTTGGAGTGAAATTATTTTCCTAGATTGAAAATTTGGAAAAATCAATAATTCCAACTCAAATTTTGGATTCCAAGCTTCTTTTTTCCACCTTTTGTAGTCATAGCCTAAAAGAAGTGATTGTTGAGATATCTGATATCGAAATTGAAAGAGAATTTGGATTAACTTTACATAAAATGATGTTTCCTAGATTTTGAACTTCTTTGTTATCCCATTCCCTACCTAAAACATCATCAATCTTTATCCTTCCAAAAATTTGGCTTGTTGACATCGCCCTTTGGATGTCATCTTTCCTCTTGCATAGAAAACCTGAAACTATTCAATGATTAGAACCATCCCAATCTAATGAAGAGATGCAAGGAGCAGGCACACATACAAGGTTTTCATAAGCACTCCTCCATGATGGCACTTGATAATCTGCAAAGTAGAGAAATAATGGAATGATATTGAAAAATTGAACAACTTTTTTTGCATACATAAGTTTTACATAATTGTTATGAAGAACATTGAATGTTCATGTTAAACATTCAATAGGTTGACAGTCAAGAATATTGAAAGAAAAAATATCTTCAATACAAAAACATATATCATGTAATAAAAAAACAATTGGAAGTGATAAAAGAGCATTGTTAAACTTCACTTACTATATGATAGAAATTGCAAATGATTGTCTAGCACCAAATCCTTTTAAAACTGAGAATATGACCCTTCCAAATGTTTTCTTATGTTGTCTCTTTTAGCATGCTTGACTTTATGGGAACCTCTACAACTAGGAAGCATAGTCATCCAATCATTTAGCCCAATTTATGGGAATGACATTGTGTATTCTATATTGAAAGGGGAAGTTGAACTTGAGTACACATAAGAAGCTATGGAATTACACATCAAATGAGGCCGATCTATAAGCAGAGATTGAAAACCAGGAGCACTAGAGGGTGGAGAGAATAGATTCAATGCAGAAAGAGAAGGATAAAGTCCACTCTAAGAGAGAGAGAGAGAGAGAGAAGTATGGAACTATTGTTCAATGATGATCCAAGTGCAATTTGGCAATCCTATTGCTCTAAAGAGAGAAAGCAAGAGAATTGTAGCAATATGCATGCACTTTATACTGAAAGCATTGGATATATGATGCTTGGATGGTTTATTGTCAATCATTTAGACCATGTAGGACTTGAGCCTTATTGCTGTCAACACCAGTCCATAACAAATAGTTGTAACACATGAAGCACAACATTAAATTGAGTCCTAATTTAACATCAATGTAAACTTTCTACACCCTGTCACTTCTTAGTTGATAGATGTAAACGATTTGTATAAAATTACGTGGTGATTGCATGATTAATTGAAGAAATTGCATGATCAACTATAAAAATCTAGACTTTGCTTTTGGATATGACATATGAGAAGAATTTGAATTCAATACGTAAGAATGACACATGATGAGAATTCTCTTTTTTCTCCCATAAACAAATTGCATTTTTTATAAATATATATTTGAACGTGAATCATTATCGTTCATTACATGAGGCCTATGTTTAAAATGTAAGTTTTGCAAAGATGTTTGCATTATTTTCTTCTTTTTTGCTTTCGAGTTTAATGTAGAAGAGACAAAATCTATTGATTCGGATGATGTGCGTAAATGATCAAATAGACAAAGTATATATATATGTTGTAGTTAAAATTAATGAAAATAACGAGAAATGATGAATTATGAAGTTCTTAGTATTTGAAAGTTCAAGGAGCATTTGTGAAGAAAGATGAAAACATAATAAGTTTGATTGGTCCAAATCTATCCTTTTAAGTTTGTCAAATAGGAATATGATAAAAAAACAAAAAGAAAAAATCGATGGAAAATCAAACCAAGGAGGTAGTTTTGGTTTTTGAGTGTGCTTTTTTTTTCATAAACCCTAATATGTACTCAAGTTTTTTCCCATGCATTTTTCTTTCAGACATTATCCAAAACTTTTTGAAGTAAAGTGGACTGAATAGAGGTATCTTTCTTGCGCGGCAACCGAGAAGGCCGAAGGTTATCATTTCACATCTTCACTTTAGCAAAGTACTCGATTATTAACATTATATCATCAGATAGGGAATCACCTTTGTATATTGATAGCTTGATTGGCTATGTCACGATCAACATGATGTATTAGCTCATTGTATGCATTTCATTTAGGCCCTATGTCGATGAACAGGATGATTATTTTGAGTCGTTCTATTTTTACTTCGCATTCACATGCATCTTTGAGGACTACAACCTTGATCTACCACATTGATTACATTCATGTGTGTGAAAGGTATTTTTCTCTGTTTTCCAACCCATTGTGAGCCCGCCATCTTACCCTTCTTTAGGAAGAGGCACCCAACATGTGAAACCTACCCGCCAAATAAGGAGTGACAAGATGCACCCAAACCACAGGGCCTGATCCAACCCCTTAGCCACTCGTTCCACCCATCTCCATCAATATTCCACCGACACGGTGTCGGAGAGATTCTCTCTCCTATGTGGATATTCCATTCCTTTATACTTACATATGAAGTGTGTGGTATTTATAGATAGCAATATTGGAGGCTTGGTGCAACAACGAGAGTGGATTCAATGATTATGGAATCTTCACAAGACTGGAATATGAACGGCTACCATTCAAGCTACCATGCATTATTTTCAAGGACAGGTCATGAGGAAATGAAATGACATACTATGGTTCTATTCTATATCATGGACATAAATAAAGTGGCATGTGACTTTGAGTTTATGATAACAGCTGGTCGTGAGTCAATCAAAGGCTATGACAAAAGAAATAAAAGTGATCGACTTTTATTTTCCTCCAAACCTTTTGCAAAAGCGATAATTACTGTTGGTCGAAAGAGAACTCTCAATTTAGAGCGCTGACATATAATTGCCAATGTATAGATGTTTCTTAATTAATAATTAGCAAAAATAAAATGTGGAATGCATTGAATATAGTACGCAAAAAGGAAGGCGCACAACGCTGAATAAGGGAAGTCTCACCAATCTTCAAAAGCAAAACGCACCAGTTATGAGCATTTGAAGTTGATTGTCTCATCCAAAGATAATAAGTTTTTTTAGCTAATCAATGTGCAAACCATTCTGTTTTGTATCAACTCTTTCTCCTTGATGCTCCAAAGTACATAGTACATTATATTGCACTTATTGCATTTCTATAAGGCCTTTTTGAGTCTCCATAAGTTTAGGGGCTGTTCTTGTGCCAGTTGGTTGGACCAAACTTCTTCACTTCGCAACTCACTTGTCTACCTCCTAAAAGCCCCTCCAAGTTCTTTCAAACAACACAAGAAAGAAGAAGGAGCTTGGAGCACAACACAAGATGTTGAATGTAATACCAATAGAATGTACAAAGATAAGTAACCCATTAAGTTTATAGGCATATATACAAGCCGGGGAAAAAATACCTCCTAAAGAGGGAAAAAAGTTCCCTTGTGGACCTATTGTGTTCGCACACACAATTACTAAAATATATCAATGTAAATGGTCTTTGACTTAATGTTTTCCTAGAATTCTTGGAAAGCCGTCTGCTTAAGGCATCACGCAAAAGTTCATAGACATCATATTGATGATTACAATAGTAAAACAAATGTTCATCAATAGATAAATCCCCTCTAGTCTCTATGTTGATTTTAGATGTTAAAAACTCTAGGTCACTAGAGTCAAAACCATATCGAATGCTATCTCTAACAAAACTAAGGAAATCAAGTACCTCTTGTCATGAAGTTTATAGAACCAAAGAATCAACTTGTAGACTACGAGCATCAAATTGTGAATAAGAGTTCTTGGTTTCAATAGGGCTTTGTGCTCCTTTTGATGGATTCAAGATCATCCTGACTATCAACTTCAAGTGATCATCCAACTCTTTAGACTCGTTGAGATGTCGTGGAATGATTCATGTCACGCTTAATGTTGAAGTAAAGGGATCGTTTGATGGAGCAGATCAACCACTAATGTTCCAATAATGGCACATGTTGGGTGTTTGTAAGCAGGCACTAGTGATAAATAATAATTGCAAGAAGTTGGAAACTCAAGAAGAAATCATAGCTTAATTCCCAATAAAAACGTATCATATGTTCAAGGCATTTTGAGAATAAAAAGTTGGCATGGGAGGTCACACATTTTTTGTCTCATGGTTTGAAGTGACAAAATCTTCATACTTGCACAAGACAGAAACTTAGCTTCAAAATCCACACAATAGATTGATAGGTTTAGTGAAAGGTGGGTGAAATTAAATTCGTTGAAGGTCATACAGTAGACAAAATCAAATTACTTGCTCAAAGAAAATTTGGGCTACACCCTATATTGCAACGAGAACATTTCTATTTATAAATATAAATGAGCATTTCCTTTATCATCATGCTTCAATTCACTTTTGCATATCTAGCTTTAAGGTAATCTAACTTCACTATGTGATGGTTTCACAAAAAAACAAAATAGGAAAACAAACCAAGGGGTTATATGAAACATAGATTATGTTTGTTATTAACTATTAAGCAAAGCCAAACACACGTCATAAACGTATACAATAGAAAAAAAAAACAAAACACGCATGCAAACCAACTGTAGCTCAAGCGTAAGCACCACCTCGTTGACTTGTCAATCTGTGGAGATGTAAGGACTCGTATGAAGATTGTGAGCATGTGAAGGCACAAATGTGTGAGTGAGAAACACACTAGCATGCACACACATGCACACACATACACACACATGCACACAAGGCAAGATCAAAGAGAGGAACAATGGAAAGATTCAATTGCATCAGAACTCTCTTACAAAAGCTCTATTCTCTAACAAGCTAACCTTAGAAATGATCTCTCTAGCTCTTTTTGTAGTTTTTTTACTAGTTTTGGCCCTATCTAGACCTAGTGTTTGGCCTAGTTAAAAATTAGGTTCTAGGGCTTATTCGAGGCTCATACGGAGTTTGAAAATTATGAAAATTGGTAGGATGATACTTCTGATACTTCTCAAGATCAAGGTTTCCTCGTCTTGAAAAAAATGGATTTACAAAAATATGAAATGGTATTTACAATGGCTTTTAGTAATGAAAATCACTATTCTTATAGGGATTCCTTCTGAAAATTTAACATGTACTTCTTGGAGCTCCCTACTCACTCCTTCTTATTTGTCCACTTCTTTGAAATGTTCTTGCACCTCGTTCCTAACCTTGAGTGCTAACACTCCCCCCTCTTGATTTTTTCATCCTTGATAGACCCTTATTGTAATGGTTGTTCCATGTAGTGTGTTGAGAGGTAGTGCCCATCCTATATGAGCAAAGAGCCCTCTATCTTCAAAAGATGATGTTCATATTAGTCATGCCAAGTACTCATAACCCATAGTGAATGATGGGTAATTGTGTTAGTGCATGGGTTGAAGGAAGTATGTGCCTTGTGCACGGCCTTGTAATGTGGCCCTATGTTAATGCTTACTTTGGAAAATGCATTGAAAGATTTATGGTGCAAAAGATGGAGGACTTGAGCTAAGTGCTCAAGAGTATGCTGGCGAAGAGGTTTCCTAATCTATCATGGTTATGGTGTTGCCAAAGTAAGGGTTCTGACCATGGTGAATAGTCGATTGATGTTTATCTCTTGGTATTGTACACCTGTCATTGTGATGGACCATCGGCTATTCTTCTGTTGTCCATGAATGTCCTTGTGGATGGTCCACTCATGAAATTATTTTAGTACCTCGTCCTGTCCCCTCTCAAAACTACCCCTTGCCTTGGAGGCTCTCGTACACCGTAGTCAGAAGTCTCTCAAGTTGCAGACCTTCAAGTTCTTCCCTCCCACCAAGGTAAGTGGGTGCCATGTTCATGGCAATTTCTTGACATCTATGAGATAAGGCCGATCGGAGCAATCATAACATCTGCTAGCGAAGACACACTTCTATCAAAACTGGTAAATGTCCAGTAATCAATGGTCTCACCATAAATTAAGCATGACTCATTCATGTTCCATGAGCCAAATCTAGGAACAAGCTCTCTCTCTCTCTCATTTTTATTTCTTTTTTCTTTTTCTTTTTTTCTCTTTTTGTTTGAGGAACATTGTCACAAAACAAGAAACATGTTAGTATCAGTAAAAATGGTTGACATATGTCAATGTGATCTTGTGCATGGGACTCTCAAGTGTGTCTATGCATGGCCATGTAATGTGGCACTATATTAATGCATACTTTGGAAATGCATGGCTTGAATGGTGCAAAAGATAGGGTTGTGCAAGGAACACATGGTTGTCGCTCGTCGAGGCTTTCGATATTACTTGTAGATGTTGATGCCTTCTTTGTTGGAGGTATCCATTGGGCCTTGAAAATGATGTAAGTGATTGATTGTTGAATGACAAGTGATCATTCTTCCTTATGGGGATCCATTTGAGAAGAGTGGTTGAGTGCGTAGTGATCACATTTGGCCACTTCATTTTTGGATGGTTTCTTGCATTTGATGTCCCGTGTGGTTGGCTCTTTGGTTTTGTAGGCTCTTTGGTTTTGTAGGGGCCGCTGGTCTTTTGGCTTCCAAACCCATACCCTTTTTGCATGTCCTCCTACTATTACCAAAGAGGTGATTTGATCTTATTTTGGTCATTGTGCTTGGTTCTGACCCTTGCTTCTCCTTGGCTTCCATTGATGGAATTTTCACATTCTTCATTCCACTCAAAATTTTTCAATGGAACATAAAGAGGCTTAGCTATGATTGCATACATGTGAATAAACCTACGGTAATATACACAATGACCCATAAAGGCTTGTACCTCTTTAACATTCCTTGGCCTTGGCAGCTCTACTATGGCTCTAACTTTGTGCTCATCTATGGATATTCTGTTCTTAGGAACAATGTGACCTAAGTTTTTACCAATTTGTACCATGAACACACACTTTTCTAGGTTTAGACAAACTCGATATTCTCTACACTTGTTGAACATTTGTCTGAGCTCATGGATATGATCTCTTCTTTCTTGGGAATGATCACATAAATCATCCACATATACTTATAAGCTCTTTTGCAAGAACTCTTTGAAGACATGACACATAAGCCTTTGAAATGTTGCAAGTGCATTTGTGAGCCCAAATGGCATCACACGAAATGCAAAAAATCCCCACTTTATGGCAAAAGCCATTTTGTGTTGATCTTGTGGCACAATTGCTACTTGATTGTAACCTGAAAATCCATGAAGGAAGCTATAAACTTCCTTGTCTGCAACAGGCTCCAATAGATGTTCACTAATTGGATGCGGATAGCTATCTCTAATGGTAGCGGCATTAACTTTTTTAAGGTTAATACACACTCGCAACTTTTCGTTCTTCTTAGGCACCACTACAATGGGGGACACCCATTCAGTATGCTCAATCTCATAGATAAATCTAGCTTCAATCAATCTCTCCTTTTCTTCCTTCATTTTGGTTGCGTAAGTATCATTATATGTGTAGGGTTTTTGTTTGGTGGGCTTTGCATTAGCCATCATGGGAATTGTATGAGAGCAAGTCTCGATAGTACTTGAAGGGAGTAGATAGGACATTCTCGGATCTACTCCCTTCAAGTCTCGATAGTGCAATGCAAACACATCCGTATATTCCCTTAATAAATCTTCAAGCTCCACTTCTTCTTCTGCACTTAGATCTTCTCCTATGTACATACATCACTGTTCATTCTCTTCAATGGTTACAACAATTTTTTTGGTCTTTTCTTTATTATCATATACTTCTATGATGCCCTCTCTCTTAGGCATTCGTACTGTTAAATTGATTACTAGAATAAATCCACTACTAGGTTTTTGGGATGTTTAGGTGTCTGTATTACAGAGGCCCTATATTTATTTTCCGAAATAAAACATTGAATGCACAGTGTTATTCATTACTTTACTCTAACTATTCCCTAGCAAACTTGTAACTAGTAATTCTATCACTAGAATTTCCAACATTAAACGGAATATTTCACTGCTGTCGGCGTGAAAGTGACAGTCGGTGGATCAAGCCAACTGCCAAAATTACAGCGTACGCCGGGTGCTTGGGGCATGCTCAGGTATAGTGACAATTCAAAGAAGCAAATTAAACTCAATGACAAATCTTATCATATCATGAAATTCGACATTCAATGATCGAGAATTCTCAATAGTTAAATGTATTTCCTAATGATAAACATGTAATCAATTTTGTTGATTGGAGCGTGTGGAATATAGCTATTTTGTAATGTGCACATGCACCTTTCTAATGTTTTATCATAATAGTGAAGAAAGTAAAGCTAGATCGAGTTTTTGTAGTCAATAATTCAAATATTTTGTCTTAACATACTTCGTACGTAATGAATGAAGTTGAAGGCAGTTTCGATGTCGTGATAATGTAAGTTCTCTTTCTTTCTATTTAGGGAAAAATCAAACATTAAGGTCTCACCAAGCGCATTATCTCAATTCCTGTAATTCATTATAATAATGAAGAGATGACTTTACATTTAAATTTGATGTTATGAACGATGACATATTCTAATATCAGACTAGCGTGCAAAAATGCAGATCGTAATAGATAAAGCATGCGAAGTAAGCTTCAGACGACAGAAGTACATTATCGCAGTCCTATATATAAACAGAATATTGTCAAAATAATAGAGGTTCACAATGTCAATCAGGATTTTATGTCTTCATTGGATGAATAAACTGATTCTTAACACAAGCATCTAATCAAAAGGATCGCAAAACATACGAATCTCTTTATAAAGGAAGACTTTTAATAAAGTTACAATTTTCAACATAAAGAAAGAGTTTTATGCAGTTTGTTTTCATAAAACTTCACAGAACATTTACAAATCCTGTAATCATTACGCTGGACTGAACTCAGGTATGAAACTTTAGAGAATCCAATTAAGCTCAATGGAAAGTACTTAGACAAAACAAATGCAGATTTGCATTCAAATAGGGTAAGTTCGAACAATCTCAAGTGTAATGGAGACTTAGAGAAAACATACATACTCGAAAACCAATTGATTAGAGACTTAACTTTAACACATGCATTCATATGTACTTTGGAAAACGTTAATCATATGCTGTTTCCCAATAGTGCTATACTGAAGATTTTTAAGTCATGCTTGATCACATTGCTTCACAAACTCGCGTAAACTACACTGAGTAATTCTTACCTTCCTTGCTAAATATTGCGTCATTCTTTGGTCATCTTAAGAGAACTTATATGAAGACAAAGTCAAAATCCTTGCTAAGTAAGAGTTGATATTTCACCAGTTCAGTATTCCTATCGGACCTTGCACTATATCTTTCTCCTTCTCTAGTTAAGTGCAAACTTAAAGACAACACATTTTCTATACTACATAGACTGTTCTTTTTATTTATTTTTTAAATATATTAAAACTTTCGCATCAACACGTTACTCCAAATCATAGAAAATATAGAAATATCCAAAGATCAAATCATACATTTGTTTTCAGTGAACATAATTATTTAATCTTTGTGCATGTATTGTTATTGGCGCAGTTCACCCTATAAGCAGATATTTATTAATAGATGGTAATGGTGGCGATCAATTCTTTCTCGTATCAATGTAAAAAAAAAACGACATGCATCTATCCTCATACGATCTGTTGTATCGCCTTTAACAAAGAAGGTTACTTTTGTTCAATGAAAATTTTATGAGCAAAACCGTACTAAAGTTCACTACAATTACAATATTAACACACATTATTGATAGGACAAAGTGCATCAGTACACGTACATAAGTAAGATCGAGGAAAGGAAATCCTAAGAAATGAATAGTGTTCTTATGATTGTAAGTAGAGGGTTTACAGCAAAAAGCCCATCTCTGATGAATGGAAAAACTGTTGGACAACGGAAGTATATCCTTGCTCTGTGAGGTATTTAGAAACGTCTTCTAAAAGAATTTCAGTAGCTTCATACTCTTGCTGTCAAAGTACATCAGATAATTAAAATAAGTGTTGAATGCTTCAGAGTATGCACACGTGGAAAATTTTGAATAAATAAAAAACAACCAATCAGAGCCTTTTCAATAGTGTCAAAACCAGTAACCATGTACGTCAATCATATTAAGATGTATTTCGCATGCATTGACGCACCTCATATATTCGAATCATCCGATGCTCATTGATATGTTATGTATATAAAAGAGAGGGGAAGTAACAAAACAATGACAGATGTTATCAGAATAGTGTATTTGTGAGACTACATAATCTGAAGGATCCTGATATAGGACTACTAAAGATGTTAGGCATCAGATCATTAAGCTCAGAAATTCATGGACCTCAACACAGTAGAAATGTTGACATGCACAAAGATAAACGCAAGAGAATATAAAGACAAAATCTAGTTGGAGAGTCCATCACCGTAAGATCGAAGCATTGATAAATCCTTTTGTAAATGTAGCAATCATTCACCGTTAGCTTGGCCATCAAGGAACAGCGTCGCTTTGAATCAGTGCTTCAGAAAACATTAGAAGTATAGTGTGCAACAGATCATCCGCCTAGCTTCAGATTTTCAACACCTTTTTGTTTTGCTGGAGACGGTCGTTTGCCTAGCTATCATCATCATCAACTCATAACAATAGAAGTGTCTTCCATATCTTCCAGCTGTTTTTTGATATCCCAATAACTGACTTTCATGCACCCTTCAGAGTATACCACAGAACACATAATTTCGTGAATTGACAGCTATAGATCAATGCGCTCTTTTGTACAGTTGTCGGATCATCCGACGACCTTTAGAATTCGTATTTCCAATGCCCATGAGTTCTTGGATTTTCATATTCTCACATTGTATACACAAAGACACAAATTACAAAGCACTGTAAAACCTTATCAGCAATTTGATTTTAATCTGCTATCGGAAGGGTAATGACATCAAGAAACTAACAATAAAAGATCTGTTTAACTTGAAAACTGAATCAAGTCGAAGTGACTTCAGAACTGCGACATCATTCTGTTTTTATTATAAATAAATACATGGGTTTTATATTCACACTTCTTTTGAATGTACTGAAAAGAAAACAAACGCACTTAAAAAATCTAATCACAAAAAAAGTAAACAATGCAAATATTGGAATAAACTTTAGCGCACATAACTGAACTATTCGATGTGGTCTTTCTTCTATGCAAACTTATTAATCCGTGACGAAGATTTTTGTTAGATTGAACAAAAAACTGAATAAAGCACTGCACAGAATTAGAAGCATCAAAATTACATGGAACACGTGCAAGCTAAAGATCATCGTATGCTTAACAACTATTTCATCTCAGTTCGCATCTTTTCAATAAAGTTATTCTGATGTCTAACTTGTAACATATGTTTTTGTTCAATTTCATTCTGCTATCTGTTTAATTTCATGCAATCCATTTGCACAGTAACAATACAATGTTTGTGTCACAGTAAGTTGAGTTCTGCAGTTGCGCAATTAGTTTCTCATTCATCTAATTTAGATATGATGAATGTTTCAACCATCGGGAAATGTGCCATATCAAAACAAAAAAAATCATCAGAAGCTTCTACCGATACAGAATGTCAGACACAAAAATTGGACTTCACTAGCGAGTAACCAATTAGAAAAGTGAAGATCTTCTATGCTAAATTGGATGCAAACCTTCTGCCTGATGTTCCGCATCAGATGATTTGTTGTAGATTATATAGTGAATCATCCATATCTTCTTAGTTTTATCTCTCTCGATATAGAATTCATCTGTGCCTGATTTGATGGCATAATAATCCTCCTTCAGTCTCCACTTTTCATCGCCTCTGACACTCGTATGGTAGCTCTCCTCTCTCAGAGATTTTAGTGCCAAATAAAACGTTAAATTGGCCTCTCCTTTCTTTTCCTGAGCAAGAAGAAGCTCCCTCGAACAGCCTTCTCCTTTTTATGTTTCCTCAATATTTGTGCGTCTCCTCTCTATTAGTTGAGTTTCCAAAAGCTGAAGATATCACTCGCTGAAGGCCCAGTTTCCAGCTACCTTTCCCTCCTTTGCATGCTCCTACGCATGCATTTCTCATCCATCCACCTCTCGGAGTTCATCCACCTTTCTTTTTTTTGGATTAATATTGTGAAGAATCAACTTAAGAGCTTCAATGCCTATTGTTTTTTTTATAAAACGTTTTCTTATAAAATGAAAACTTTTTGTTCCTCCAAACAAAGGCTCAAAGAATGTATTCAGCACCTTGCTCATAGGGTCGGTATGCCAAAACGAACATATCTTTTAGCATCATAAAATGATCTTTCTTATCAAAACAAATGCTCGGGGAGCACAATATGTCTTACATAAATACTCATTGATCTCCTTTGTATGATAGATTGCAAATAATCTCCTTTCGTATTCAATTCTGCTCTACACTTCACTCCAACAGCCACATTAGCAATGGATGATCAAGAAAGTGTGTCGGTTTGTAGCATATAAAGGTAAAAGTAGAGATGAAAATCTCTACGATACCGTGACAAAGTATGTTACTCAATTACGCAAAATAACACGGACTTCTTCGTAGATAATTGACGTTCAATCACAATTAACGTATATCTTCACTAGCAAAGCATTCGACAGACAAGATCAACGGAATAACTTAATACGCAAAATAGTAAATGATCATTACACCAGTATGAGAAAAACTTGCACTAAAAACAATCCATAGGCACATCGCCCAGACCCCCAGACCGGCATCGTGCTTCTTCTGTGTATCTACTTTCGCACACCTTTTCATTATCAAAGAGTTACAAATGTTATGCTACATCCTTTCGATGTGTGTCCTTTCCAATTACATTTTCCAATAGTTATAATTACATTCTAGTGGCCTAACATTGGCATGCACGATGGACTCAAACCCGTAACTGGTTAAGTACAAAAAATAACTAAGAGTCATCGATGATGCCTTGAATATACATAGCACAAGCTAATTTAAAAGTACGTGAAATCTTCTATTTTAAGGACTCTAACATCTCCTCGAGAACATGCAATTCTACGAAATGAGCATCTGTGCGCACCGAACTAGAAGTAATGACTTGAGAAAGCAAAACTTCGCTTTGATTTTGCAAAAAAGCCTCTTGTAAATAGAAATCATTGGTGATGGTTGTATCTTTGTGGAGCTTGGCATTAGCAATCTCTGCATCTATTCGAGAAAGTCGATCCTGCTGAATACCAAGTTGCTTTTCTCTTTGATCCAACTCTTGTTGCTCAAACTGCATTGTCCGAAAAAAATCTTAACGCTCCTAAATCGCTTCAATTTCTTTCTTTAGCTTAACTATATGACCAATCTCTTCATCTAACACTTGACCTTTTTGGAACAATTCTTCTGTGACCTTCCTCAGCTCTACTTCACCATGTAGTACCTTGTCAGAGACTACCTTAACAGCTTGTTCAATTTCGACAAGGCGGGTGCGAGTATTAGCTATCTCACAACCAAGATCGGTCATTGCATCATCTTTATCTGTCAGCACAATCTTAAGAAGATCAATCTCTGTGTCTTTGACTACAATAATCTCATCCTTTGTAGTAACATGTTCATGTAATAGACATCGATTGGCTCTGACCGCCAAAACCTCTTCTTGCAGGGGAGCGATACCAGCCTTTAACATATTAACTTTCAATTGATATTCAATGCATAGGGACTATTGGCCATCATGCAATTGAGCGGGAAGGTGATTGGATAAGTGAAAAAGGAAGTCACTGATCTGGGCTAATTATGCAAATGCATCTGGTACTAAAAAAGTTGATAATGGTTGAGAGGGTTTTATAGAAACCATAACAGAAGATGAAGGTGGAGAGTAATCGGGTGAAGAGGGAATAGGTTGAGAGTGGGATACCACCATCGAATGATTAGGGGATGGAGGACATAGTGGAGGACTAGGGGGTAAAGGAACCGAAGACGGTGAAGGAGGAGGGGTTATCAGATTTTTTGTATTGTTATCATCAGTCGTGGACTTTGGTGGAGATGGAGGCACATTGGAATCAACGTTATCTAGTTGGGCTTCCTGATGAACAAGGGACTCAGTGATCACCTCCTATGTGGTTTGATGGGTTGTGTCAGCATCGTGTTTTTTGATGTTATGTCAGGGACAACCGCCTATTTCTTGTCTACCGTCTCAGTATGTTGAACATCTTCCATAACCGTGTATTCAATGATTTTTTACTTTGACGAGGGTGGGACAGAAGACTGATGCAGGGAGGAAGTTGTGTCCTGAAGGATAACCTCACTGGCAGAGGCATGAACTTGGCTCTCAGAAGTAGTGACCTTCCTATGTTTCTCTCAAAAAATTGAAAAACGTCTTCATTATCGTTGTCATCACCCATCACCTGCTCAGACGCCTCACCCAATAGAAGATTACCCGTTGAAGGGTTCGAAACAGGATTCATGATGGGGAGAAGGAATGAAATAAGGTGAGGCAATGAGGTGCGGGGACATTCACCTTTGGCTAACTTGCACATAATGGTTTAACACTCGTGATGGATGCGCCAAAAAAAGAATAACACCCAATTGAAAGGTTCATGGACACATCAATCAAAGAATAGAAAGGGTGAGATATACCATAAGTGTGTTTTTGGAGGTTGACTGTGGTCACCAAAAATTGCAATGAAAAACATTCGGGCTCAAGTCAGCACAGGATGGCGAACTCATTGGAGGACTCTCGGGGAAATAACTACTTCACTGTGGCCAATGGAAGAAGGGGAGCTTTAGTACATTCATCTTATGGGAGATGGAATATCTTAGCCAAAGTGTTGAGGGTAACCACCATGCACTAGTTTAAGCAAGTAATAGGCCAACAGGATTCCATCAGGGCAATATCTGCAATGGCCATAATTACTGGGGCGAAGTAGGGATGACATTCACCCGAATGCCAGGGCAACTTGGTGAATGCCAGCAAACCACAAAGATGAAGGATTTCGACCAGGTCGCGGGAAAGGCCAGCACAAAAGTTTGTGATGTTTTCAAGAGCTTCCATGGCACAGAAAGTAAGCAAAATGCACAAGCTATAGAACGCACCATGCACAGAGTGGAGGAACGCAATAAATAAAAAGAGTATGAATATAGCCGTTAAGTAGAAAACACACGGCAACATTGTGGATGTAGAACATAATCAACACAAGTGGAGGGAAACATGCATGGATCATTACTAAGAAAGTGCATTAAGAGATGACTTATCATGTAGGACGGCGGTAGAACACAGGTAATTAATAAAAAATGGGTTGATTACGGTGGTATGCTCAACCGAAAAGTGCATAGCAGAGACAAGGAGTCAAAGAGACCAAAACCAACGGTGTCCTAATGAACGTAAATAAAACATATACAAAGTTAGGGAAAAGTGGATGGCATGCAAGGCGGACAAATTTTAGATCCATTGATGGGTTTAGGGACTAGAATGCCAGTCTATGTAGATAACCGAAAAGTAGCTAGACCAATCTATTTTGCAATACGGTAAGGACCCAACCATCAAAGCTTGAAGTTTCCTGCCGAACGATTAGATTTGGTATTGTAAAAAAGAACCAATTACCCGAATGTAAAGACAGGGGTCCTGAGGAACCGATCATGGGTTTTAGCTTGCTATAGTCGAACTTCGTGAAGAACCAAAAAGCTTTCCAGATGATGTTCTTCCAAAGACTGTAAAACATCCAACCAAAAAGGGAAAGAATCTTCGGGTAATAACTTGCACTCCAATGCCACTCGTAAGCTGGGTACAACCAATTCCATAGGAGCAATTGCCTCAAGACCATATGCCACTTTAAAAGGGGTACTTCCAGTAGCAACTTTATAGGTAGTTCGTAAGCCCATAAGACCATAGGAAGAAATTGATCGCATCATTTCGCTCACTCGAGAACAATTTTCTTCAACATATTAAGAAGATTTTTATTAGTACTTTCGGCAAACCCATTTGGATGAGCATAATAAGGGGAACTAAATTTATGAACAATAGTGAAGGTTTGGGTTAAAACTTGCATTAATGTATTCATGAAATGAGTGTCTTGATTAGAAACAATCTCCAAAGGGAGCCCATAACGAGAAAAAACATCAGGAAGTGAACATTTAGCGACCATCGAAGCAATTGCAAACCGTACTACCCAAGCTTGGGCCCAACGAGTAGCATAATCAATATAGGTAAGGGTGTAACGATGATATGTAATAATAGCAAGACGCATAATAGAACGAATAAAATCCAATCCCCACTTTAGAAAAGGCTTAAGGGGAAGAACACGCTGAAGGGAAAAATGATGCCAGTGTAAGGGTTGTCCAGTATGTTGGCAGGCATCACATTATTGAACATAAGCAGCAAATATTGTGATGCATTGTCGGCCACCATAATCCACTATGCAAAATTTTTTGATACGTAAGGGCTACTGAAAAGTGGCCATCGGAACGAGTGGAATGAGCCGTTGAAATTACCAAAGAAACTTCACGGGGAGACATACATCGTAAGAGTGCACTAGATGGATCCATTTAATAAATTTTTCCCACAATGATGTAAAATCGACAAGTATACATAGCCAATTTATGGAGGGCTGACATCAAAGTAGTATTTGGAGGACATCCGATGGTTACAAAAATCATAAGGGTTTCATAATACAAAGTTGACATAGGTAATACCTGGGAATCATCCTGAATGGAGTCAGTCATATGCATACTAGATAAACTAAAGCCACATGATCCACATGGAAGGTGAATTTACATCCCAACAGTTAGTGCCGGAATTTGTTCATCGAATAGACTAGACCAAGGCATTCTCATTCAGTAATTGAATAATTATGTTCAACTCCTACCAAATGGCGACTAGCATAATAAACAGGATGAAACCACTTCTCATGTTGCTCCATTAACACACTACTAATTGCAATATTGGAAGCATCCATGAAGACATGGAAAGGAAGTTTCCAATTAGGAGCTTGTGTAAGAAGAGTTTTCAACCGATGAAAAGTTAGTTGAAATTCCTGTGTCCACACGAACTGTCAAGGGTTACTGGTAATCAAATGATTAAGTGGTATAGCCACATGAGTGAGCCATCGAAGATGCTGACCATGCCACTCTATTTGGCAATGCACAAACTTTATCAGGGTCCACTTGAATTCCCTATTGTGAGATAACATGACCGAGTAGCTTAGCAACTGAAAACATGGATTTATTGGGGTTTAATAAAAAATGCAACTCCCGACACTTGGAATAGCAGCATCTTAGGTCGTAGAGGTGAGCTAGTGTATCACCAGATAACGAAAAATCATCCAAATACATCCGCATAAACGTAGTTAAGTAGGGAGAAAAGATTTCCTGCATGCATCTTTGAAAGGTGCTTGGAGCATTGTGGAGACCAAACCACATCACCATGCAAGCATATACTCCCCAATTCATAATAAATGCGGTCTTAGGAATATCCATTTCAGCCATGCATACTTGATTGTAGCCACTATAACCATCCAAAAAGGAGTACATTTCTTGTCCTGCAACATCATCTAGCATAGTGTCCAAGAAAGGTAGTGGAAAGGGATCGGGTACCACCACCACATTCAGTTTCTGGTAGTCCACATAGATGTGTAATTGCTTATTTTTCTTTGGGACGATGACAATAGAAGAGACCCATTTTGCATGCTCAATGGGAACAATGAAGCCTACTTTCAAGAGTCGATCCAATTCAGCTTTCACTTGCGCAACCTAATTGGGATTCATCCGGTAATTCTGTTGTTTAATTGGCCGAACATCCTGTTTCAACATCACCCAGTGTTGGTAGATACGAGGATCCAATCCCTTCATATCGTGATAGTCCCAAGCGAATACATCAACAAATTCCTTCAACAACTATAGTAAGTCATCTTGAAAAGTCTCAGGTAATCCGGCCTTAATCTTGAGTGGGTGCGGTTTAATCTCGTCGCCCAAATTGCAAGTGATTATTTGACCTTCCGGTACATAAAACTATCAGGGCATGGAAACATCATCAGGTGAGGGAAGGCCTATTAAAAAAAATGGGAATTACATAGGATTTTGAGACACGTCTTTATGTCCTGATGTTTTAGTTTTTGTCATTCACACACTACAACATGTTATTATCTCTTGATTCGAGTATATTAAATTGAAACGTTAATGTTAAGGATAATCTTATAAATGGGGTATCAAGGTTGGGCTCAAACTTAAGAAGTTAACATATTAAGTAATATAAATGGGACTTCAATAATTCCCAAATTTCTTGAATAGGCCTTGGGGAGTAAATGTTGAAGATCAGTAGCATCCAAAACCTCATCTGCAATTGGTTCTACTTCATCAATGAGAGGGACTACCGTACAAGCGATCGGAGTCCAATTATCTGTCATGGCTTTCAAACCAGCTATACCCAATGCTAACAAATCCTGGTTAGCATCTTCTTCATCATCTAAAAGCTCATCCAATATATGCATGGGTTCTGCCACACAAGGTTGTGCATGTAAATTGTAGGGCCTCATATCATCCAAGGGTACAACATATTTCCAGTGATTTCTTTTAAAAACAAGTCCGTATGCATATTAATCTTGCAACAATTTTTCCTGTTTCAAACATGCCTTTCGAATAATAAGTTCTAATCCAGGCTTGTTTCGAGTAATTCCAAGACAACAAAAGTCATTTTGAACACTACTCCTTGTAAGGTAATGGGTATATCATGCACCAAATCCACTGGATGTACGCTAGATTGATCATCCATTCTTACAAAGAACTGGATGGGTTCAATCTGAGTCCATCCTAACTTCTTATAGAGTGTGATTGTAGCAATATTAACCCTTGAGCCTCCGTCAATTAATACTTGTGTAATTTTGTGGTTTTTATATCATACCATAATTAAAAGAACAACATGATCCACCATAAAATCAATTTCCGGGTTTATGATTGTTGTTGCAGGTGTGCACAAAGATCCTGGAATAATTTGTTGTTGAAATTATTGTCAAATACCAGGGACCAATGATCAAAGTTTCCCCAATGGCATCGTAATAGATTCTTTTGATAAAATATTCCACATAGAATCAGAATTCGGCATACCTAGTATCAAGTCTTGTATGTCCTTCGATAATAATTGGATTGGATCCCTCCCTTTCGGTGGGGTATTCTATACTATCTCCTAGACCACCGGTACCGGATCAAGAAAGACAGTTGGTTCTTGACTTGCCCACATGCTAGCTTTAGTAAACATATGTTGTTGTTCTCGAATTTCTAGTTCAAAAATCTCAGCCACCGGGTGCAAATTCTTATCGGACCCCTTGAAAATATGAGTAAATCTATTCTCCGGTGACTCTATGTAATAAGATCGTCGACTATCTTCATGGGTGTAGTTAGAGCTCTAAGAATACTGGTCATTTTTTGAGAGTAATGGAGTCATTAGTACCAATGCTCTATTCAGGTTCTCCTCTGCCACTACATACTTACGTGGAATCACGTTGGTAGGAGTTGGTGGTTGGTTTCCTAGGTCCGGTTGTGGCCTATATGGTGACTGATATTGTTGTTGGTACTAAGGTTGGTATTCCTCTTGAGGAAATCACAATTTTGAGTGAAAATTGTGATCCTGAGTCAACTTTGGAAATCACGACTTTCATTGAGAATTGTTATATTGAACAACCTCAAAAAATGCGACCCTAACAGAGAATCGTGAAAAATGTGATCCTAACAGAGAATCGTGAAAAACGTGATTCTGACAAAGAATCATGAAAAAGGCAATCCTGACAGAGATCATGAAAAACGTGATCTTGATAGAGAATCATGAAAAACAAGATCCTGATAGAGAATTGTGAAAAATGCGATCCTAATAGAGAATCGTGTTTTTGAGACACCTTTAAAATCACAATTTTGGTAATGACCTCAAGATTGTGTTTTTCCTAAGAATTGTGTTTTATGAAAATCACGATTTTGAGAATGACGTGCGAATCGCAATTTTTATTGAAAATCGTGTTTTCGACCTAAAAATCTCGATTTTGATTGAAAGTCATGTTTTTTCTTAGAATCATCTTTTTGACTTGAAAATTGTGTTTTGTGAAAATTGTGATTTTGAGGTTGACCAAAAAATCATGATTTTGAGGTTGACAAAAAAATCATGATTTTGAGGTTGACCAAAAAATCATGATTTTGACTTAAAATCATGTTTTGTTAAAATCGTGTTTTTGATCTGAAAATCGTGATTTTGACACAAAATTGAGTCTTTGATAATCCTAAAAAAATCACGATTCTGAGAATGACCCGAGAATTGTGTTTTTAAAAACTTTAGAGAATCACAATTCTGAGCACAACCTAAGAATCACGATTCTAAGAATGACCTCAAAATTGTGTTCTCTTTGAGAATATGAAAATTGGTAGGATGATACTTCTAATTCTCCTCAAGCTCGAGGACTCCTTGGCTTAACTGAAATGGAGTTACAAAAATATGAAATGGTATTTACAATGGCTTTAAGTGATGAAAATCACTATTTTTATAGGGAGTCCTTCTACATTTTATTAATGCTCAAGCTCATGGTTCTTGTTCAAAGATTGGCATAAATAATTACCAATTTTCATGGTTTGATATCCATAAGGATGGTCAACTTGTTTTACCATAGTTATCCTATTTTCAAAATCTTTATTCACGTGAATCCTACTTTGAAAATGATAAACCAAAGTTTGCTACTAGATATTTAGTAGGAAAGCCCAAAGTTTGGTGAGATGTTTTATGACATAGGGTGAATCCTACCATAACTAGAAGACATTTCAATACACCAAGGGATTTTGGAAAAGTCTATTACTTATTCACATGCTTGAAGAAATTCCTAAATATAGCTTGAAGAGCAAGTATGAAAACATTTGGTGATGGGGATCCAAGCCAAGCTTTACACACTCCAACCTACAACCCTATTTGAAACTAATTCCTTTCTTCATGATGTAGACAGAGAGTCTCAATCCATTACCATGTTGATTTGTTTGCAACAACTGCATCAACGACAACCTTTCGATAAGCCTGATTTTTCTTTGGAGCACCATTTTCCTACCTCTTCTTCCCCTATTTTTCCAAAAGAACCTAAAAATAGCTATTCAATATCACCCATGGCCTCATGCATTGGGCCTACCAAACCTCTTGCCCTTCAAACTTCAATTATAGATGCGCAACAAAAGAGATGATGTATCACCTATTGGAATTGTGGTAAACATGGACATACTAAAGCAAAGTACAAATTGTGGCCTCTTCATATGAATCCTTGTATAGACCAAATGCACAACATGGAGGCACTAGACAAAGACATTCCTCCTATTTGGATCGAGGAGGCATTGGAAAAAGATTTAGGTATTTTGGGTAATAAGATTTCTATTCAATCTTTACTTTGTATGTAGTATACTATTACTAATAAAAATTTTCATTTCTTACATGGCGATGGTAGTTATCATGATTTTATTGTAGATATGTTTGTGGGGAACTCAAATAAAAGATGTTTCCTTCCTTCTATGAAGGTAAGGCTGCACTTCAAGGAAGTCGATATACTATAATAAGTGAACTCATTGTCTTAGAACAATGGTTGAAGTGGATGCTCTATTTTTATTGAGATAGTCTAAATCTTCTTTCTAGTAGAGCTCATCATAGATGTCTTCTTAGGACTCAACGTAAAGTCATTTTAACTTCTAATATGTTTTATGGACTATAACAAAAATGTGCACAAAATGAAGAATAGTAGGAGATTAGCCTTGCAGAAAATAACTCAATCTGAGAGGTTCTAAAAATAGAGAGGAATAAGTTTTTTTACTCAACCCAACCTAAGGGGTCACTTTATTAGAGAATATGGAAGTATTCATCACCGTAGAGGAGCAAAAGGGGTTCACCTAGGCTAGAGGCTACAATCACGAATGGTAGAATTTTCCTAAAAGGTGGAGGTGGGAGCCTCCTAGGATGGAGGAGGAGTTTTGGTGGTGTTGTAAGAAGAGTAGCAAGGGCGATTGGGTCATCAACCAAGAAGGATGGAGCAAGGTGGAGATTTATTCTTCTTTTACAAGGAGTAAGGAAGGTTGAAACTCGACTGGTTTCCCAAAAACAGGAAGAATCGAGGGGGTGATGGGGGTTTGGGCGGTTGTCTAAGAAAGAGGAGTTAATGTCAAGTTTTGATAGTTTCATAGGAAGGTGGAATCAAGGTATAAGAGGATTTTTTTCATAAGACAAGAAGATTTTTTCCAAATTATCAGAGTGAAATAGGTTCAAAGGGGTTGGAGTAGTAACTTTTGTGACTCTCTTGAGTAGTAGAAACACTACAACAGATTGGCCGTATACCGAGGTTTTTACGAAGGGAAATGAATGCGCCTATGTTTGCCCCGACATCAGTGTAAGTGTCGGTATGCGCGTCGGTACTAAAGCGCTAGTATGGGCATCGGTATGAGCGTCGATATGAGCATCGGTATAAGCATCTGTTTCAGCATCGGTAGTACGGACGCCCATACCGACGACCATACTGATGTCTCTGCTGGGTGTACCGTTGTGTATACTGGTGTCCGTTGGGTGTACCAACACTTATTCCGATGACTTTACTGGGAGTACCGTCGCTTATACCGACGACCCTATCTGCAAAATTTGTTTTGGGCAAAGTGTGTTGTCTTTTGCTACACCAACATTACCATGATGTTGCTTAGCACAAAACAATACACTTTGCCCAAAAAAATCGAGTACATGTGATGTGTACTCTAATGTCAATCGAAATATGATTTCATAAAATAGAATATTATTGGACACAAAAGAGATAATGAGAATGAACCATGAACCATGTACAAAAAGAGTTATATATTTCATAAATGAAGCATGTACAAGAGTGTGGCAAACCACTGTCATATATGAAGCTTTTACAAAATGTGGCAAAGCAATGCATTGCCATATAAAAATCAAATACAAAATTTTGGTGTGCTACTGTCGTACACATGCAAAGAACGTTCCATATCAACAGTCTTGCAACAAAAAACATTAATGAGATGAGATAAATTCACATGAAATTTACAAACAACAAGTAAAAACCAAGTTTATAAAATAATCACCTCATCGCAAATGCTCCCATGAAACGACCACACTGTGTCCGTCCAAGTCCTCCATTAGTGCAATCAATCCATGACGATATCCATAATCCTCCTCCGTTCGTCTTAGAGGACGACCCATTGCCAACTCCTGTAACAAATATACAAAACATTAGAGGAACATACATGAGAAACTTAACACAAATAAATTGAAAAAATCAAATGGTACTTACAAACTCATGACGCATCGTGTCATATCCGTCGTTGCCCAAATGTGAGAGTCCAACCGTATCTAAACATGTGACTGCGGCATCTCGTTGTTGGACAAGAGGCTATCCATTGGCTGGTCGAAACCCCTGATAAATCGTTTGTGTGATATAGTTCTTCCAATCCTTATCTTGTTCACTCCATTTCAACATGATAGAGTGTCCAAACTCTATGGAGCAAAGCTCTCATATACGTGCATGCATCGCTTTGCCAACCACATTCATCACTGGAGCTCCATCTTGGATATGATACACCTTTGACTCATCATGGTCATGAGCACCCCTAGGTGTACGTGGTGTTCCACGCAGTGTACCATGTGGCATACCTACTTCTGAGGTACTCGTCCTAGGAGTAGAAGCGGGTGACACAACGTCCAGCGCGCTGCCTCCACAACAACTGCCTCCTCTAGACCTACCTGTCAATCCACTAACCTTCTGCTCCAGAGTGTGACCTCGACCTACGATATGGGCCAGAACCTATATCGCGCTGAGGTGTCGAACGCACATGTCTACTACTAGACCCAATAGGGGATGGCGGAAAAGATGATTGTGGTGGAGTCATAAAGCTAGGAGACATACCTCCTGTGGGAGTAGCACCACCCGCAGGAGTGACACCGGCAGGAGTGACACTGGTGGGAGTGAGGCCGGCAGGAGTGAGGCCGTCAGGACTGAGGCTGCTAGGAGTGAAGCCGGGAGGAGTGCTACCACGAGCGATCCAATACTATGATGCAGCAGCCATATACGTGGGAGATACCTGAGAGATGAACTCTTAAAACTGCTCCTCTGTCATGGAATGTGGAGTGACTGGAGGACTGTCTCCCATCGTGCTCTGTAATAAAAGAACTCAAATAATTAGCATGTGATAATAAAGGTAATATAGAGAAATGATAGTGTACAAAAAGACCTAGCAAAAAAAAAAAACAAAAATTAGAACGTACAAGTGTTTGATTCAAAAATCCTGTAGTCTAGCATCCTCTTGGAGATCCGATGCACCGAGAATATCTATCTGTATATTGATGGCTTCTAAATTTCTTGCTATGCTGGTTTCTTCCGGATCATCATCTATTGCTTCGTTTTCTCGAACAATGACCTCTTCTTCTCGAACAATGATCTCTTCCTCCTCGACTATCGAATGAATCTCTGAGTCCACTACAGATGGACTTTCTTCTACATCTATGTTCTCACAAATTTCTCTACTACGTGGGGCGACTTGTAAAATAAACAGACACTCTGGTTCTTTTGAATCTGGTATAAAAACAACTTGCTCACAGTGTTCGGGAAGTACAAATGTATCCCTTTCATCAATCCATAATTTTATGGAGTCGACTTGATTTTCATGAAAAGGGAGTTCATGAAAAATGGACAACCGTTTCATGCCAACGACTGGATTTTCTGAATCCCATAGTTGTTTCCAATCGCTAGCTCTCATTTGGCATTGCGCTTGTCGACCAATTTGTCCTTCATGTAAAACATGTCCATCAGGCAAATATCTATGGTGTCCTTCATAGAAAATTTTACGTAGTGCTTTGGAATAACGTGCTTTGGGTCATGGTCCGCATAAGGGACAAGCATGGTAACCGAAAATTCATAAACCTGAACATTCACCATAACCAGGCCAATCATGCATCGTCCACATAAGTATGCCTTGCACTCGCAGGTCTCGTCTTCTTATAGGTTGAGACATGTCACCCACAGTAATCCCATCCCATAAAATGTGTAGTTCTTCCACAAGTGGTGCAAGATATACATCCATGTTTTTTTACCTTATACTTACCTGGTACAATAAGAGCTAATAATAAATGACCTTTCTTTGTGGCCAGCGATGGTGGGATCTTATAATTGACCAAACATATAGGCTATGTGATCCATGAAGAACTGCGTAAACCAAATGGATTCACTCCATCCATAGCTAGGCCTAGACGTATGGAGCGAGGCTCACTAGCAAACTCTGGCCACTTACTATCTATGTGCTTCCAAGCATCAGAGTCAGCAGGCACTCGCATTACACCATCCGTAGACCTGCTCTTTGTATGCCATGACATTAACTCAGCTATAGATTTGCATCTAGACATGTTCTTAATCTGTGGAATAATAGGAAAGTGGCGAAGAACCTTTGGGGGGATTGCTTCGCCTACAAGTTCTTCTCTAAATCTATTTTCTCCACATTTTGGACATACACGGAGATGCTCATACTATTCCGAAAGAGGATGCAATTATTCAAACAAGCATGAATTTTAGTATAATCCATTCTATTGGACTGTAAAAGTTTTTTTGCATCTCCATGTGTTGGAGGCATGTCGTTGCCCTCTGGCAAAAACTGATGTTTAAGAAGCCTACAATAAGTAATTAAAACGATATTAGTAAATAAAGTTATTTTGATACAACAATGAAAATTTATTTTAAATCCACTTACTTGAACAATTTAATGACGCTACTATCTGACCATCCATAAGTGATCGTGGAAATTCTGTTGTGTCCATGAAACTCTCGACATCTTCTCCACCATCATAATCTTCATCCATCTCATAAAATGCTTCAAGCATCTCTTCCATATGCTCATTCCGTGTAATGTTATTAGTACTTGCTTGTACGTCTAAGTCCTTTTTTGTTCTCTTTTTTCCACGAGAGGTTACCGATGCAATGTCGTTTAGGTTCCATCTACTCACCTGGGGGACCATGCAAATGGTAGTGTAGGTTTTCTAATCGACTTTTATCAAAGGATCCATACTCTCTAATATGTGTAGTAGAAATCCATCATTTCTGATAAATTTGATACTTGCACTGAGTGCAAGGACATGTCATTGTCTCCTCCAGATCCAAACTAGCCATCTAATACCATATGGACATTTTAGAACATTTTTTTTTTATTAAACCTAAATATCATACTCCTAAAAACTTTAACCTGAAATACTAAAACCTAAATACTTAAACACCTAAAAAAACCTAAAACCCTAATCCTAAAACCTTAATCTATATAATTATCCTATTTTATCCATATATTCATATTCTTTTCTTAATTAATCCTATTTTTATATGTTTAATTATATATATTTAATTATATATATTTAATTAAATTATTTAAAACACTAGTTCTTTTTATATTTATTTATCTATATAATTATCCTATTATATATATATATATATATATATATATATATATTATATATATATATATATATATATATATATATATATATATATATATATATATATATATATATATATATATATATATATATATATATATATATATATATATATATATATATTCAAATTTTGTCCTTAATTTTTTTTACATTTTCTCTTTATATAAATCTAATTGAGTTATATGTATGCCTAAACCCTAAAACCCTAATCTTAAAGATCTAGAACTAAAATATGTATATTTCTGTATGCATGTATATATACATGTATATATGTATTATATGTGTATGTGTGTGTGTATATATGTTATGTAGGTGTTAAAACCCTAAAGCCTTAATCAGAAATACCTAGACCTAAAACATGTATATATGTGTATGCATGTGTATGTGTATATATATGTGTATATAAATAGATGTAAGTATATGTGTGTATGTGTATGTGTATGTGTATGTATATTTACTCTGATTAAAATGATTGAAATTAAACCTATTTTTATATATTTAAACTTATATATTAAATTTATTTATTTAAAACACTAGTTCTAATCATATTTATTTATCTATATAATTATCCTATTATATATATATTTTTATTTATTTATTTATATATTCAGATTTTTCTCTTAATTAATCCTATTTGTATATATTTAATTATATATATTTAGTTAGATTATTTAAAACACTAGTTCTTTTTATATTTATTTATCTATATAATTATCCTATTTTATCTATATATTTATTTATATATTCAGATTTTTTCCTTAATTTTTTTCTACATTTTCTCTTTATATAAATTTAATTGAGTTATATGTATGCCTAAATCCTAAAACCCTAATCTTAAAGATATAGACCTAAAATATGTATACTTATGTATGCATGTATATATGTATTATATGTGTATGTGTATGTGTGTATATATGTTATGTAGGTGTTAAAACCCTAAAACCCTAATCAGAAAGAGTTAGACTTAGACCTGAAATACTACAACCTAAAGACTTAAACCTGAAATACAAAAACCTAAATACTTAAACACCTAAAAAAACCTTAACCCCTAATCCTATTTTATATATATGTTTATTTATATATTCATATTTTTTTCTTATTTTTTTCTTATTTTTTTCTATATTTTTTTTTAATATAAATGTAATTGAATTATATGTATGCCTAAACCCAAAAACCCTAATCTTAAATATCTAGACCTAAAATATGTGTGTATGTGTATGCATGTGTATATATATGTGTATGTGTATATATATGTGTATGTATGTGTAAATAGCCTAAAAAACCCCAATCCTATTTTTATATATTTGATGTAAAAAAAACTTCAAAATCAAAATTTTATATATTTAATTAAAACACTAGCTTATGTGTATGTGTATGTGTGCATGTGTGTATGTATGTGTGTGTGTGTGTGTGTGTGTGAATGTATGCATGTGTGTATCTATGTATGCATGTGTGAGTATATGTGTATGTGTGTGTATGTATGCATGTGTGTGTATGCATTCATGTGTGTGTGTGCATGCATGTGTGTATAAGTGTGTGTATGTATGCATGCATGTGTGTATGTATGCATGCATGTGTGTATGTATGCATGCATGTGTGTATGTATGCATGCATGTGTGTATGTATGCATGCATGTCTGTATGTATGCATGTCTGTACATATGTGTGTGTATGTATGCATGTGTGTGTATGTATGCATGTGTGTACATATGTATGCATGTCTCTCTCTCTCTCTCTCTCTCTCTCTCTCTCTCTCTCTCTCTCTCTCTCTCTCTCTCTCTCTCTCTCTCTCTCCTCTCCTCCCTCCCTCCCTCCCTCCCTCCCTCCCTCCCTCCCTCCCTCCCTCCCTCCCTCCCTCCCTCCCTCCCTCCCTCCCTCCCTCCCTCCCTCCCTCCCTCCCTCCCTCCCTCCCTCCCTCCCTCCCTCCCTCCCTCCCTCCCTCCCTCCCTCCCTCCCTCCCTCCCTCCCTCCCTCCCTCCCTCCTCCCTCCCTCCCTCCCTCCCTCCCTCCCTCCCTCCCTCCCTCCCTCCCTCCCTCCCTCCCTCCCTCCTCTCTCTCTCTCTCTCTCTCTCTCTCTCTCTCTCTCTCTCTCTCTCTCTCTCTCTCTCTCTCTCTCTCTCTCTCTCTCTCTCTCTCTCTCTCTCTCTCTCTCTCTCTCTCTCTCTCTCTCTCTCTCTCTCTCTCTCTCTCTCTCTCTCTCTCTCTCTCTCTCTCTCTCTCTCTCTCTCTCTCTCTCTCTCTCTCTCTCTCTCTCTCTCTCTCTCTCTCTCTCTCTCTCTCTTTCCCTCTACAGAGATTACTATAAAGTCTTTGAGGTAGTGATCTAAAGCTAAGTATGAAAGGAAGCTAAAGACAAGAAGTGAGAAGCTCTTGTCACTTTGAATTGGTCAAGTATAACCAATTGGACTTGAATTTGATAAATTCAAGAACTTGTATTTACAAATCATTTTTCTTTTGAAAATCCTAGCAAAGAAGGATGGTTCTTCAATCCAAAAGTTTTCAGTTTTCCAAGGAAAAAGCACGAGATTTTTGAGGAATCATAACCTAGAATATCAAGTTAGAGAAAATGCTTAAAACTTCAAAATTCCTGTAAAGAATTGAAGAAATGGTTAGACTTTAGGATATGTATCATTCACATTTAATGTGAGTATAAAATAGGGTGCTATGGGACACCAGATTTTATACTGATATTGATGTAAGAAAGACAATATGGACATGGGAAGAAATTATTTTTTAGTCCTAGTTTGAATCTTGAAGTGAGATTTGATCCTCAAGGGACTTAAAAAACTTCAAAAGTGAAGTTTAAATTCAAGGAGAATAAAGGCATGATCTCAGATACTTCAAGGTTGATAGAGTATGAAGAAACAAAGTAATTAACTTCCAAGATTTTATTTTTCAAATAGATCAAAGACTTTTTCTTATTTGAAGATGTGGGACTTTGACATTGAAAAGATCCTTTCAATGAAGGAACGAACTACCTAGTCAAGCACCAAGTTCCTAGTGTAACTCGATAAATTCAACCCTTTTACTCAAAGTAATGCACAAGACTTGCATTACCAATAATTAGTCATAATGATTGAATATGGACATAAACTTAGTCTCAAGTGAAGAAATATTTGAGTAAAAATGCATCATTAGAGCCTCAATGGGTCCACACACTAATGTTGGATATCACATCTTGTTGTTGGATGACGTTTTAGATTTTCTCTCAATCATTTTCAAAATCCATTTTATATATCTGAAAGATGGGAAAAATGCTTCAACACCTTGTTGAAATAGATCTTTGGGTAGTTAAAGTCTTGAGTCATCTATAGTTTGACTCAATATCTTAGAATTTTGAACTACTTGTATAGACTTTTAGTTCTTTCTTTCCAGTTTCTAAATATTTTGGATTTGAATCAAATATGGTATCTGATTCTTTTCACAAAATTCAAGGTTTAGCCAATTAGAACCACGTAGCCAAATTAAAAATCCTAGATAGATGTCTTGTACAAGAACCTCTTTCAACCTTCAAAGGTGAAAATTCTAAGTTGACTTATTCATTTGAGTTTGCTTCGAGTTCCCTAGCATAAATCGAATGACTTTCTAGAGTCTAGTACACTCTACAATAGAGAAGTTAGGAATTTCTCATAAGATTGACAATTCCCAATAACATTTAGCTGAATTCTTTGAGAAAAGTGTTCTTCATTGGACAATTCTCATTTTCAATTTAACTTTGTCAAGTTATAGTACCGTTGACCCAAAGTAAATGGCAATCTTTCTCCTGTATGCATGATTTTCAAGCCCATTAGGATGAAGTAGTCCTCTAGTTAGGTGAAAAAATCAAGTAATGTTCGTTCGGAGTAAACCATTGTACAAACATCCAAGTTAGATGTTTGGGTCAACCAAACTTCAAGTTTAAATCGTTTTGTCTATATTTTATAAGGAATTCATTTATTCAATATTATTCCATCACATGGAAGTTTGGTTCTCAACTATTTAGAAGGAAAAACATAGAGAACTTATGTGCATGTTCTCAATTTTGGATGAATAGAGCATTTAGACTCAAATGAATCTCTTTCAAAGCGAAAGGGAAAGGGGAATATATTCCACTATAAGAGCTCTTTTCCTTGGATGAGATTAGAGAGAGAGAATTTCACTTTCTCACTTTTAGATTGTCTACATAGACGTGGTAGTTTTCTATAAAAAATAATATGGACATCAGATAAATTGAGCCTTGACAAAAGACTCTAGAGAGACATAGTTATATTATTTTTGGTGATGCTCCTTCACTAGATGAGATGATCTAGGTACTCATATTTGTGAGACTAGGAATATAGTAATGACTCTTTTCTTTAACGTTTCTATGAGAAAAGGATAGATCTAACCATTGGTTTACCAAGCTCTTAGTTGTTGTTTCATCATGAGGATGATGATTGAACATCAAATAAGAGAATGGGTATTTATGGAGTATCTTAATCTCAGGAAGGAATTCTTTTTGCATTCATGTGAAAAACTAGAAGGAATAGAAAAAAAAAGAGTTTGCATTAGTGTTATTTGATGTGTTTATACTAGATCATAGTCCAAAGGAAATGGATGACTAACCAAAGACCTCGTGGTTAGTGTAATGTAGAGAATTCATTTTTACTACCAAGGAATTCTTTTATGAGAGCTAGAATGGTGGATATGCATAGATCAAAAGGTTGGTTTAGGTAAAAACTATCACTTGTGAGTACACTAAAAGTTAGGAAGACATAGAGTGTAATAAGGGTAAGTCTATCATCTTAGGTCTAGATGGGTTTGGAGTCATTCTTTATGGGACCATGATTTTCTGAATGTAAATGGTGGATTGGGAGTCCTCCATGGAGGAGAGACTATTATTTATTTTAAGGAGTGGAAACTTATGACAAGAATCCAAAAAGATCCATGTGCCCATCAATCTCTGTTGAAGCTTGCAAACTAGTTGTGAATCACCAAATGTTGCCGTAATAAAATGGCACAAACCATAAGACACCCATGAGTTTGTCTGGAGATCGTCCAAAGTTGAAGCTTTACGTAAATCTTCCAAAGCCAATTCGACTTGGTCTTTTGAAAGATAGTATACTTAAATTTCTAAAAAATGAAAAATCACATGCTTGTTTTCGTCCTCTCACTCTCGCTTTAATCAAAGTTCTGCAGAAAATGATAAATCAACACAAATACATAAGTTACAAGAGTATGTTAAATGTAAAAACGCAAAAGTAAGCACATGACCAAAACCGCAATTTAGAAGGAACTTTGCTATGTAAGTATGCAACATTGATGTAGTCGCAGTCTGTTGAATGTATCATAGGCATCCTATTAATGCAGTTTTTCATGTGTGAGAAAGCGCAAACGTTCTCTGAGTATCCTGAAGTTACCTTGAAGTTTTTTTTTTTTCGTTTTCCAATGGAAGTTCGGCCGAGGCCTACTCCTCTAGACTTTAACTTTGAAATTGCAACTGTACAACGAAATTACACTGAAGTTACCCTCCCAAAGAGTCATATCTTTAATTATGGCTCTCATGGTCCTGTTCTCAACGGCGCTACTACGAATATATGCTCGAATTGAAAAGTGAGGATGGGTGAGAGCGCTAGCTTGTTGGTCTTCGCGAGCAAACGAATTCAACTCAAGTACGTCATGTACAAAGAAATCCTTTCGTTTTCGAGTGGGACATGTTCTTAACTTTGCTAATCAAAGATTTCAATTAATGCAGTCAGTCTTTTGGTTTTCCGATGGGGAATGTAATGAATTGGAAGCGCAAATGATCAAAATTCAGTGTTACGGCTCATGCGATCATTATCTTCATGAACGAACGAATTCTTCACCAGCCAACAAATTGCATTCAAAGAAGTCGTCCGTCTATAATAGAAGAAGAATCCTTCCATTTATTTGCTGAGGGAAGAAACGGTGACATGCTGTTAATCTTCGCCAAATATAATCCGATATGTTTACAATTCAAGAGGAAAATAAAATAGAAAATAAAAGAGGTGATAGAAAATAGAAGCAGACAAGCATAAGCTCGAGGCAAGCAATTAGCGATGGAGCATTTGCCAGCAAAATCCGGGTTGCATCTATAAAAGCGCAGCCCCATTCTTTGTAATCTCATCAATATCTTGTCCACGATACTTACATCGGAGGTCATAATGGCTGTCTGTATGAGACTCGCCACAGCGCTCAGCTTGGCCATGGTTGCCGCTACGATGATGAGTGCAACTGTACGCGGAGGCCCCGTGCTACAACAAGGCTATCAGCTGCGAGCTGGAGAGGCACTCACATACGCACCCTACACTTTCATCATGCAGGACGACTGCAACCTGGTGCTTTACAACAACATTAGGCCACTCTGGTCATCTCAGACCTACAACAAAGGTAGCAATTGCGTCTTCGCTCTACAGTATGACGGCAATGGTGTCTTATATACGGATGCAGGCGTTGCGCTCTTCGCAACAATTACTTATGGGCGGAACGATGGTGCGCATTTTATCATTATGCAGTACGATGGCAATGTGGTGATGTACAACGGCTACCGGAAGCCCATATGGGCCACTGGCACCTACGGACAGTCATTCACGCAGATCAAACCTGTGGACACGGCTGAACTTGAGAGCTTGCAGCTCGCTGAGTCTGCGGGTGTGCGGAGCGATTCTCCATAGCCAACAGCTGCTCCAGGATGCTTCTTTTCTAGCCGCCGCAACGGATATATGTAACGTGTTTTCTATTAAGTAGTCTTCCTACCTCAGAGCTCAGAAACATCGGGCAGACCGGCCATAGGTTTCTTCTGTTCAATCTGCAGGCCGATACACACACGGAATACCGTGTGTAGTATAAACATGTTTACAACTTTTCTCCGTCTGATGTGCAGTTGCGAATGTATGATCAGCATGTGTACACAGAAATATTCACGTGAATTGTTTTTATTTCCTCGTTATAGTCCCTATTTTTTTCGCATGTGTTTCTTACGTTGCAGAAGCTAAAACATTCGCAATTCCGACACTCTCTCTCTCTCTCTCTCTCTCTCTCTCTCTCTCTCTCTCTCTATATATATATATATATATATATATATATATATATATATATATATATATAGCAGACACACGCACACAGAGCGACGTGTCTCCCTCCCGCCATTTCTCACTCACACGTGATGTCTTACAATACTCGGCGCTGTTTCAACACAAATTCATGAAGCCAGTAGGCAGGGCACAGCTGCCCTTTCGCTTCCGTTTCGTGTGATTCATAGCTGGCCAAATATGACAGACAAGCATGGAATCAAGACCTATAAGATCCCAACACCCTTCGGCATGACGGCTGCACCTCTCCGTTAAATTTCCATTATTCCTGCACATCTTCCGCCACAGTTTATCCGCATGGTTACTCGCTCTTATAGAATCTTGTGTATACTTATCCTCGTTGTTGCTCGACGTAGTGACACCAATTGGTAAATCAGCACAGATGGAACTTCCATCTACTTAACCATCTAGTTCCCAGATACCACATATAGATATGGGAACATCTACTAATAGAGAGGTTAAGTGACAAGTGAAGAACTTGAATCCACCGAAGTACTACAGCTAGATTAACCCAAGGACGACGGATGCAGTATAACAATGGACTAGTAAGTGGTAGTAGTACTGCTTCTCGCTTGGCACTACTGCTGATGAGAAACAGAAGATCCAACATGCCACTTATAGTTTCATGGATGTTGCCCACCGGTGGTGGAGGAAAATAGAGCACAAGAAGGTAGAACCCACCACTTGGGTAGAATTCAAAGTCTTTTTTTTTTACACCTTTGCTCCTCTATATGAGCATACTAGAGATTTAGATGCCTAGTTCTTCATGTAGTAGAGGCAACTTAGACTAGAGGAATATGCAGATGCGTACGAAAAAATATTAGAGAAGATATGAGATCAAGAGCATGATTTTCTTTGAGTAGCTGAATTTGTAATTGGACTTAGGGAGACGTCATATCCGCTTATGCACAAGGAGCATGGCCACACCTTAAACGAGGCAGTAGAATTGACAATAGTGTTGGAGGATGGGCAACACTCTTGACTACAACCTTCAAGACCAAATACTTACTTGCACAAGATTCAAGAGGCCCATAGCTTCAGTTCCAGTATCTTACACGCAGACAAACATCATTAAGACTTCAATCTATGGGAAGAGAAGAGTTAATACTTCCATGGCTGACAAAGCTTTTTAGTGATCTAGTCTCACATAATAGTTGAACGAAAAGGCTCATTGTGAGGACCTTTGTTATGAATTCCTAGGTTGGCATGCTTAAAGTTTGGGCCCTAAGAAAGAGAAGAAGATATCTACAACAATGGTGGTGGAGAGGCAACAATCCTCACCATCCACTCCATCATCTTCTTCAAACTTTGACTTTTTAGCTAGAAACACTAAGATGGCCCCTCTATCTAAAAACAAATAATCCATCTCAAACATAAGATTCACAAAGAAGATGAATATTGTGCCATATGTGGTGTTCTCACGAGTTTCTTAGAAATTTATTAGTTTCCAAAAACCAATCTCGTTTTCATGAGTGGTGAGGTTAATGTTCATCTTGTTAAAGTATTGTTTCACACAGGATCGATGCATAATGATATTAACTCTTCTTTATTGAAGAATTTAAATTTTAAGAATAGTTGATTGACACATATAAAGGTGAATTGGATTTTGATACTACTCGGCCAGCTAGATTTGGTCTTGTTCTCGGCAAACAATGGCATGCAAGCAAGAAAGGGATTATAGGGACTCATGTATATGAGTTTTATCATAATGATCACTACATCACCATCTGTGGCAAGCCTGATGTTCAAAAGTATAGATGGATATGTACCTTTAGGATGATAAAATCTCACTAATTACCTTTAGGTCTTCAGTCTTGCAAAAAATGGAGCACATGATTGAGCTAGTATGAAGAGCTCATCCATCGACCAGATAACCATATCGAGTGAATGTACAAGAGGCACAAGTATGTCATACAATCAAGGAGTATCATGAAAAAGGACTTATTAGGTCCAACTATTCATCCTTTGGAGCGCCAATGCTTTTGGTTTTCCAAAAGGATGGATCTTTGCAGGATGTGTATAGACTATAGAACATTATTACATCAAGTTACAACAAGGCACAGATATTCGATGCCCCACATGGACGATATTTTTGATGCACGAGGAGGTGTTATCATATATAGTAAAAAAGACTTAAAAAGTGGTTATTATGAGATTAGAGTTAAGGATGATGATGTACATAAAACAACTTTTTGTACCAGATTCGGTCATTATGAGTATCTTCTATTACCATTTGGCTTAACTATTTCTCTAGCTACTTTTATGATGCTCGTGAATTATATTTTTTCTTTTTTTTATTGGTTGGTTTTGGGTTGATTTTATAGATGATCAGTAGCTTTATAGTAAGAGTTTAAAAGATCATGAATATCACTTACATACAAATTTTCAAATGTTAGATGAGAATACTTTGCATGTAAATCCAAAGAAGACATAGTTATGTTTATCTAAGGTTATGTACTTAGGATATATAATTTTCATATATGGAATTAGAATGGATCCATGAAAAATTTAGTGATCCTCAGTTGGCCGATTCCTCATGATGAGCACTAGTTGTGATCATTCCTAGGATTATCAAGATTCTATAGGAAATTCATTGCCACCTATTCACTCATAGATGTGCCATTGATAGATTTGTTGTAGAATGATCAAAGCTTTGTGTGGGCTAGTGTACCACAACAAGATTTTGATGCATTGAAACAAGAAATTTCAAGTTCTCCAATTTTATTAGTGGTAGATCCACAAAAACTTTTCAAATTAGAAATCAATGCTAGAGGCACTCTAGTTGGTGCATTTTTTATTTAAGATGGTAGACTAGTAGCTTTATGAAAGTAATAAACTTTCTCTAGCTATGAGAAACTAGCATGTCCATGAAAGGGAACTATATGCAATAGTTCATGCTTTGAAAATTTTGAGAAAATAATTTTATGTGGCAAGTTTGAAATTATACATAGATAATCACTCATTGAACTATTTCTGTTCCCAACCTCATCTTCGGGGAGATAGATTAGATGCGTTGAGTTGATGCAAGAATTTCACATCGAAATTCTTTATAGACAAGGTAAAACTAATATAGTTGTGGATGCATTATCTCATATTCTATATCAAATGAGATTTACAGTTCTAGAGAGTGATATAGTTCAAATGATCAAAGATTCACAAATTGTTGATGATTACTATCAATCTATAATTAACAAGTTATCAAAAAATAATGAGGATAATGCATTCTCTAATGCAAGAGGGCCTTGGTGAAAAATCCCAATTAGCTACCTAGCACCTCCAATCTTGAATCGGCGTTTCTCTTGGGACATCTAGAGTCTTTTCTAATGTTTAAACACTCCTCATATGACCACGCTAAGGAGATGGAATAACCTCAAAGATTCATGCTAGAGCCTTGGCTCCGTGAGCTCTAGTCATTGACTCCGCTATAGTTCTCGACCAAATGCAGGTAGACCAATGGTAAACCATGGGGTTCTAAATAAATCTAATAGTCTCTCCCCCCTCTACAGATCTATGTCTTTAGTGATCAAGGAAACAACCTTCCATGGGAGCTCAAGAGGGAATGGAAGTCACGCGTTTCACGGGAAAGATTTGAAACTTAGGAAAATTATTTTTCTTGCGAAGCACTTCTTCTTAAGCCAAATTTTGAGAGCCTCACTTCAAATATAGTTTAAAAGATTCACCCAAAATGCCCAAGATTATCTTCTATAATCCATTAGGAACACATATTCATTTTCCTCTTCATTCCTTTAGAGACCGGAGAAGCATTTCTTACCTTTCTTCTTTGTTATCTTACATCGGAACCCTCCCTTATGGTTTTGTACATAAATGGGCTCTTGCACGAGTGCTACATAGCTCCCAAGTGAGGATCCGAATGCACAGTTTCATTTGAAGAAGAAGAAGAATAAATTTCATAGGTTGCATAGTTAGGAGGTAAGAGAGAGAATCTTCTTTGTGTGCACTTTGAATCTAGGAGATTAGCTAGTTAACTGATTCGTCTTCATTGTTTCACGTTGTCGAAGAGAAAGGGGGTCGCGAGGGGATAAGTGTAGGTTGGATTAGGCCTTGGAATGTCCTCCTGTCTTACAAATGGCATTTGCATGTTGGACACCTTCCTAGGATAGTCAGATGAGCCCCGGCTGCGCTTCAAGGGGAACAGCAAGGGAGGTGGATGTGGGATTAAAACACCATAGATGAAGTGGATGGGAGACGTCAGAGTGGTGACTAGTTCGAGCAACAGAAACTCATAAATAAAGGACATCATGTTGCTAACTATAGCACTCAATGTGAAAAATGAAGTGGAAATGTCAAAAATCATGTAGTAATCATCAATGGTAGATACAATGTTTCCATTTATGGGTGACATACAATGTGTGGGGTAAATATGTAAAATGATGTCTAAAATTTTCAAGATAAACGATTTTAGAATAGATACGGGTCACGGAAAATGATAGCTCCATTGCAAGCAGATAGAACAATTAAACTTCATTGTGTCTTCTTTGTTACAGGTGGTAAAGAATTCCTTGCTTCACTATAGACTTTGGTTTCTCAAATGAACATTGGAAAGAAACTCTTTTAGCATATTTTGAGGATAAATAAACAACTTAAAATTAATACCTCTATATTTTTAATTTCTTTTTTATTTTCTTTATATTTTGTCTTTTTAGATGTTTCTCTTTAGATTCTTTTTTAGTTACACATTTCTAATTTTGCTATTTTCTTTTAAATTGCTTTAGTTACTCAAATTCTTTTTATTTCCATCATGACATGGATACTTCAAATGCAACTTGCGCAACTTAAAAGATCTTCTTGAGTACACCAATTTAGTTAATCTTATAGCATTCGTATGGGAGTCGAAATAATGATAATAGTTGAATCGAATGCACTCCAAGGCATTTCCACATTTCTAAAAGAGAGGGGGGGGGGGGGGGGGGGGGGGGGGGTTCGTGCGTGTGTATAGAAAGTGTTGAACTTGAATCAATCGCTTATAAATTTATATCAAATGTGTATAATAGTTACACAATGATTACCCATTTCTAAGACTTGTTTCATTCTACATATCTAATTCCTCATGCAATTGGGGCTATTGATGGAAAATGTTCATATCAAAATCATTGAAGCTGCTCTTCACATGAAATGATGCATCCATCTAAATAATGAGAAGATAGAGCATATAATGTACAAGTCAACATGAATGGGTAGGCCCTCAAGCTCGCTGTCAAGTTCATATTCTCCTACTGCATGTGGATACAGGCATCCATCAACTAACTTACCATGTGTCCCTCTTTTAAGAAAGTACATTCACATCATGACGTGACAACCTTGCTAAATAGGAATAGTAAATGGCCTACGGCCGAACAAACTTATTTTTCCCTGTGGACTTGGGAAAAGAATGAATCTTCACACAACTACACATTTCCAATTGTTCTCCAAACGACCCAACCTACTTTGGTGACATAGCTCCCTTACGTTATGAGATGTATGAATCCATAGGAATTTAGTAATGAGATGAATTTCGAATAGGTGAAGGTGTGTTACTTTATTCCCAATAAGATTCATTGCCAACTTTAGACATTTTTCTCAACAAAAGTATACAGCAATGGCCCACCCACAAACATTGCAACTGACTATGAACTTATCTTTGCTTCCCAATTCATTAGGCAAGAATTGTTTTTACTTTTACACAACTCCGGGTTGCACCATAGGAGTCTCTCTCTCTCTCTCTCTCTCTCTCTCTCTCTCTCTCTCTCTCTCTCTCTCTCTCTCTCTCTCTCTCTCTCTCTCTCTCTCTCTCTCTCTCTCTCTCTCTCTCTCTCTCTCTCTCTCTCTCTCTCTCTCTCTCTCTCTCTCTCTCTCTCTCTCTCTCTCTCTCTCTCTCTCTCTCTCTCTCTCTCTCTCTCTCTCTCTCTCTCTCTCTCTCTCTCTCTCTCTCTCTCTCTCTCTCTCTCTCTCTCTCTCTCTCTCTCTCTCTCTCTCTCTCTCTCTCTCTCTCTCTCTCTCTCTCTCTCTCTCTCTCTCTCTCTCTCTCTCTCTCTCTCTCTCTCTCTCTCTCTCTCTCTCTCTCTCTCCTCTCTCTCTCTCTCTCCTCTCTCTCTCTCTCTCTCCCTCCTCTCCCTCTCCTCTCTCTCTCTCTCTCTCTCTCTCTCCTCTCTCTCTCTCTCCTCTCTCTCTCCTCTCTCTCTCTCTCTCTCTCTCTCTCTCTCTCTCTCTCTCTCTCTCTCTCTCTCTCTCTCTCTCTCTCTCTCTCTCTCTCTCTCTCTCCTCTCTCTCTCTCTCTCTCTCTCTCTCTCTCTCTCTCTCTCTCTCTCTCTCTCTCTCTCTCTCTCTCTCTCTCCTCTCTCTCTCTCTCTCTCTCTCTCTCCTCCTCTCTCTCTCTCTCTCTCTCTCTCTCTCTCTCTCTCTCTCTCTCTCTCCTCTCTCTCTCTCTCTCTCTCTCTCTCTCTCTCTCTCTCTCTCTCTCTCTCTCTCTCTCTCTCTCTCTCTCTCTCTCTCTCTCTCTCTCTCTCTCTCTCTCTCTCTCTCTCTCTCTCTCTCTCTCTCTCTCTCTCTCTCTCTCTCTCCCTCCCTCCTATTCTACACGTGTCACGTTGTCGGATCTCATTCTGAGCACCTCAAAGTTCATGCCACAAGAGCTCGGGCTATTGCTTGAGTGTTATCTCGGGTAGATGTGACTCATCAAAATCCTCCATGGTGTTTGTAGGGTCCATGAGTATGTAGAGAAAGAAACCCTCTTGCTAGATATGTAAAAACATTTTTTGAGATTACTTGAGAAAAAATGTAAAAGGAAGGGTTGTTCTTGGGAATCGAAAAAGTAAAAAAGAGATACAAGTTGTGTTAAATATAAGAAAAGAGAACTTGCATGATAACAAAAAGAGATAGTGTAGTCGTAAAGCACTTCACTTGTGAGAGTGAGATTATGGGTTCAAATCATCCCACTTGGTGAATATAAAGCTCCTTATTGCCTCTCATGAATTAAAATTGGTTCACGCATAGTCAACAACTGCCAATGGTCGCCAAGGGAGCCGTGGGTGCCAAAGATGCCAAACTAATGCCTTACTTATGCCTTAGTCGATGCCTTGGAGTAAGCCACAGGAGAAAATGTAGGTGTAAACATAGGTGTAAATGTAGGTTCAAGTTCTGGAACTAGAACAGAAATAGAAACGTGAAATAGAAAAAGAAATAGAAACTTGAAACTGAAAATGCAACTAAAACTAAAATCGGACTCGGAAACGAAAATGGAAACAAAAATGGAATTGGAATCGAAATCTGAATTGGATCGCAAACAAAGAACAAAGGGACAGAGATCAATCGACCAAACAAAACAGAGCCCTCTATAGGACGCATGCAGGGCTCTGATACCAATATTATCAGGATCTTAGCTCATGCACACATAGAGGTTATGAATGATAAAACCACACAGAAAATAAGACACACCAAGAGACAAGATAGAAGATAGTATTGGGTGCAATCTCCCCCCATGCATTATATTTCGACAGTCCATAGAGTGCATGTATTTATAGGATTTTTTATTATGTCGAAAATAGTGGTTACATGAGAGTGGCTTCGAAAACCATGCGTGAAAGTAAAGGTTGGTCTCTTTTGTAGAGAGCCTTTGCTTTTAATAATAGAAATTATGGTCTAGAGGGATCCGTATCCTAACCACTAATTTTACTAACTATTTCAAAAAATCAAACCTTCTACGTGAGTTTATTTACAAACTATATAAAATATAAATTTGATTATTGATGTTTGTCCTTTCATGCTTCTCACGAACCTTTAGCTTCTATCTCAAAAACACCAAAACACATTAATATTAATAAATTAACTCTCCAAAAATTCCTTGTTCAACACATTCCATATTTCATATCAAAGGCAGCCCAAACGTGTGTGTTTGTGTGACATATCAAATGTAACTATAGGTGAATGCATGAAGACTCATTATGCATAATTATAGCTTTTGGTTAATATTTAGACACGAAGACAAAGACAGATATATGCATAGAAAAGTTCGGTTTTTGCTCTAGAGCTATAGATATGAGAGGGGGGGGGGAGAAAGAGAGACATAGAGATAGATAGATAGATAGAGAGAGAGAGAGAGAGAAAGAGAGAGAGGGAGAGAGATAGAGAGAGAGAGAGATAATCGTGGAGCACATAGATTGGAACTAACTAAATTCATACATAATGATGATTTAGAGAGAGAGAGAGAGTGAATTGGAGAATTTAATGATGGTCTACTTAGATCCATAGATGCACACAATTTAATCTCTGAGCTTGCATATTTTCATGCAGTTATGCAAGATTCAGGTAACGAAGCTAATGAGAACAAAAATGATTTGAGGATTTCAATTCTTTGTCTGATGCTAATACTAACCATGCTCAAGAATCCGTGAATAATGAATCATGACTTGCAAAATCAAGGGCAAGGTTTGCATCATTGCAAGATCTTGTTTCAAAAATGGAAAAAACAGATAGAAATGACAAAGCATTAGGGTTAACTATTGCTCAAGCGATTGAACTTCTAGATTCTATGGAGAATGAAGGAGCTATCCTCATTAGGGATATGGCTAGCAAAGAAAAATGATTAAGCATGGGATGGTGCAACAAATGCTTCATTTCTGAGTGTTGATTAGATTTGGTCTTACTAGTGTAAAACTTGAGGCCGATCCAATTGCAATAAAAAAACGAATAAACAAGACTATTGCTGCTTTGCTCAACGAACTAGACAAGAGATCCCACTCGGTTGTACTATGGCTAAGAGAGAGAGAGATAGAGAGAGAGAGAGAGAGAGAAGCAGATCGATTTGCAGCCAGATAGATCTTCATTGTAAGGAGAAAGAGAGACTCTAAGATAGATAGAGAGATAAAGAGAAAGGGGCAATTGAGATTCAATGTTGCACATACTAAGAGAAAGAGATATAAGAGAGGGTGCTATAGAACTCGAAGTTCACAAAAAAGAAATAATGAATGTTGAATGAAAGACAAAGACAGAGAGAGAGAGAGACATAGAGAGAGAGGGAGGGAGATCGAGAAGGGAGAGAGAGAGAGAGAGAGAGAGAGAGAGAGAGAAGCAGATGGATTTGCATTGTGATATATGTTGCACAGATAGATCTTCACTATAAGGAGAAAGAGAGACTCTGAGATAGAGAGAGGGATAAAGAGAAAGGGGCAACTGAGATTCAGTGGTGCACATACTAAGAGAAAGAGATATTAGAGAGGGTGCTATGGAACTCAATGTTCGCAAAATAGAAATAATGAATGTTGAATGAAAGACAGACACAGAGAGAGAGAGAGAGAAGGTTCTCAATAAGTCATTGCTACTAAAATTGGAGCAAAATTGGAGTAAGTCATTGCTACTAAAATTGGAGAGAGAGAGAGAAGGTTCTCAGTAAGTCATTACCAGTTTCTATGGTCTGATGGCCGTAAGGATGGCCCTTTAGTTCTTTCATGGTTATCACAGTTTGAGGATTTTTATAGTGATGAAACATTTGCTGAAAGTGAAAAGGTCAAATTTTCCACTAATTATTTAGTAGGAAATGCTTAGCTATGGTGGAATGTCCTGCATCACAATAGAGATCGTCCAACAACATGGAAGGCTTTCCAAGATAAAGTGAAGGAACCTTTTCTTCCTCCTCATTATCATTTACATGTTTGATGTGCATGGACGACCTTTACATGGAAGGAGGGTGACATCATCACTACCTAGAGACAGCGGTTCTAGCAAAATTTATTATTGGTTCGAATGCTCAAAGATGTACTAGAGGATATCTTGCAGCAAAAATATGAAGATGGTTTGGAGGTGGGAATCCAATCCAAGTTTCACACCCTATGGCCTAGAACCCTCAACAAGGCTATCTCTTTTGCCTATGATGAAGAGAAGGAATTCTAGTTCATAACCAAGTCAACCTGTCTACAACAACTATGTCAACAACCACTTTGTATTAAACCAACTTTTCCTATGAAGCATACTCTTAATGCCTCATCTTACTCTAGTTTTCCTTGTCCTCCACAATCCAACTACTCAACTGCACCTATTGCTTCATCTCTTCAACCTACCAAACCACCTACCCCACAAACTTCAGATGTGGATGCCCAACATAAGCGACCTCATATTAGTACTTGCTAGAATTGTAGTAAACTTGGACATAAAAAAACTAAGTGCCAATTGTGAACTCTTCACATTAAACCAAATACAGCTCAATTGTGTAACATGGAGGTCCATAATGAAGAAATTCCTCCTATTTAGGTAGAGGAATCATTGGAGAAGGACTTAATTACCTTGGGTAATGATATCTCTATTCATTCTCTACTTTGCATGAAGGGTACTATAAATAACAAAATTGTTAATATTTTACATGAAGATGGTAGTTCACATGATTCCATTTCATATTTATTATTACAAGAAGTTAAATTGCAAAACGTTTCCTTCCTTATATAAAGTGAAAGTTGCATTTCAAGGTAGTCGTTATAATGTAACACGAGAAGTGCAAGATGTTACGATTAGCATAGGCCCATATGTGGATGCATGAACATTTTTAATTGCACCTTTGCAATCTTATGATGTTATGCTCGGTATGTCTTTTCATCATAATTATAACCCACACATTGGCTACCATACACCTACCTTTAACTTTGAATGTAAAGGCCAAATCATTTCTTTGTCTGTGTGCCATGATTTCTAGTCATTTCCATTGATTAGTCATACTCAAGTAAAATGTGCATTTAGGAAAGGATTCAATTCATGCATTTTTTTGTCAATGTCATAAATGATTATACTCATACATTTCTTGATCCACATAAACCTTTCATGACTAATTATAAGGATTGTTTTATGTCTGAGTTGATGGGGGATGATTCTAACACCCCAATGCAAAAATGGAAGATGGCTTCCCTCCACTAGGTCCACAAGCAGTGATATATGCTCACGGTTCTAAACTTTTCTCTGCACCAGTACAAAGACTTAAAATGAAATTTTGCAGACTTGTAACAGACTATAAGAGCTAAACAAAAGATTTAAACCATCCCAAATGGATATTCCAGATGGGAGAACCACCCTCTGCAAAACAGGCTACCTATTTGCAACACTCTCTCCCTATGTGCAAAGATATACCTTCACAAAGTTGGCAATTTCTCACAACTCACTGAGCCAAATAACTTGACACTTTGGCAAAGTTCAAGGCATAATATAAGAGACCAAATGAAGCTTGAAGTCAATGAAAATGAGTAAAATGAGAGAGCAAACAATTCTCTACAATCTGGTACAATCAAATTTGGAAAATCCTAACTACGCTTCTCGATAGAGCTTAGCAAAATCATGAGAAAATGAGGTAAGCAAGCAAGGGGGATGCTTGCTGGAGTTTATGACTTCACTAAGCTAAGTGGGAAACTCATGGAATGCGTACAACTCAAGAAACAAAGGCGGGATGGTGCTTATATAGACTTTTACTTTTCCTACAATCTAGCTAACCACCCGCCAATCTGTTTAGGTGCACTTTTTGGTGGCTAATTTCATGAGATTTGAATTTGATTGAGTTTGGTGGAGCTTCTAACTTTATTCCATGAATTTGGGTCCTCCTTTTTTATTGTTCCACTTGCAAAACTCATGTTTGAGCCTTTTTGCATGATTGAGACTTGATTTTCAACACTCTTCCTCAAGTCTCAATGCCTAGGTCCTTCATTGCAATGCATGCCTTGAAGTGCTGTAGCTTTACTCCATCCAATGCTTTGGTAAACATATCTGCATATTGTTCCTTTGTATTGACATGCTCCACCTTGACATCCTTTGACATGATCTTCTCTCGAATAAAGTGGTAATGCACTTCTATATGCTTCGACCTTGCATGGAACACTGGATTTTGAGCCAAGCATATGCTACTTATGTTGTCACAAAAAATAGGTACTTGCTTAACCTGCAAATCAAGATCAACAAACAAATTATTGAGCCACATACGCTCACATGAGACTTGTGCTAAGCCTCTATACTCATCTTCGGTCAATGCAAGAGCCACGGTTGGTTGTTTCTTTGACATCCATGAGATGGTCTTCTTCCCTAGCATGATAACATATCCACTAGTGCTCCTCTTGTCATCTTTGGAACCTGGCCAATCAGCATCACAATAATCTTGTACATTTAATCCATCATCAAATGGATAATATAGACCTTCATTCACTAATCCTTTGAGGTACCTAGGTACCCTTTTGGCTGCAACAAGATGAGGTACTCTTGGTGCTTGCAAAAATTGAGATAACACTCCAACTACATGTGCAATGTCACGTCTTGTCATAGTAGCATACAAGAGAGAACCAATTATTGACCTATACATGGTCACATCCTTCACTTCTTCACCTTCATGAGCACTTAGTTTAACATTTACTTCTAATGGATTTAAAATGGGCTTGCAATCACACAAGCCAAACTTCGTCAAAAGATCAAGAATGTATTTCCTTTGCATCAAGTATATACCTTCCTCTTTATATACTACTTCAATCCCAAGGAAGTACCTTAAAATCCCTAAATCTGAGATTTTAAACTCACATCCAAGCTTCCTCTTTATGTCCTTGATGTTGGCTCATCATCCCCCCTAATGATCAAATCATCAACATATATACAAATGAAAACAATTTTGCTACCTTCTTTCTTCAAAAAGAGTGATGGGTCTGCATGACTCTGATTGTATCCACATTTTATCAAGTAGTCCACAATTCTTTGGTTCCAAGCTCTTCAAGCTTCCTTGATTCGATAAAGAGCCTTCTTTAGCCCACATATGTGATGTGGAAACCTCTCATCTTCAAAGCCTTGGGGCTGGTCCATGAAGACTACCTCTTCAAGCTCTCCATTTAGGAAAGCATTCTTCACATCCAACTGGTACATCTTTCAACCTTTTGAGGCTGACATTGCAATTGACTCATGTAGGCATAGTGTCTTTCAATGAATGAGTCATAAGTTAACCTTTGAACAGGGTATTTAACCCTATTGGATGACCTTACCTCACCATTTGGTGGTAGCAATCTCCTTCTCCTTGGTTTAGATGCTTTAAATCTTGGAGGGTCTAACTTGTGCCTCAATTCTTAAGGTATGTGAACATAACACCCACAACCAAATACTTTGAGATGTGAAAGATTGGGTTTCTTACCACACCAAGCTTCATAAGGTGTAACTCCATGTACTCCTGAGGTTGGACACCTATTCATAATGTATATGGCTATATTTGTTGCATCAGCCCAATAAGAGTTAGGAACATTCATTTCATTTAACAAAGATCTAGCCACTTCTGCTATGTATCTATTCTAGACACTTCTGCTATGTATCTATTCTTCCTTTTTGCCACCCCATTTTGTTGAGGTGTATACCTGCAAGTGAATTGCCTTTTGATTCTAGGAACATTCAGTTCATTTAGCAAAGATCTAGCCACTTCTGCTATGTATCTATTCTTCCTATCTGCCATCCCATTTTGTTGAGGTGTATACCTACAAGTGAATTGCCTTTTGATGCCATGGTCATGTAGAAAATCTGAAAATTCATTTGAAAAATGCTCTCCCCCTCCATCCGAGCTGAGAGTCTTTACATACTTCCCTGTTTCCTTCTCCACTAGGTTTTTGAACCTCTTGAAGTGGTAAAACACCTCTGGCTTTGAGGTCATGCAATACATCCAAAAAAACCTTGAATGATCATCTATAAATGTGAAAAAAATATCTATTACCTCCAATGGATGTCTCCCTTGTAGGTCCCCATGCATCTGTGTGTATGAGATTCAACACTTCATTGCTCACATGTGCTCCCTTCTTGAATGGCAATCTGCTTTGTTTTCCTAATTAACAAGCATGGGACAAATGTTGCATATTCTGAGATGTAAGATCAAGTAGACCAATCACCAAGCCCTTCCTTTGCATGTCCTTCATCCTTTGTAAGTTAAAACAGGCTATGTGTTTGCAACACTCTCTCCCTATGTGCAGAGATATACTCTCACAAAGTTGGCAATTTCTCACAACTCACTCAGCCAAATAACTTGAAACTTTGGCAAAGTCTAGGACACAATATGAGAGACCAAATGAAGCTTGAAATCAATGAAAATGACTACAATGAGAGAGCAAACAATTCTCTACAATCAGATTTGGAAAAGCCTAACTACACCTCTCGATAGAGCGGAGCAAAATCATGAGAAAATGAGGTAAGCAAGCAAGGGGGTTTCTTGCTGGAGTTTATGACTTCACTAAACTAAGTGGGAAACTCGTGGAATGCATACAACTCAAGAGAAAAAGGTGGGATGATGCTTATATAGACTTTTACTTTTCCTACAATCTAGCGAACCACCCACCAATCAGTTTATGTGCACTTTTTGGTGGCTGATTTGATGAGATTTGAATCTGATTGATTTTCGTGGAGCTTCTAACTTTATTCCATGACTTTGAGTCCTCCTTTTTAATTGGTCCACTTGCAAAACTTGTGGTTGAGCCTTTTTGCATGATTGAGACTTGATTTTCAACATGATTATCTCTACGAACTACCACCATCTCAAGGATCCTTTGACCATAGGATAGAGTTAGTACGTGGCAATTCTCCTCCTCATAAAGCACCTTATAGACACAGCCCACTACACCAAATGGAAATAGAAAACCAATTAAAAGACCTACTAAAGAAGGTAGTTATAAGGCCTATTTCTTCCCCATTCCGAGCACCAATCTCTTAGTAGAGAAGAAGAATAAAACTTATCGAATCCGCATTGATTATAGCGCCCTTAACAAGATCACGATAAAGAATAGATACCCTATTCCTTGAATAGATGATCTCTTAGATAAGTTATGAGGAGCTCGTATCTTTAGTAAAATTGATCTTAAATTGGCATGAGAAGCACATCTTTCAAAACCTAAATCCAAGAGATACTTATCTATCGGCTAGTACCATGGTCTAGGGGCTTGTTTCAGCCCATATAATGCCTTCTTCAGCTTACACTGAGTCCATCTTCAACCTGTTCTAGTGATTGTGGGATGGGGTTTGTAGAATCATAGAGCTCCCTCACCCAATGTGGCATTTTCCACTTGGGTGACAATAGGTTGGTGAATTTTTAGGCTCATCATCTAAAGATGATTCTTCCTTCTGTTGTGTAGAGGGGATAGCTCTTGGGCCAGGTTCATAGTGGATTGCACCTTTGCATGATGATATAGTGGAAGCTCTCTTTTCCTCCTCCAGTCCATGTGGCTGATCCTCCTTAAACACAACATTGCAACTGACCATGATCTTCTTAGCCTGAGGGTCATAAAGCTTTTAAGCCTTCTAATCTTTATCATAACCTAGGAAGATACATGTGATGCTTTTCGGTTAAAGCTTGTTTCTCTCCCTATCTACAACATGTACTTGACACTCACTTCAAAATACTTTGAAATGGGAAACATAATTCTTTTCACCAGTGTAGACTTGTTGTGGAGTCTTTCCATCAAGCGCCTTAGTGTATCTCTGATTCATGATGTAGATAGTAATGTTGACAACCTCCACACAAAATTGATTACATAAACTCTTTCCCTTCAACATGCACCTTTCCATGTCCATGATAGTTCAATTATGACGTTCTACAACACCACGCTCTCGAGGGCTATGTGCCAATGGAGGTTGATGGTTGATTCCTTTACTCTTGTAGCAATATTCAAAATCTCTTGATGTGAACTCACCACCATCCTTTGTCTTGAATTTCTTCATCTTCTTCCCTATTTTAGTTTCAACAAGCTTCGGCCATTCTTTAAACTTACCAAAATCTTGAGCCTTCTTGCTATAGTCGTCGACAAGTAACATGAAGTGAGAAGATGCACGCAAGGCCTATGTAGGCATTTTTTCACAAAAGTTAGCATGGAGCAACTCTAGAGGATAGCTTGCCATGTTCTTGCTTTCTTGGGAGAACACTTTCCTTTGTTTCTTTCCCATCATGCAAGATTCACATGGTTCCTTCATTTCCACAATTGATGGTAGGTGTGTGACCATACACCTACGATGCATCTCATTCAGTATACGGTATCAATTGTGGCAAAATCTCTGATGCCATAGCTTACTCATACATCTTGTTCCTCCTTATGCCAATCACAAAAATGTTTTTGTTACTATCAAGAATCTTAGCTCATGACTTATTGAAAGATACTTGATTACCTTGATTAGTTATAAAAGCGACTAAAAGTAGATTCCATTTGATTTGTGGAACATACAACACATTTGAAAGTTTTATGACATTCCCCTTTGAGTTAATTAAAGAAAAATGCCTTCTCCCTTTTGAGGACATCTCGCATTTTTGCTTATATTTACTCTTATGGGTTCATTTAGAGGTTCTAAGGAACTATGTAGGTGTTTTTTGCTCCTTATGTGAGGAGATGCACTACTTTCCAACACCCATGAGTTATGCATTCGTGAATTATCAGCCAAGGAGCATACCTCCTCTATCATAACAAATAAATCAAGTTATGTTTTTGTTGTGTTGGCAGACTCCTTGCCCTTGCCACCTTTTGAAGAGCTATTCTTCTCTTCTACCTTCTTGATCCCATAGTCTTGGATTTTGTGTACCTTCTTCTTGCATTGGAAACACTCTCCCTTGAACTTCTTTTTGTTGTTCTTCCTTTTGTCTCCATCGTTTGAAGAGTCCTCTTTGCCTCCTTTGGCATTTTCTATGAATGCAACATCTCCTTTGCTGCCACCACTTCTTGACTTGAGTTGAAGCTCCTCATCCATGAGTAAGGGAATGGTTCTTTAAACGTTAGTGGTTGAGGTCTCATTTGAGTATTAAGAGCACTTATCAAACCATCACACTTAGGTGGATAGATTCAAAGACAATGCCAAGTTAGCTTCTCACTTGACTTTTTTAAATGTGCTCCCACCATTTGATCTTGTTTATTCTTTATGTGAGTGATAAACACCTTTGTAGTCTACCCATTAGTAAACCTTTTTCCTACTAGTTGATTCTCCAGGTTTTGAATATGTATCTGATTATGAGTTTCATAATGATTTCTCAATATGTTCTATGCATCACATGCATTGGTCAAATGTTGAATGAGAGTCAGAACACTATCACTAGTACTTGTAGAGCATCTGCATTTCTATGTTTCAAAGCACGTACAAGATCAGCATGAAGAGGAATCATTCAACCAGGATTATTTGGATAAAGTATTCTTTGGGGCTCAGGATCAGTCCCAAGAACGGTCTTCAGAAGCTCATATGAATCAAGGATAAAAGTAATTTTGAACTTGCATATGGTTTAGTTTGTACCATCAAGTTTACCTTGTGTGAAGGTTGGTGATCCTCTCTGTAATGTTGGGAGTATTAGCATCATTGCTTGTCCTGTCTATGCTCCACTTGCTCTTGTCGACAAACCACCTTGACTCATAGTTGAAGATGATGATGTACGGCTTGACATCTTCTCTCTTTTTTCTTTAAAACCTCTACATTTTTTCTTCTATACCACTGAGAGCCACCTAAGATCTAATATCATCTAAGAAAATAATAGCATAGTGAAATGGACCACTAGAGAGAGTTGAGAAAAAAGAACGCTAGACAAAGATAGATGCAAACTGAGAGATAGAGAACTTAAATTCTCAGATTGTAGGGCATAGTTTAGTTACAACAATGGGGTTTTCCACCTATGTGCTCTCAGTGTGGAGCTTAGATGGCAATCTAGAGAATCTTAGATGAAGGGCTTACTAGTGTGCAATATTGTATAAAGTTGAACCTGGGCCGTGCTTATATAGCTTTTAGAAGGGGAGTCTATATAGATGAATGTTGCCAAGAGATGCAAGATAGTCGCCAAAATATATAGTCTAGCAATATCTCCATGACCACAAGTCCTATCATCTCGGCCCTACGGGCTGAGGGGATAGGCCCCATGGACGCTACTGAAGGGGGCAAGCCCCCTTCTACACTCCCCCCATTAAGGTTCTATGGGGAAATTGTGCGACACCACAGTGCCTTTATTTTTTCCTTGAATGGCAACTCAATGGCCCGTATGTTTATGCCCTACCTAACCTAATGGCTAGGATCACAAAGATCATCTATAACCATCAACAACCACACATAGACCTCATCTAACTTAGAATTTAGGGCTCCACAAATGTCTGGTCTCTCTAAATGGCTTCTCCTCATAATGGGGACCTTACAACTTAGAGCACCATGGATCACTTCTGGTCACTTGAGGGTGGAGTATGTGCATATCTAACACACTCTCCACCATTGTTGTTTCCCCTTCTAGTGAAGTCTAGTGTTGCTTGTACTCATCACTTGAATTAAGTCTCAAAAGACTCAAGTTAACTCACATTAGCTTGAGTGGATGCTTCAAAACGGCTATAGAGCTCTTTTTGTAACGTTGTCTCCCCATGCTTCTCATGGGGTTCGAATCTAAGACCCCCTCCTTCTTTGATACAAGCATTAGGCTAGGTATACAAACTCTTTAATATTCTAGAACCACCCAATGTTATCATTGACTCAAAACATTTTCCAAGCTATTTTATAACACCACCCCTGTTGAAGAACATTTTTGCAGTCAAAAATATGCTTCAAGGTATAACTATTTGATATCTTTTCCTTCAAGCCTATGGTCAAACTTTGAAGCATGATTATCATATCTTTGATTCCCCTCTTTGGCGAGAAGAGAATCATATTCTAGACTATAACTAATCCCTACCAAAATCATTCAAAATAACATCCAGTTTGCACTTCATAAGTTGTATCTAATGAAAAATATGAAAATACTGATAAGGGTTGATTAAACATCCTTGTCTAATGCATTGCTTTATTGTGTGTGAACTAGGCATCCATAACATAGACATGTGGCATGGGTGGACCATAATGAACTCTAAACAAACTACTAAATTGTTCCATTCATGTGCACCACTTGTACATTGACATTGCAAAATGAATGGATACTCTAAGACTATGAGAACTATTAATATCAAAATTCAATTGAACTTGCTTATTATAAATGAAACTTTATTAAAGTTGAACAAAACATCCAACTTAGATGTTACTTCTATTATTCACTTCCAACGAGTATCCACTAATGAATTACTAACCTCAAAGAACATATATATGTTTAATATCGGCTTCAAGATATTAATATAATGTAGGAAAGAAGTGCTCCCCCATCTTTTTCAACCTGACTTCTACTCGACCAAAAAACTTCTAGATGAATTTCATGATTTCTTAACTTATGACACTCAAGTTTTTGAACTTGCACCTTGAAGTAAACATGAATAAGGTCACAACCATTCATGTTCAAGTTACACAATCAACTTATAGTGAATCCATTTAAGTCTTGGAATTAAGAAATTAAATAAAGTTCAAAAGACCCCTTACAAATGTGGTAAGGAGAAAAATAAGTAATATAAGTTAAAATATTCTCAAGTAGCCACCAAACCATAGTTAGTGTTGGTTCTTAGGGTTGGTATAGCCAAAGGCGTATCCATCTGAGAGAAAATTCTAAGAATGCAAAATTTGAAAAGCATTACAAACCCTTATAATAAAATAAGATGGATAGATATGTTGCAATTCCTTGGGGTAATCTTATGAGCTTCGTGGATAGAGAAAGAGAGCTTTAATTGGAGACAAGGTCTTTAACACTAGCATGTGATCAACAAGAAATGATCAAATTTGGAACAAGGGTATCAAAATGGTTGCGATTGGAGCTAATATTTTACTATTGTGTAAATTATATCCATGATCTCGAACTAAACTCATAAATGGTTAATGAGAAGGATAGATTTTTGTCTTCAAAAGTTTAGATTCCTATGAAGGATTGGATTCTCTCTTGGAAAGAGTTTTTCAAGATGCAATATAAGGAGATAAAAGATTCTATATATATCCTAGCTCAAAAGCATTAGACCATTCTGACGAACTTAAGAGGTTGAGTTTAAATTAGTATTTTTCTTAAAGTATCTGAAGTAGATTGAGTTCTCTAAATTCTTCCTTGAGCTTCATCATGGCACACTTCTTCTTGAGCTCCTCTTTGCTTGGCTTTTATGGCACTTGTGAAAGAGAAAGGATGCCACTTACTTGACACGAATTATGCATGGTGTACTTCCCCTTCTGTTTCTTGGCCTATTTCCTTAGAAAAATTTAATGTCAATGTCTAAAAGGCTCCCTAGAGCCTAGCACATGAACATTGTAGTGTTCACACCACCCTTAACATCAGCAATGGTGCTTCTTGCACCTAACAAGTCTTACCATTGCTCTTGGGTTGGTCTTCATTTCCTTTGCATGGGCTTTCCACTTTCTTAGGTGGTCTTACTAGCCTAAAGCTTTGACTATACCTTCACTTGGTCTTTGGTGCTTCTTGCACCTAACATGGACTGCTATTCCTTCTCGGATGATTTTATTTGCCTTTATAAAGGCTTTCTAGTCTCTTTGGTAGTCTTAATAGCCTCAACCATTGATCTTTGGTTCGAAATCAACACCACACAAATGTGGATTCTTTTCCCCTTTTCTTTAGCCCGTAGCCTTGAAAATGGACTTCATTACCTTCTTCGTCTTTTGCTATTTTGTCATGCTTCTCTTAGCTGACTCTTCCTTCTACCTTAACACTTGCTTACTACTCCTTGCAACCTTGGAGGATGTCTTCAAGTGCTTTTCAAATCTTCAACAATTTATGGTAGCTCTTCTTTGGAGTCTCTTTCTCCTTTGTTAGGAAGCTTAATCTTAGGCTTCAACCTTCTTTGATGTTGTTTTCATCTCAAAGCAATCTTCTAATTGATGACAGCCCACTCCTAGTCCGATGATAGTCTCCTGACTTCTTGCCATCTTCAAACCCTTTTTTCCATCCTCGTGTTGAGAATCAATGCTCTAGGTTGCATTGTTCATTATTCGACAATTTGATTACTCAGTGTCTTATCAACTTATTCGAACATGAGCAAATAGTTTTAGCAGTGCAATTTAGAGCTATTTTGATCGAAAAGCTTTCGATCAAATTTTTTTGGATCAAAAAGATTTCGATAAAAAAATATTCATTTGAATAATGTTTTATAAAAGAATACCCTCAGAATTATACCTCATCAGAGTTACTTTTCTTTTTTGCTAACGTAGAATGTCATACAAAGAACAAGGTATAAGCTCTTGTTGAAAATATTTAGTCTTTTAGTATTAAAAAATAAAGAAGAACATTTTCTTTTATTGTGAGTTAAAAACTATTGTGATTGTTTGACTCAACATTGATTCTTACTTCACAATAGTATATGTATGTTTGTGTATAATTGTGAGTAAAAATGTATTGTGACTGTTTGAATCAATATTGATTCTTACTTCACAATAGTATGTGTATATGTGTGTATGATTGTGACTAAAAATCTATTGTGATTGTGTATGTGTATGTATGATTGTGAACTAAAATCTATTGTATGTGTTGGAAAAGCTTTTAACTTCTTTGTGACAATTTAAGAGTTAAGAATGTGTTAAGAAATGAACTAAAGCTTTTTAGGTCTCTAGAGGGCTTTTTACTTATTAACACCTTCTCAGATCCCTTTAATTGTAAAGGAATCCAACAAAGTTTCATCCAATAGTATGTGTAAGAGCATATGAGTGTATATTTGTGAATGAAAATTTATTGTGCTTCTCTAACTCAACATTGATTCTTACTTCACAATAGTATGTGTAAGTATACGTATGTATGATCGAGAATTTAAAATCTATTATGACTGTCTGACTCAACATTGATTCTTACTTTACAATAGTATGTGTAAGTGTATGTGCATATGATCGAGAATTTAAAATACATTGTGATTGTCCAACTCAACAATGATTCTTACTTAACTATAGTATGTGTAAGCGTATGTGTGTGTATGATTGAGAATTAAAATCTATTGTGGTTATCTAACTCAACATTGATTCTTACTTCACCATAGTATGTGTTTGTATGATTGAGAATTAAAATCTATTGTAATTGTGTGACTCAACATTGATTCTTACTTCACAATAGTATGAGTAAGTTTATGTGTGTGTATGATTGAGAATGAAAATCTTTTTTGATTCTCTAATTGAACATTCATTCTTAGTTCACAAGAGTATGTGTAAGTGTATGTGCACTATTGGAATGAAGGGCTTGATTGATGGATCAAGCCAACCACGGATGTTCTGATAATGGCACATGTGGGGTGCTTCTAAGCGAGCACAAGTGATGGAAAATAACTGGAAGAAGTTGGAAACTCAAGAAGAAGGCTTACTTTAATTCATAATGAAAACTTGTCATATCGTCAAGGCATTTTGGGAATAACAATTCTGCATGCGAGGTCACACATTTTTCTTCTCATGGTTTGAAGTGACAAACTCTTCATACTTGCACAAGACAAAGATTGAGCTTCAAAATCTACACAAGGTATTGACAGGTTTCGTGAAAGGTGGGTGAAGTTGATCTCGTTAAAAGTCATACAACATACGAAATTCAAATTTCTTGGTCAAAGAAAAGTTGAGTTACACCCTATATTGCAATGACATCATTTCTATTTATCAATATAAATAAGCATTTTCTTTATCATCATGCTTTAGTTGACTTCGGCATATCTAGCTTTAAGGTAATCTAACTTCACTATGTGATGGTTTCACAAAAAAAAGGGGAAAACAAACGAAGGGGTTATGCGAAACATACATCATGTTTCTCATTAATTATTAAGCAAATCCAAACATATGTCATAAACTTATGCAATAAAACAAAAACAAATTGCCCATGCAAACCAACTTTTCTTTTTTTATGAGTTTATACTTGGAGTCTGAAAGTCAGATCTACTTATTTACTGAACAACTTATAAAACCATCTCTAATTGGTTTTATCATACATGTTGTAGTTACTTATTTTCAATACCGAGGAAAATAGGAGTTTGAATAGCATGTGCTCGTTACACGGTGATCAGATACCGAAAACGAGTTATCTGTTCGGTGATCCGTTATCAACCATAAGATTCGTCGCATTGATTGGAGAACAGTGTGACCAGAAAACATGAACTTCCTTGCACCTTCTACTTTGAGACAACTGCGATAACAAGGTCATCACAACAAAATGGTTTGTACTCTATTGATCCTTACGAATCGAAACAATTAAAGTCTGTAGTAACAAAATATAAATGTTGAAACATGTCATTTGAGAACCATATAAATGTTGAATCATCATAACACCAAATATCTTTTTCTCTCTTCTCTGATTACCTTCAGTTCCAGACATACCATGCCTTCGTAGCTAATCCGGATGCTCCTCTGTAAAACGTAAAATCTCTCTCTCTCTCTCTCTCTCTCTCTCTCTCTCTCTCTCTCTCTCTCTCTCTCTCTCTCTCTCTCTCTCTCTCTCTCTCTCTCTCTCTCTCTCTCTCTCTCTCTCTCTCTCTCTCTCTCTCTCTCTCTCTCTCTCTCTCTCTCTCTCTCTCTCTCTCTCTCTCTCTCTCTCTCTCTCTCTCTCTCTCTCTCTCTCTCTCTCTCTCTCTCTCTCTCTCTCTCTCTCTCTCTCTCTTTATAACTATTCCAGAAGCATTAGCTATCCACTTGGATATTTAGATGGAGCCCTCTTTGTCATGTATTTGCTCTCTCTCTATACCTCTCGCCAAGCGTAGTGTCTGTGAGAGAGTTGGTCAGAGAAGATCACCAAATCTGCCCACCAATCTCTTTGCACAAGACTATGTCGATAGCTTCAGAACAGAAGTTTGCAAGATGTAATATCCAATTAGCCTCCTCTGTTTCGCCAGTAAACCTCCTTATATAACTTCTAGAACTGCAATAAAAGCAACAAAAAGGAATGTGGTCACTACTAGAAAGATGCTTTTTCTCCCCCTTTTCTTGGCACCCCAAACTCCATAGACTTTTCAAGCTAACAACGTTCTTTTTCTCTTCCCAAAATAAGGAGGTTTTTGTTTCTCAGATGGTCGTTCTTTTTTGTTTTCATAAAATAAAACACTGCGAATCGAATTGTGTATCATTCTCTACTCGTTCTTTTTGTTGGATGCTAAAGATAGCTTTAACAACATGTTCTGAGATTTGCATAGTTGCATATCATACAATAGAGACTTCCGAGTTTGAATATATTCCATGCATCGATTTGAGTGATTTCATGTGTGGAAGCATCAGTCCGCATATGAATTTCCTCTCCATTATATATCCTTCTATTAGTAAAACCATATCGATCAGTCACACTTGTATATTTTCCATCTCTTCATTTTCTCCTTAAATAAGGTTGGGAGCTAAAGAATAGTAGAGATGAAATCTCTATGACAGTCATCCCCTCCTAATCTACACATCCTTTAGATGGGCCAAGAAATACGTGCATGTTGCTTTAAGAATAAAATGCTATTTCTGTTTGAACGATCAGCTTCATTTATGACATGCATGGAGTAAAAACTAAAAGTGCTTGTGCAAGGCTATGTAATTAGCTCTATCACATGCATACTTGGAAATGCATTCAAAAAATCATGATGCAAAAGACAAGGTGAATAGCATTCAATGATTAAACTTGGGTGCTCACTTCATAGAGTCCATGTGGAGATGCATCAATCTTGTCAAACACTAATTGTGCATAGGTAAAGAAATACTTAGCCTCGATGCAAGGTCATTAAAGGGGACCTTATCATGTGTACTTTAAGTGCATTGGAAATCACAATGATGCATAAAAAAGTTAAGAGGATTTGATGAAGAATTTTTCCTCTCCCAAACTCATACTCAACTTCTAAATTTTATCATGCATTTTACAATTTAGATAGTTCCAATGGGATGTGCACCTATTGGATAGGAAACTTTTGTGCTCATACATATCACTCATCCATACTTTAGATGCAAAATTTCATGGAAAACATGGTGCTAAAATTGAAAATTAGGATTGGAGTCAGAATGGCAAAAGCTTAGTGGAAAGTTCTCGTCTTTAGTTTATCTCCTTCAATCCAACTGTACATGCACATTATATCCATCTTTAAAACCTCACGAGTAACGTAAATTATTAAACATTCACTTTGAAACAACTTCTTTCACAATCATCTTGGTTATTTTCCCTATTCAATAAAGCCATCAATGACTTTGGTATCTTGTAATCCTCTCGCACATAGTAAAAACCTAGAATCAAAAATCTTAAAGAAAATAGTTAAATAAGTTTGAAAAAAAAATGTCAAAAATGAGGGGAGGCAATATACCATACATACATCCAATCTATCTTCATGAACATCTTGAACTTCAAATATGACAGAGAAAGAGTGTAAACATGAATCCCAACCATATAAACCATGCAATCAAAGAATTCTCATAAATAGTATCACTCCATGATAATATTTCTCTTTAATCAAAATAGCCTTCAAAATTAACAAAGTCTCTAGGCACCTCAAAAATTTCAACATATTCATTCTCATCATCACCCATTTGTGGACCATATGCATACCTATCAAATTTTTAATTTTCATTTTGAAAACTTCCATATGGTTTTGCATTTTTATATCTCTCATAGGCATTTATCTCTTCATTCGCTTCCCCTAAATCATCTTATTTTGTGCTTATATGGAGAAGAGAAGATAAATAAAATAATGAAAGCTCATTAATCTCATCGAAATATTTATTATTCATTTCATCAGTCAATTCTTTCCAACAATGTTGAACAAGGAATTGATCAATTTTATTTATTTCAACATTATTGTATTGAGAGAAAAACCATTTAAAGGTTTCTTGCATTAACACTTAAATCATTTTTGACATCATTTTGATTGAAAACTTGATTTGAGCAAGCAAAAATATTCTCAATACCAATATTTAAATATTCATCCCATGCATCATATTTTTCATTCTCGTTAAATAATACAAACATTAGGTGATTTGATCATCATATCCATTAATTAAAGTTAGGTAATTCAGATGTAAAACATTGTAAAACTTCATATATTCTATTATCACTTCATCTTCTTTAAAACTTTTTTGAGAGGGAATACGTTCTTTGGAGTCATTATTCTCTTCATCAAGACAATATATGTGTCTCACATCCCCTTTTTCATATAGAGGAATGGTGAGAATATTAGAATTTAGGGTTGAACCCTCCTCACACTCTATATACTTATTGTCAAAAGTTTATATTCTTCATTGATCTTGATTTCCACCATTAATCTAGATTCATCCTTAATTTCATTAACATCTTTGTCCTCCTCACTTTCATTATCATATTTTTGTTCATTAATGTTATATTTGTGAACAGAATTTTGTTCTTCCATTTCATGTTTGTCCTCATAATATTCATTCTCATTATGTGCAAAAAGCTCTTCTTCAATGCTAAGGTCAATAATTTTTTGTTCTAGGTTTTGAAAAAAAACTTGTAAAGTCATGCATTTGTGTTGAAAAAGTACTCCTTGTTTCATCATAAAATAATTGGATTTTGAGGTCAAGGGAAGCACATGAAGAACACAACAAAGAAGAGGAAGCTTCAAGCACAACACACAATACTGAATGTATTACCAAGATAATGTACAAAGATAAGTATCCCATTAGAGTTATAGGCATGTATACAAGCCGGGGGAAGAAAACCTCCTAAAGAGGGAAATAAGTGCCCCAACAGCCCTAGTGTGTTCACACACATCAGTACTGAAATATATCAATGAGTACCCCCTAGGAGTGATGCCGCAAACAAGGAGCTAGCACTCATGTATAATGAATTGCCAACCTATGTGGAATCAATCCACAAAAGGAAGTAAGCCCAATGCTTTACGAAAAGCTTCAAATTTCTGCCTAGGCAGAGCCTTTGTGAAAAGGGATACAATGTTCTCCTATCTGGGCACATATGCCAAACTGATCTCTCCAACAGAGATCCTCTCCTTAACATAATGATAGTGCACCTCAATGTGCTTAGTGTGAGCATGGAACACAAGGTTCGTTGCAACTTCCAATGCACTTTGACTGTTAGTAAAGATGGTGGTGGTACAAGACTGTCCAACACCCAAATCAGCCATAAGGCATCTAAGCCACACACACTCAACAATCGATGAGAAAGTTGCCTTATACTCAACCTCACAACTAGAAATGGCCATAGTAGGCTGTTTCTTGCTCAACCAAGATATGTATGAGCTAGCAAGCATGAACCAAAAACCATTGGTGGACACACAAGTGTCAGTAACCAACCCAATCAGAGTTACAAAAATCATGTAAATATGGCGTTGGTGATCTCCCCTGTTTGACACAAATCCATTCGGCCATCAACTTGCATAAAAAATATGCCCAAATAATGATGCGAACGCCTCAAATCTGACATCTCAAATGAGGCATACAAATCACCCATAAAATTAGCAATATGCTTCGAATGAGGACCAGTGAGTAGCATGTCATCAACATAGACAACAATGGTCAGAAGCACATCATTTGCATGCTTTGTCACAAGGAAGAAGATAAGGAAGAGAGCTTACACACACACTCTCACAATCAAAGAGAAGCAGACACTCAGATTGAAGCAAGCAAGAATGATCTTCTTCTTCTTCATCATCTATTACATAAAAGGAATGTACAAGAATGACCTAAAAACAAAAATACAACAAGTGCAATATATAAAAAACAGTACATAAGGGAAAATCCTAATGTCTAAAAATGAGTGAGTTGGCAAGAAAACAAATGTTCCATCACTCAGTAGGTAAATCTTGTAAAGTTCAATGAGGTATCCTTGACATATACCAGCCTGACCACTATACATGTCAAAGCAATGAAAAAGTGATACACGTCATCCTAGATCATCACATGTTGAACTTCATATTACCTTCTCTCTGATGAAGTGATAATGTACCTCAATGTGCTTTGTTCTAGAATGAAAAACAAAATTCCATGCTAACCGTATGCGGATAATATTATCACAATAGATGGTGATAGGCTTTTGCACTTCCACACCTAAATCTGCAAGTAGCATCTCTAGCCATGATGCCTCACATGCTGCCATTGCAACACCTCTATACTCAGCCACTATCTAGAATGCTACCAGCCCAATCTACATCAATGTATCCATGAACCTGCAAATGTACACTAGCTTCATAAAACAATGCATGATCCAAAGTAGCACTCACATGACGTAGAGTGCACCTCAAAGCATCTAAATTTGGTTTTCTGGGAACCTCCATAAATTGACTTTCAAGTCCAATAGTGTAGTTTAGATCAGGCCTTGTAATTGTGAGATATATCAAACTTCTCACAATTTTCCTATACATAGTAGCATTTTCCAATGCTTCACTTGATGTAGTATCCAACTTCAAACTCTAATCTAATGAAATAGAAACTGGCTTTCAATCACCCATACCATACTTTTGCATCATATTCAAGGCATATTGCCTTCGCGACATCCATATACCTATTTCTATATGTATGAACTCAATGTCCAAGAAAAAGCACAACACACCAAGATATTTTGTGTCGAATTCTTGCATAAGGAGTTGCTTTTACTCTTTAATGCTTGCTTCATTCTCGCCTCCTACAATCAAATCATCAACATAAATAGCCACAATTATGATGCCATCATCACCCTTCCTTGCATATAGTGAATGATCTACATCACACATAGAAAACCCAATGGTGATTAAGTAGTCAGCAGTCCTTGCATGCCAAGCACGAGGGGCTTGTTTAAGCCCATACAAAGCCTTTTGCAACCTGCAAGCATATTCTTTGTGCTTTTAATCTTAATATCCTTGTGGCTGGTCCATGTATACTTCTTCCTATAACTCATCTTGTAGGAAAGCATTCTTTACATCCATCTAATGCAAAGTCCATCCTTTTGTTGTAGCTAATGCAAAAAGTGTTTTGAGAGCACACATTTTATTTATAGGGCTGAACGTCTTCTCATAATCAATGCCATATGTCTATGCATATCCTTTTGCTACCAATCCTCCGTTGTACCTGCTTATGCTACCATCAGCATTGTGATTTACCTTGTAAACCCACTTGCACACTATGGAGTTCTTTCGTTGTGGTAATGAAACGAACTTCTTGTATCGTTTCCATAAAGGGCAACAATCTCCTCATCCATAGCTTTTTCCCATTCTACATTTCTAATTGCATCTTCAAAACAAGAAGGTTCAACATCTTGTATTACATTGGTCATGTAGGCACAATGAAGAGCCATATAACTATCAAACGTCAATTGTTGCATAGAATTTTGCATCCTCCCATATCTTCTTGGTCCTTGGTCACTTCCCTTTCTATCATCTGCATGTGCCTTTTGAACTCTTGGAGACTTCATAGAGGGCAAGCCAAGCTCCTCATCAAGCTCTTCTTGGAACCACTTGAATGTCCATTGATTTCTTCAAAGCCTATAGATATTTTACTACCAGCAACAAGATTTTCTTTACCTTTTTTTGATGTAGTTGATGAATTTATTGGACTAAAATTTCCACACAATCTTCCACTCCATGGATTTGAGTTGGAACAATTGCTTGGTGATGCATCTAGGCCACTCAAAACTTGAGATTCTGCACTTGATTTTTTAGCAATTTCTTTGTCATTTGGTTCAAGATCAAGTCCATCTTTGGCATCTAGATAGAAGCTTGACATTTCATCAAACACCACATCTCTACTTACCTTCACCTGTCCTTTGAGTAGGTTATAACATTTATACCCCTTTTTCTCAAGGGAGTATCCAATGAAGATACATTTTTCTACTTTTGGGTCAAGCTTCATCCTCAACTCATCTGGAACATGTACATATGCAATATAGCCAAATATTTTTATATGTGATAAATTTAGCTTTTTACCTGTAAACTTCTCTGTAGGTCTAACTTGATGTATAGCAACAGTCGGAGTTCTGTTCATGACATATAGAGCAGTATGCATAGCTTCTTCCAATAAAAATGAGGCACATTCTTCTCAGCCATCAAAGCTCTTGCTATTTCTGTAATATATCTATGTTTGAGTTCAACAATGCCATTCTGTTGTGGTGTGTATGTGCATGAAAACTAGCATCAAATTCCATGACTTTTAAGAAAGTTGTTGAATTCATTTGACATGTATTCACCTCCTCCATCATACCTTAATATCTGAATATACTTTCCTATATGCTTTTCACCTTAAAATTTTGGAAGTGATTGAACACCTCACTCTTCTCTTTTCTATGTGCCCCACCTTGCCGGCTCAAAACAGAGGTCAAGATGGCTCCGAAACAAAAATCAACAAAATGCACTGACCCTAAGGGATAACTCACGAAAATATTTGGAGCGCTTCGACCTTCATTCCAATTTTTGTAGCAATTTGAGGTCATTTGTGAATCATGCTTTCTCCATGCCTTCTCACATACTCTTCACCATTGGCCTTCTCCACGAGCTCTATACAGCCACATTGGCTCTAATACCATGTCACAAGGAAGGAGATAAGGAAGAGAGCTCACACACACACTCACACTCAAAGAGAAGCACACACTTAGATTGAGGGAAGGAAGAATATTGTCTTCTCCTTCTTCTTCTTCTATTACATAAAAGGAATGTACAAGAATGACCTAAAAAAAACAATACAACAAGTGCAAAATATAAAGAATAGTACATAAGGGAAAATCCTAATTTCCGCGAATGAGTGAGCTAGCAAGAAAAGAAATGTGCCATCCCTCTTGGTAGATAAATCTAGTAAAGCTCAATGATGTATCCCTGATATATACTGGCATGACCACTATACATCTCAGAGACGAAATAGTGATATGTGTCATCCTCGATCATCACATGTTGACCTTCATATAAGGTGCTCTGAGTTGGAGTATTCTCAAAACCATTTGCAATCAGATAGGCATGTATTTGTTCATACAAAGCATATGCTACTTGCTTGAAACCATATAATGTCTTTTTCAACATGCACACTCTATTTTCATGCCCTTTCTACACAAAGCCATGGGCCTAAAAAAACATACACTTCTTCATGCAAGTCACCATTCAGAAATTCAATTTTAATGTCCAACTAATATACATTCCAACCATGATGAGCTGCAAGTGCACACATGCTATGAATAGTAGTCATTCGGCATGTAGGAGCAAATGTCTCATCAAAACCAAGGACTCTTTCCTCAGCATAACCCTTTGCAACAAGCCTAGCTTTATACCTATCTACTATTGCATCAAGCTCACACTTCAGCTTGTATACTCACTTAGTGACAATGGCCTTCTTGCGAGCAAGCAAGTCACATAAAGATGAGGTAACATTTTTCATGATAGAGTCATATTCTAATTGCATAGCAACCATCCAATTTTCTAAATTTTGTGCTTCATCAAATGAAACAGGCTCATCCTCATCATAAAGACTAGATGCAGCCATAGCATAGCAATTTGATGCAAAAGAAGCACTATGAGAGTCGGAAAGAGTATGATATGATAGGGATGCATCTAAATTGCTAAGTCTACACCAGCCATTTCCGCAAATTTTTGGCCTCCTCTATATCAGCTCTCTCATCAACAAGTGCGTCATGTAAATCTGCATAAAAAATGGGGTGATGTTCATTATCACATGAAACCTATAAAGGATGAGAAGTTGCCTCATTAGGACCAGGACTAGCCTCTCCGCTTGTAAAAAGAGGTAGCAAAGTGTTATACATGTCTTTGGAGTTAATTGATGTCTCCTTAGTACATGAAAGTAATGGCTAAATATCATACTCAACAAAAACAACATCAGGTCTATCCAAAATGTGATTAATCTATGGATGATATAGAGGATAGTCTTTGCTTTCAAAACTGTACCCATTAAAAATACATTTCTCTACTTTATCATCTAACTTCCTATCTTGTTATTTAGGCACAAGTGCATATGCCAAACAACCAAAAAGATGGACGTGAGCAACAGAAGGATTGTGACCATGCCAAGCCTCATATGGAGCGATAGTCTACAATGCCTTAGTGGGACATCTATTAAGTACATATGTTGCACACATAACAACCTCAAGCCAGAAACTATGTGGTAAGCCTAACTCTTGATCATGTACCTCGCATTCTCGATGAGTTACATGTTCTTCCTTTCAACAACATTTTGTTGAGGTGTATGTAGCATTGTATACTAATGTTTTATCCTACATTCATCCAAACATTCATTAAAATCAGAAGACATATAATCCCCCCTTCATAAAAAAGAAGGCAGCCCATTTCACATGCTGCCAGGTTTTTAGCCAAACCAGAAACTATTTGAAGCACATAAACACTTTTGACTTTGCTTTCAATGGATATATCCATGCATTCTTGGAAAAAATCATCAATGGAAGTCACAAAGTAAAGATACTTCCCAAAAGAAGGTGTTTGTATAGGATTGTAGACATTATTGTGAACAAGCTGCAAGTAGCTTGAAGTGAACGATTTTTTGGGAAGGAGGAATACTAGATTTTGCCCAAAATTTAGCCTTTACAGACATGTTTACTAGGTGCCTCAAGTTTGGGCAAAGAGGACACCATTTTAGATTTCTGCAGGCATAGAAAACTAGAAAAATTTAGATGACCAAAGTGTGCATGCCAAAGCTTTGCATCTGACATAGCCTGAGAATCATGTAGTGCACATGTTGAATGATCCACAAATTTTCAATGGTCTATGAGCTTATACAATCTACGACATAAAAGGCCAGAAGCAATAATCACATTGCCATTTGACATATCATGATCTCTACATCTATCATCAACAAGCTTCACAACCAAGCCAATCTTGGCTAATGTTGAATCTTATAACAATTTTTTCTTGATCCTTGGCACAAATGAAGGATTTAAGACTGTAAAAGAACTACCATGAGTAGTATTCAGAATGATCTTATTGTTAAGGATTCTTGTGCAAAAAGGGACTTGAGCATTTGTAGGAGAAGTAAGAAGAAGAACTGGAAGACAAACACCAAAAGCTTTTCTATATTGATTATAAGTACGAAAACACAATGGTAATTTATAAAACAAGACCAAGTGTTCTCTGTGCAGAGTTCTTAATCCCAAAGAGTACACACACACACAAGGTTACAAGATACCCAAAGTTCCTTATGTCGCCAACCTTCTCTACACCAAATGTCCACCTTCTCAAGGAGCTTGCTCTTGTGCACATCTTGAACTCAAACTTCCAATGTGGTAGGAGGGAGGGACAGCTTCTGTCAACATGCACACCTCTTCAATGGTACCTTGTGCCACCTTGATTGCCTCGCTTACTGATTTTGTGCACTCCTCTTTGCACACAATTGATCACTCATTCTTGTTCACTTTTTCTCATAGTTGCTTCTTTACATCACACTCTGGTTGAATGTGTGGATTCACTGATTATGCCACTCCTAACTGATAGAGTAACTTGATGCTCACTTTGATGTCCCAAGAATGTCTAAAAGAGTGTACAACGAACAACTCTCTATTTTGTCATGTAAGGACTTTAGGACAACAACAAAATTTTAAATGGGTGGCCATACATGCACCTTTGTGTACCGCTTCCTCTTCTCATGCCTTCACGTTTGCCTTCATTTCTTCAATATGTGTACCTAAGAGAGGGTTCACTTAAACCTTTCAAACACTTTAAAACCCTTGAAAACCTTCTAGAAAGACAATCTGCAACTCGTATCCAACGTTTTGCAAAACTATGGCCTTTGTGAATAATTTAATTATGCACTACATGTACATCTTGACCAACTTGACTTTGAACACTTTGACTTTTACTACCTTGGATTTGACTAGTTTGACTTCAATCATTTTGACTTTGACCACTTTGACTTTGACTAGCTCAATAGTTTCCCATCATCGAATGGACTCTCCATCCCGAAGACAACTAAACCATGAGCAGAGAGGTTCACCCTTGATACCTCTTTTGCAAAATCTTCAAAATGACACATGAAGAACCACCAAGCCTACCAAGAGCACAAAAGAACAATCCCCCAAGAACACCAAAACTAGAAATAGTGCATTGAAGAAGCAAAAGTTGGCTAAAGAAGGATAGGAAGGAAAGGTCAGGAAGCACTAAAGGTTTAAGAAGGATAGTGTAAGGAGGGGTAAGGGTGGGGTGGGGTAGAAGGATGAAGGTAGGGGCAAGGAATAGGATTAGGGTTTTGGATGGGACCAAAACGCAAGACAATGAAATCTATAGAGGGTTCATATGGAAAAATGTGAAACATGTGGCAAAATAAGGATGGAATAGACATTGTGGAACACTTGTAGAATAATAAACACATGTTGGACCCCTTGTCTTGCAGAAGGCCAAAAATTCTCCAATATGTTCATCTTGGTCTTCTTGTGCTAATCCCTTGAAAGATGGAAATTTGATATTTAATCTAGAGGGTAGAGTTTCTAAGTCTACCTAAACCACCATGTTTCTCACTAATGATGTTGATGATAGAGGGTTGGTTGACCATCGAATAGCTTTTCTTCTTCTTGCTTTGCAAGGGAGCCTTAATGTTTGAGACACTTATTCTACTCTTAGGCTAAGAGAATTCCAAATAGAAGAAAGATTACGTCTCAGACCAGCATTGTCAGTATCCTTGCACTCCTTCTAGACTTTGCAAATATTGCTTCTCCTATGCTCTCGGTTCACTTGTGTATCCTACTCTTAAGTGATAGAGTATCTTGGCACTCACTTTGATTTCCCAAGAATGTCTAAAAGTGTGTACAACCAATGACTCTCTATTTTGTCTTGTAGTGTCTTAACGACAACTACAAAATTTTAAATGGGGGGTCTCTACATACACTTTTGCGTACCACTTCCTCTTCAAATGCCTTCACTTTGGCCTCCATTTCTTAAATATATGTATGTAGCGCAGGGTTTTCTTGAACCTTCCAAACACTTTATAACCCTTGAAAACCTTGCAAAAAGACAATCTCTGCAAAACCATAGCCTTTGTGAATAACTTAATTATGCACTACCTGTACACCTTGACCAAGTTGACTTTGACCAACTTGATTTTGATCACTTTGACTTTTACTAGCTTGGATTTGACTAGCTTGACTTCAATCATTTTGACTTTGACCACTTTGACTTTGATTGGCTCAAAAATTATTGACTCCCATGATAGGATAAGAGGGGTTGTTGGCACATGTGACTGTATTCGCTGTAGGGGTAGGCTCACGTGAAGTGAAGAAACTAGGCTGCGAGGTAATACGTTTGGCTGCCCCACTATCGAAGTACCAAACATCTAAGTCTAATGCAAACATACACTATTCATGAGAAGATTGTTCATAATCGTAAACAGTAGCAAATGCCCATTCTTCATTCTGCACAAGATTAGCAGACTCTATTTTGGGTGTAGAGACCTCTACAATAAGCATTCTAACCTCTTTCTTCTTTGCTTCTTTTGCAACCAACTTTGGACAACTCTTAATGTCATGGTCGTTTCCTTTACCATACTTGCAAAAAAAATTCTTCTTTTTTGTTTTCTTGTCATCTCTATCATCCTTCTTTGATTGTGAAAAATTTTTAGTTTTTTGCTTACTAGTAGATGAGCTCTATTTACCTTTGCTCTTCTAACTAGCGAACCAAAACCTGTATATGTCTTTGGCAAAAAAAGACAAAATTGCATGCATATGTGCTATGATAGTGTGTTCTAAGGCCAAACAAGCTCACATCAAGATTTTGACCTTAGTGAACTCGTGATCGACCTAAGTGTGCTCATTGAATTTTGTGCCATTTTGAGACTATGATCAGAGGGGTTTCAATGACACCCTAGATGAAATAACAACCTGCTCTAATCTCAATTGTTGTAGTTTTGAGGTCTACAGAAGTATGTGAACACTCTTGGAACATCAAGCTTACACTATTCTTGAGGTGGATTTGATCTACATCAAAAAATCTATCGCTTGGTTTATGTCAAAATATTCATTGAAGCATTTCTTAGTTATGCTCATTTAATGTATTTTTTTCAAAGATTTTTCATGCATCATTTACCATTGTAAAAGCCTAGATATTTACATAGGTAAAAAGACAAAACGAGAGCTCAAATTCTAGGAATTTGTGGTGGTTGTGTTGCAATCAATGAATCAATCATTCACCTAAAAGTAGATCAAACTAGATCTTCATTTTTCCTAGATTCTAGAAAAGTGAAATGATTCCCTCAAACAACCTTTAGCACCTTCATTTGAATTCAAAATCCACTTTTAGAAGTTGTGGAGCACTCGACAAGTCTAGATAAATACTTCAAATCGCTTGTACATTACATGAAAGCAATATACATATACTTGCGGCCATCAGTGTCTTGCTCCTTCATTTCTCTGCATCATATTATTCAACAATAGTAAGCTTGCAGAGGTTGTTGCTCTCTTTACATAGCTTCAAATCAGATGGGACAGGACTCCATGAAAGGGTATTAGCATCTACATTATTCCTATACATTTTCAAAGCATTTGGTTAAGTAGATTGGGAGAAAATGCAGTTTTTCTATCTCAAGGTCAATCTCTGTGTATTCCTAAAAAATAGGAGGTACTACTGATGAGTATTTGGTTCATTCCAAAAGCATTATTTTCTTATTTCTTGTACTCTTGTGCATTATATACACTCAGAACTATCTGTATTTGTCCCATAAAAGGATTTTTTCTAATTGTAATCACAGTAGTCCCTATGAGCATTTGAAGTTCATTGTCTCATCTAAAGATACTAAGTTTTTTGAGCTAGTCAATGCACAAACCTATATGTTTTGTATCGAATCCTTCTCCTTGATGCTCCAAAGTACATATTGCATTTTATTGCACTTATTGCATGCGTGTAAGGTCTATTTGAGTATCCATAAGCTTAAGGGCTATTCTTGTGCCGGTTGGTTGGACCAAACTTTGTCACTTTGCAACTCTCTTTTCTACCTCCTACAAGCTTCTCCAAGTTCTTTCGGTGGTATCAGAGCTAGATCAAGATGGGTGAAAGATTTCCCTCAATGATAGAGAGGCTTGATTGACACAACTATGCCACCTGGAAAATCAGAATGGAGGCCTATTTGCAAGGTAGAAATCTTTATAGCACGTGATGAAGGTATGCCTATTCCAAGATCCAAAGGAGGACCTACACAAGAGGAGACAGATAAGCTCAAACTTTGGTGCACCAGTGAGGTTCAAGCAAGATCATAAATACTAAACTCTATCTCCAACTTTGTATTACCACATATTAGAGGATGTAAGACATCTCTAGAGTCTTGGGATGCCCTAGACACTTTCTTTTCTGCTAGTGCCAAACGAAGCAAGAATCATCTTTGGAATGAGTTCAAACGAATGAAGAAGAGACCTAAGCAAACCATCACAGAGTTTGTTACCAAGGTTAAGGAGGTTGCGGATGAGTTAGCAGCCATTAGAGAGCTGATTGAAGAAGAGGTTATCATGAGGCCAATTCTCAATGGGATTCCAAGTGATAAGCAATGGCAATCCTTCACCATGGCTTATGATCTCATCATGGATGTGCAAACTCCAGACTTCAACATCTTTCTTGGACAACTCTTCAATCAGGAGGCCAACAATAGCATAAAGGAAGATAACTCTTATCATGATAATTTAACTAGTGTTCTATATGCAGATAAGAAGGACAAGAAGCTGAAATGCAAGAAGAAGGAAGAAGATGAAGAGGAGATTTCCCAAGACAACTTCGCAAGCAAGAGCAAGTGGAAAGGGAAGAAGAAAGGACCAAAGCATGACAAATCCAAAGGTCAGAATGTTCAACCTTGTGCCATCTGCGATACGACCAACCACACCACTCAAAATTGTTGGTTCAACGGGAAGATCCAGAAAGGAAAAGGAAGAGGTGGATATGGTAGGAAAAGAGGCAGAGGTGGACACAACTTCAACAATAACAATAGAGGCCATAATAGAAGGGACTACAAAAATTATTCTGAAGATCAAGCACATGAAGACTCATTGCTTCTAATGAATCTAAGCCACAAAGAAATTAAAGAGTATGATTATTTTTTCTACATAGATTCAAGATGTTCAAATCATGTTGCAAGCAACATTGCTCTTCTATTTGACTTGGAAAGTTGAAAGCATCGACATGAAGTTCACATAGGGGCTGCCACAAATCACAATGTGGAGAAGATTGGTAATTTCAAAGCTTCCAATGGTAGGAAAAACATTCTAAGTAAGGTTCTCTATGTACCCACTATCACAAAAAATCTAATAAGTGTAGGCCAAATAGTTGAAAAACTCTTGCAAGCAGGAGAAACCAGAAACATTCTCTATTCACTTTTGGGTTTGAAACCCTAAGTGAGCTCAAAGTGTGGCATAAGAGACTTGCTCATGTGAATGAAAGAACCTTCAAGGTTATATGCAGGGATCAAAGTGTTCTAGGACTACCAAACATATCAAAGCAACACATGATCAATAGATATGATGCATGTCAAATTGAGAAAGCACAAAGACAACCATTCAACCACAAAGGCTATATTTAGAACAACCTATTGGCTTTAGTACATATAGATGTATGGGGACCAAGTCAAGAATCAAAAGATATGAAAACATGATGAATAGATTAAAACGAAAATGAGCTTACAAAGATTGCTCTATGAGCATGGAGACTCCATGAGGAGTGGAAGCACTCTCTTGGCAATGAGCTAGAGTGGAATGACTTGTGTGGAGTGAAGGGAGACCTTGCTTATATGGAGTTTCGGAGAATTCACTTGCATGTGGGATATATGTGCTTGCATGAGAATGATTCTAGGTTTGGACAAAAGGGTGGAGCATGGAACTCTCAACACCGCCCCTCCATGTGATGACTCTTTTGTTTTTAATATGGGGGACTAGTGACATATGGGATCACTTAGTCCATGGGTTTTGAGGATCCAAGGACATATGGGATCCTTGGACATAACTTGGACATATGGGATCCAAGTTTAGGACATATGGCATCCCTGGGATCTTGGGACATATGGGATCCCAAGACATATACTTGGACATTTGGGATCCAAGTGGTTTTTAATGGGATCTAGGGACATATGGGATCCCTAGACATGTACAAGGGTTTACATCATGGGGTAGGTAGTGCTTATGGAACCATTGGCCACCATTGAGAATTGATATTTTGTTGTAGTCTTCATGTGATCCATTGATGGGATCCTTTGGTAGAGTCCTCCTTCTTCTTTCATTTTGGATATTGATGTAGAAGCCTTGATCCTGGTTTCTTAGCATGTGAGATCCATTGTGGGGGATCCTTGGGTGTTGTTTAGTGTAGCCATTTTGATGTTGTTGTCGCCATAATCTTCTTGTGATGTATAGTGTATTCATGGGCACATGACTTATAATTTTGTATGATATTGGGAAGGTCTTACCACATATATGTGGTAGTGTCTAATTCCATTACATTGGGGCTTGAGTGCTTTGAAGTATGTATTTATTTCTATAAGAATGTATGTACCAAGTTCTATTTCTGCAAACTTTTGAGTAGTGGCGGTCCATTTCTATCTTGTACAGACTTTGAGCATAGTCAAATAGATACAATGCATGCTAGCCAATAACGTTGTGTACCCTGATCTCAAAAAGAAAGATATCAGTGATTACGTCCTCTGTGCCCAAGCCCAATCCTTCACTATGTAGATTTCTAAAGATCATCTTACTTCTCCATACTATATCATGCATTGACGCGGCTACATGGTGATCGAATATAGATTGTGATACGAAGAAATTTTCATTGACATAAGCGCTTATGTCACTCATCTCTTTGCTAGAAGATTCATTGTACTGCCTTCTGGCGTGCGACGCTAACTTTGCATATCTCTCCACACATTCGAAGAGTTTCACCTCCCTCTTTGAACATTGTGCGTTCGAGGTTGTCATTGCTCTCTCTCTTTTCTCACTCTAGGTGAAGGCCATGGACATCGCAGTACTTCTACAATCGATTGACAGTGCCTGCTTCGAAGAAGACTAAGGTGCACATTCAGCATTTCTTAGTAGGTGCATGCTTCATAGGCGCTGCCATTGTGCCTTGCCATGTAGCTGAAGCCTGAGTGAAGAGGTGCACGGAGTATTGCTGAAGCTACAGATTTCTTTTGGATGGGCGCTTACTCAGCTTCCTAACTTCATGAGAATTCACTTCTGCATTCTTTAGTTGGCAGTCGTGTTCGGCTACTGTTCATTTCCCCATGGAAGAAGCCCCTTTCGTACTCATTCCTGCACTTGTTTCAAAACTTTCTGAATAACTTGGGTGGAAAAATTAGAAGACGCATCACAAATACCATCTTTCATGAGCTTCGCATCAGAAAGTGAAGAGAATTTATCAGAGTGTGCAAAATCAGAAGCAGCAGTAAGATATGCCTCATGATGATCACTCTTCGAAGCAGGAAACAAATGGTTTTTCAGATGATCTTCTGCCACAAAGAAAGACCTGTTACCGTGTACATGCGCTATCTCTATGTCCGAGTTACTTCTGATATCTTATGTGGCAGATAACCTTGACTTTCCATGGAACGAATTGGATGCCTCAAAAACTTTCTCTCCGCTGGCTTCAATCCTTTGCAGGCCTTCGCTCAGCCAAACTTCTTCTCAGCTTAGCACCCTCGCCTCTTTCTTTGATTTTGAATCGAACAACACCTTCGCGAGACACATACAACTGAAGTGTGCCTTCTGAGGTTTTCTGTGTCCAAGGACATCTTGCTAATCCAGTTTGTGTTCCTCCTCGTACTAGTTCAGTTGTGCAGAATGGTGGAGCTGTTCGATTGGAAGAGCAAGTGGTTGCTAGGTGCAAGTCTGATGAAACGTTCTCATAGGAACCCTTTCAATATCACGTGTCCACAACTGAGTAGATGAGATGCTCTATAAACTGCCCACTATGAAACAGATCTCGGGTGCGAGATGAAGGATGAGATGTACTATCACAGTGCTTAAAAGCACTTCTTCGTAATGGGTTAACTAAATGAAAAATGCAACTTCAAACAACAATCAAACTGAGGGTGATAGGCAAGATTAAGAGAACAAAAGGATTATGATAGAAACAAAATGGAATAGTGCTTAAAAACACTCTTATTTATGAAGGGAGGGAGGGAGGGAGGGAAAAGAAATACATCTATGCTAATGATGATGAAGAAAATAAGAACATGAACTCAAAGGAAAAAATAACCTATGCTGTGATACCATGTTGAAATGAAAGAAGCTACTCCTACTCTACAATTAATCACAAAATAAATTAACTATGGAGGAAGGAACAAAAGATATGAAAACATGATGAATAGATTAAAATGGAAATGAACTTACAAAGATTGCTCTATGAGCATGGAGACTCCATGAGGAGTGGAAGCACTCTCTTGGCAATGAGCTACAGTGGAATGACTTGTGTGGAGTGAAGGGAGGCCTTGCTTATATGGAGTTTCGGAGAATTCCCTTGCATGTGGGATATATGTGCTTGCATGAGAATGATTCTAGCTTTGGACAAAAGGGTGGAGCATGGAACTCTCAACACCATGGAGTTCCAAGAAGCAACCAACAGTTGCTTTATCCTCAACTGAAGCACAGTATAGAGTTTTGGCCATAGCAACTCAAGAGCCAATATGGTTAAAAGCATTGTATACAGATTTGGGACTTGTAAGTTCCAAAGCTCACATATTTGCATATAATTTAAGCTCCATGCATCTAGCACCAAATCCTATTTTCGATGCGATAACCAAACACATAGACGTTCATTACCACTTCATCAGGGAGAAGCTCATGGAAAAGGAGATTGACATTTCTTTTGTTCCTGATTAAAAGCAAGAAGAAGATATGATGATGAAGGCACTTCATAGAATAAAGCTTTGTAGATTCAAAGCTATGGTAGGTATTCAACCTATTAGAGAATGAAGACTGAAGCATACTTTAGCTTGAGGGGGAACTTTTGGAACATCAAGCTTATGGTATGCTTGATGTAGATTTGATCTACATAAAAAAATCTATCGTTTGGATTATGTCAAAATATCCATAGAACCATTTCTTTTAGTTATGCTCATTTACTGTAATTCTTTCAAACATTTTTCATGGATGATTTACCATTGTAAAATTCTTGAGCTTTGCACATGTAAAAGGAAAAAAAGAGAGCTCAAATTTCACGACTTTTTGGTGGTTGACTTGCAATCAATCAACCAATCAATCACCTAAAAGTACATCAAACTAGATCTTCACTTTTCTTAGATTGTAGGAAAGTGAATTGATTCCCTCCAACAACCTTTACCACCTTCATTTGAATTCAAAATCCACTTGTAGAAGTTGTGGAGCACTTGAATATTCTATATAAAGACTTCAAATCACTTGTACATTACATGGAAGCAATATACATACACTTGTGGCCATCATTGTCTTGCTCTTTCATTTTTCTACATCATCTTCTTCAATAATAGTAAGCTTGCAAAGGCTCCTACTCTCTCTACAGAGCTCTAAATTGACTATGAAAGGACTCATTGAAAATATATTAGTGTCTAGTTTATGTCTGTAATTGTTCCAAGCATTTGGTTCATAGATTGGGAGAAATATCAATTTTTCTATCTCATAGTCAATCTCTACGTATTCCTAAAAAATAGGAGGTATCAGTGTTCAGTGTCTCGTTCATTTCAAAAGCATATTTTGCTTATTTCTTATACTTTTGTGCATTATATACACTCAACCATATTTTTATCACTCCTATAAAAGGATTTTTTCAAATTGCAATCATGCTAGTCAATATGAGCATCTGAAGATCATTGTCTCATCCAAAGATAATAAGTTTTTTTTACCTAGTCAATAAGCAAACCTATCTATTTTGTATCAAATCTTTCTCCTTGATGCTCAAAAGTACATAGTGCATTTTACTAAACTTATTGAATGTCTATAAGGTGTGTTTGATTCTCCATAAGCTTAAGGGCTGGTCTTGTGCCAATTGGTTGTACCAAACTTCATCACTTCGCAACTCACTTTTCTACCTCCCACAAGCTTCTCCAAGTTCTTTCAAACAACACAAGGAAGAAGAAGAAGCTTGGAGCACAACACAAAATGTTGAATGTATTACCAAGAGAATGTAAAAAGATAAGTAACCCATTAGGTTTATAGGCATATATACAATTCAGGGAAAAAATACCTCCTAAGGAGGGAAAAAAGTGCCCCTCTGGACCTATTATGTTTGCACACATCAGTATTAAAATATATCAATGTAAATAGTGTTTGACTTAATGTTTTCCTAGAATGCTTGGAAAGTCGTCCGCTTAAGGCATCACGCAAAAGTTCAAGAATATCATATTGAAGTTTACAATAGTAAAACAAATGTTCATCAATAGATAAATCCCCTCTAGTTTTTATACTGATTTTTTATGTTAAAAACTCAAGGTCACTAGATTCAAAACCATATGAAATGCTATCTCTAACAAACCTAAGGAAATCATGTACCTCTTGTCGTGAAGTTTATAGAACCAAAAGAATCAACTTGTAAACTACGAGCATCAAATTGTGAATAAGAGTTCTTGGTTTCACTAGGGCTTTGTGCTCCTTTTGATGGATTCAAGATGATCCTAACTATCAACTTCAAGTGATCATCCAACTCTTCAGACTCATGGAGATGCCATGGAATGATTCATGTCATGCTCAATGTTGGAGTAAAGGGATCGGTTGATGGAGCAGCTCAACCACTAATGTTCCAATAATGGCACATGTTCGGTGCTTGTAAGCAAGCACTAGTGATAGATAATAATTGCAAGAAGTTGGAAACTCAAGAAGAAAGCTTAGCTTAATTCCCAATAAAAACTTATGATATGTTCAAGGCATTTTGAGAATAAAAAGTCAGCATGTGAGGTCACACATTTTTTTTCTCATGGTTTGAAGTGACAAACTCTTCATACTTGCACAAGACAAAAACTTAGCTTCAAAATCCACACACTGTATTGACAGGTTTAGTGAAAGGTGGGTGAAATTCAATTTGTTAAAGGTCATACAATAGACAAAATTCAAATTACTTGGTCAAAGAAAATTTGGGTTACACCCTATATTGCAATGAGAACATTTGTATTTATCAATATAAATGAGCATTTTCTTTATCCCATGCTCCAATTGACTTTTGAATATCTAGCTTTAAGGTAATCTAACTTCACTATGTGATGGTTTCACAAGAAAAAAAAAAAGGAAAACAAATGAAGGGGTTATCTGAAACATACATTATGTTTGTTATTAGCTACTAAGCAAAGCCAAACATATGTCATAAACATATGCAATAGACGTTAAAAAAAAACGCACATGCAAACCAACTATAGCTCAAGTGTTGTTGAGATGAAATCCCTTAGGGTGAAGGTTTCTCATGATTTGCAGAGAAGATTAAAGTGAAGAGACGATTATATGAAATGAAGAAAGTGATTGAAGACTGAAGTGAAGAGTACCCCCATGGATTTTCCTTGCAAATCTTCCCTCCAGGTTGTGGTTCATTGTTGGATATATCATATGAGGTTACTGCGGATTATATGAAGTAAACTTGAAGAGTTCAAAGACTGAAGTGAAGAGTTATTACGCCCAATGGACATTTCTATGGATCTTCTCTCCAAGTTGCAGTTGATGATTTTGAATATTACATGGTGGAGAAAAGTTTTTGAAGGCCGAAGTGAAGTATTAGCCCTTTGGACATTTCTGTGGTTCTTCTTTCTAGGTCCAGGTTGCGGTTGATGATTTTAGAGATTATATGAAGTGATTGCCGACCATTAAAGTAAAGAGAAGAAAAGATATTGCCGAAAAGACTTGAAGAGAAGCCTTGATTGAAGATCGAAGACATAAAGTAAAGGAAGGATCCATCCGCAAAGACTCAAGTCGAGACCCATGGGCACCTTCTCACACTATAGCAGGAGGTCTATGTTATATTTGGCCGATCCGCACTGTAGCAGTGGCATATTGTATCACAGTTCTGCACTGTAGCGGCTTTCTATATCATCCACCCGCACTGTAGCGGGAATCATTGTATCACTGAGATTTCATTGGACAACTTCAACTATATTGGCATTGTATCATTGAGCTTTGTGTGCACGTCAATCCGATAACTTTCGTGTTTTTGCATGGTATCTGGATTTTTTTGTTCCCGACGATTGGCTCGTCTCTTTTGAGGGGTAGGGGCCTACGATAATTGCCATACTAGAGAGAGAGGGCGAGGCTCTGAGCGCACAGATGTAGCCCATCGGATGTGGGAATGGTGCACACAGGGGCCTAATGCAACCCCGTGCGAGCTCTTCCCATCACCTGACCTCCTTCAATCTTCCCAACACCTGAACCTGACGTGAAGCAAGGTGGTTGCCCAGTGATCCTCGACACATCACCCACTCCTTGAGAAGAGAAACATGTCACTCGGGATCGACAAAGATTTCTAGGTACTAGCATTTTAGGTTATTTTAGATTTTTTGCATTGTTCCACGCACTTGAATAGAAAGATTGCTTTGGACTGCTTGACTTTGATCATCCACTTTTTGCATCAGTTTTGATCATACGAGTGTGCACTTTTCTATTGAAAAATAGATTAAGAATCTACTTCTCAGCTTATATAGATCATAAGAAGAGGAAACCTAAAATGAACAAAATGATTGAAGAACAGTTTATGAAATATGAAGATATATTTAGGGAAATGGAAATTAACGCGAGTGAGTCTATAAAATCAAAGTTTGGAATTGTTATGACCTTAATGCAAATAATAAATGCAATATCTGACACTATCCAACTAATGGGCATAAGTATTAAAGACGTAAGAAAGGAAATGGATTCTGAGATTTGTGAATTGAAACATAAGGTTGACCTGTTGACTAAATAAGTTAATGGCCTACAAACATTGAAGTGTGACCATGAACATGAGGTAAAGGTTCAAAGCATATCTACACATAAGCAGTCATTACGTCTTAGAAGATCCACGCCTAGAGAGATACCTAGGAAATCAAGTTGGGCTAAGAAGAGACCTATACGATGTTTTTGGTGCGATCAATTTGGACATATGTTTTGGGGTTGTCTGGGATATGAAAGTGCATGTAAACATAAACTAATAAGTGAACATGAAAATAAAATTTGTAAATATCAAGAGCAAAAACCTTTGCATTTGAATGTAGGAGAAGGTGGGGTAAAGGAAGATTTTGAAGAGACCAAAACTAGATCAAAGTCAATTCAAAAGTTGTGAAAACCAAAAAGACTTGAGATCAATAAATTTGATGAAGAAACAAGACTGCTATCTATTGAGATTCAAGAAAAATCTATTGAAGAAACCAAAGTTAGACAAATAAAGGTTGAGAAGCAAAATATTGAGCAGATATTGAGAGAACAAATAGAAATAGATCATATATAAAAGAGAACCTAATAGAGCAATTCAAGAGAAATCAAAGAAAGAACAGGATGTATATGTTTCACTTGATCCCAAAATTTTGACTAATGAGGATCTATTTAATCAAGAGAAAGTTATGAAATTGCAATTCCAAATAAACTTTGACAAAAAATTTGAACAAGAAAAGAGTAAAGAAGAAACTCAAGAAGATATAGAATCTGGCAAGCGAGTTAACGAAGTAGAGAAACAATTGCTTGATGATATTATCAAGCAAATCGAGGGGAGTGTAAAGACAACTTCAAAGACTTCTGAGAGTTTGAAGACGAATAGAAGAAGTAGAAATCTAACTTTTCAAGACATATTTGAAAATCTTGAGTAATGATTGACGTAAAATCATAATGAAACATGCAAGAATGATCAAGAACTATTGAATGAAGATGACTGATGAATGTTAATGATTGATGAATCTGATGGTTTATGATGATTGATGATGATGAAAGATGGAAGATAATGATCATTGATGATTGATGATGATGATGGTTGATGATGATTATGATGATGATGATGTTGGAGGAAGCTGATGACACTGATGTTGATGCTGATGAAGAATGATAGATCATGAAGTTGAAGAAAAACTAGATCAATCAATGATGAAGATGAAGCAAAATGACCAAGTGAAATGTTTCCGATTTGAAATATGTTTTCTTTCTGATAGAGCATTTGCGTTGCATTTATATGTATGATAAAGATATATATGAATTTAAGAAAATGATGTAGAATGAAGATAGCAAATATCTATTATGGGTTTGCATGAAGCATGGATGACTCGGAATGATATGAACGGAATCAGTTAGTAGACTAGAGATTTTTGGGAGTGAAAGCTTGGGAATGTGATGGCATGCTTAGACCGAGTGCATGTATATGCTAATTGATTTGAACACTTAGCAAGTGGGATTCTTTGGGTCCTACTATTTGTTTCTTACGAGATCTTACCTCCATATGGATCATGGTTTTTGAAAAACCTTCATACTCAAGCCAGCTTATATGTGTGTGCATGTTGTTAGTGTGTTGTGATGGGCTAGTAGGCAGATGAAACCATCTTGGTTGGGTGATCAAGGCCACGAGTTGATGCTAGTTTTGTCGTAGGCCTGACCTATCTGTTGTCATGCACCTACATGGGTCGATAGGTGGGTGGATTCACTCTGGCCAGATGGTCTGAGCCACAAGCTGATGTCGATTTCATGTAGGGCTGACATCGTGTATATCATGTGCTATGTTGGGTCGGCCGACAGGTGGGGTAAACTTGGCCGGATGGACAAGTCCATGAGTCGAACCCGATTTTGACATAGGCCGATTTGTGAAAATAAAGATAAAAAGATAAATGATGAGCTGAGATTAAGTGAAAAATGAAAAGAAAAGAAAAAGAAAGAGAAAAAAAAAGTAGAAGAAAAAGAAAGAGATCTGATGGAGATTATGACAGTAGGAGATAAATAGGGGAAACAAGGTATATTCTACAAACTCAGTTAGTAGAAACTTAGTATATACTAATACTTAGGCTGAGTTGGTGGATCTGAACTAGTTGAACAAACAGAAGATCTAGAAAGCCAACGGTTTATTCATGTGATTACTTGTCGGATTGCGCAAGCAAAAACATAGTATGACATTTGTGAAGCTTGCATCTGCTTAATTTTCTAAAATTTATATTAAACTTTGTAAATCTGCATGGAGTGCTTGAGATCATGCTTTGATTTTGAAGAGAAAAACATAAAAAGTTAAAAAGAGTTTTCAAAAAGAACCCTGATACGCTTCTATTGGATCTTGTAGGTTGGCCCATCGGGGCAATGTGCAAGTTTAGTGGGGGCAAATGTCGGGATGAAATCCCTTAGGGTGCAGGTTTCTCATGATTTGCTGAGAAGATTAAAATGAAGAGAAGATTATATGAAATGAAGAAAGTGGTTGAAGACTGAAGTGAAGAGTACCCCCATGGATTTTCCTTGCGAATCTTCCCTCCAGGTTGCAGTTCATTGTTGGACATATTATATGAGGTTACTGTGGATTATATGAAGTAAAGTTGAAGAGTTCGAAGACTGAAGTGAAGAATTATTACACCCCGTGGACATTTCTGTGGTCTTTCTAACCAAGTTGCGGTTGATGATTTTGGATATTACATGAAGTGAAGAAAAGTTTCTGAAGGCCCAAGTGAAGCATTATGTCCCATGGACATTTTTGTGGTTCTTCTTTCCAGGTCCAGGTTGCGGTTGATGATTCCAGAGATTATATGAAGTGATTGCAAACTATTCAAGTAAAGAGAAGAAAAGATATTACTGAGGAGACTTGAAGAGAAGCTTTGATTGAAGACCAAAGACATAAAGTAAAGGAAGGATCCATCCAGAAAGACTCAAGCCAAGACCCGTGGGTGCCTTCTTGCACTCTAGGGGGAGGTCTACATTATATTTGGCCAATCCGCACTGTAGCGGCAGCATATTGTATCATCGTTCTGCACTATAGCAGCTTTCTATATCATGGATCTACACTATATCGGGAATCATTGTATCACTGAGATTTCATTGGACGACTTCAACTATATTGGCATTGTATCATTGAGCTTTGTCTGCACATCAATCCGGTGACTTCCGTGTTTTAGCATGGTATGTGGATGTTTTCGTTCTCGACCATTCGCTCGTCTCTTCCGAGGGATAGGGGTCTACGATGATCGCCATACTAGAGAGAGAGGGCGAAGCACCCAGCGTGCAGATGCCGCTTGCCAGACGTGGGAATGGCGCACATAGGGGCCTGATCCAAACTCGCGCCAGCTCTTCCCATCACTTAACCTCCTTCGATCTTCTCGACAGCGTAAGCACCACCTCCTTTACTTGTCAATCCACGGAGACGTGAGGACTGGTATGAGGAAAATGAGCATGTGAAGGCACAAATGCTGAGTGAGAAATACACTAGCATGCACACACACACACAAGGCAAGATCAAAGAGAGGAACAATGGAAAGCTTCAATTGCATCAGAACTCTCTTACAAAAGCTCTATTCTCTAACAAGCTAACCTTAAAAATGAGCTCTCTAGCTCTTTCCATAGTTTTCTCACTAGGTTTGGCCCTGTCTAGACCTAGTGTCTAACCTAGTTAAAAATTAGTTCTAGGGCTTACCTGAGGGCTAAGACGGAGTCTGAAAATTATGAAAAGTGGTAGGATGATACTTCTGATATTCCTCAAGCTAGAGGACTCCTTAGCCTGAATGAAATGGAGTTACAGAAATATGCAATGGTATTTACAATGGCATTTATTGATGAAAATGACTATTCTTATAGGGATTCCTTCTAAAAATTTAACATGTACTTCTTGGAGCTCCCTACTTGCTCCTTCTTTTTGTGTGTCCACTTCTTTGACATGTTCTTGCACCTCATTCCTAACCTTGAGTGCTAACACTCCCCCCCTCTTGATTGTGCCATCCCTCACAGACCCTTATTGTAATGGTTGTTAAATGTAGTGCTTTGAGAGGCAGTGCCCATCCTATATGAACAAGAGCCCTCTATCTTCCAAAGATGATGTTCATAGTAGTCATGCCAAGTACTCATAACCCATAGTGAATGATGGGTAACTCTGTTAGTGCATGGGTTGAAGGAAGTATGTGCCTTGTGCACGGCCTTGTAATGTGGCCCTATGTTAATGCATCCTTTGGAAAATGCATTGGAGAATTTGTGGTGAAAAATTTGGAGATCTTGAGCTAAGTGCTCAAGGGTATGCTGGCGAAGAGGTTTCCTAATCTATCATGGTTATGGTGTTGCCAAAGTAACGGTTCTTACCATGGTGAATGGTTGATCGATGTTTATCTCGTCATGTTGTACACCCATCATTGTGATGGACCATCGGCTAGTCTTTTGTTGTTAATGAATGTCCATGTGGATGGTCCACTCATGAAATTATTTGAGTACCTGTCGTGTCCCCTCTCAGAACTACCCCTTGCAAATGCCTCCTTACTCCTTGCAAATGCCTCCTTGGAGGCTCTCATACAATTGTAGTTAAAATTCTCTCAATTTTCAGACCTTCAAGTTCTTCCCTCCTACCAAGGTAAGTGGGTGCCATGTTCATGCCAAGTTCTTGACATCTACCAGATAAGGCCGATGGTAGCAATAATATCATCTGCTAGCCAAGACACACTTTTATCAAAATTGGTAAATGCCCAGTAATCAATTGGTAAATGCCCAGTAATCAACTAAGCATGACTCATTCATGTTCCATGAGCCAAACCTACGAACAAGCTCTCTCTCTCTCTCATTTTTTTTTCTTTTTGTTTTTTTTTTCTCTTTTAGTTTGAGGAAAAATGTCACAAAACAAGAAGACAAATGTTAGTATTAGTAAAAATAGTTGACATATGTCAATGTGCTCTTGTGCATGGGATTCTCAAGTGTGTCTATGCACGGCCATGTAGTGTGGCCCTATATTAATGCATACTTTGGAAATGCATGAATTGAATGGTGCGAAAGATAGGGTTGTGCAAGGAACACATGGTTGTTGCTTGTCGAGGCTTTCGGTGTCACTTGTAGATGTTGATGCCATCTTTGTTGGAGGTATCCATGGGGCCTTAAAATGATGTAAACGATTGATTATTGAATGAAAACTGATCATTCCTCCTTATGGGATCCATTTGAGAAGAGTTTTTTACTGTGAAGTGATCACCTTTGCCCGCTTCATGTTTGGATGGCTTCTTGCATTTGATGTCCCATGTCATTGGCTCTTTGTTTTTGTAGGGGACGTTGGTGCTTTTGGCTTCCAAACCGATACCCTTTTTGCATCTCTTCCTACGATTTCCGAAGAGGTGATTTGATCTTCTTTTGGTTGCTATGCTTGGTTTTGACCCTTGATTCTCCTTGGCTTCTTTGTTGAAACTTTTCTTGTGATGGAGGGCATAGGCTTTTGTGCTCCCAAGAGTTCCTTGGGTACCCACATGTGTAATCTTCCTCGTTGAGCTGCAACTCCTTTCTTAGGCACCCAAACGTTTTGGATACCTTGTGGCTTAGCTTTTCCTACTTGCTTGGTTCCTCTTTTGGAATTGTTGTCTTGCTTGGATGGGAATTGTTGTTGCACTATTGGTGGTTGCTTTCCTTTTTGTACCCACATCTGTTTCATGCCAGGAACTTCTTTCTTCTTGACTTTCCTTTGTCTATTAGATATGGCAGTTCGCTTGTATTGTTCTTCTTACCTCTGCGGTTGATTTACTATGGACTCATTAGTCTATGGGAAAGAAGAGAGGTCTTCATGCCTTTGAGCATGTTCTTCCATGGCTGAGTCATTTTTCCTGAGAGAGGTTTTGACACATACAACATCTTCTTTCCAAACATTAGTCCTAAGAGAATGTGTGACACTTTGATCTATGAGCATGTAGTTTTCTAACTCTAATGTAATGCATTGTTCATGAACTCAAACTTAAAGAAGTTGGCTTCTTAGGTTTAAGTGGACGGCATGGTCATAGATCTAGTCTTGACCCAAGACAAGTGGTTCCGTAAGGTCCTCATCTTCACACACTAGCATTTTGACCATCATTGGGACATCTTGAAGGTAGATGGGGAGCTCCACCTTGCCCAAACAAGGGGTTTCCACACCTCCCAACCCTATGAGATAGGCTTGTATGGGCTGGATGTTCAATTGGAAAGCTTGGCAGTATGAGAGTCTGACTACACTATTTGTTGTACCTAAGTCAATTAATACTCTCATAGTCCGTACATTCTTTCCTCGTCTTTCCTCTATGGCCACAAAGGGAAGTTGATCGATAATTTGAGAAGCATTCACACTTGATGTCTGGCACATGTCCATGTGATATCTTGGGGCTTTTGGATCGACATCTAAGCCTAATCACCTTAACGTATTTTGCCTAATGTGCTCTCTCGCCTCTACCTATGCTTCTTCTCTAACCCTTAACTCTTCTTCTTTTTGTTTCTTGGCCGTGTTGAGTCTCATTAACATGTCCTCTGTAAGAGGTTCTTGATATAACTTTACACGACATCCACCTACATAGCTTGGCAAGATGTCACCTTCTAGGGTCGCCAATTGAACTGCACCGCTAGTGGAAATTCTATTAATGACCATGGGTCCATACCCTTGTTTTTCCAATTTATGAGCATGTTGCTTGAGTGTTTAAACCAACACTAGGTCTCCCACTACAATAGATCGAGGGAATACCGACGGTCAGTATATCGACGGTCATCTGTCAGCGTCGGTATGACCCTCGGTTAATTTGGGAAAGCCGCTTTGCCTCGAAAAGGTAGCGTCGGTATATGCGTCGGTATAAGCATCGATATAAGCGTCGGTAATTTGCTGGAATTACCGACGCGTATACCGACGATTATACCGACGCTCTCTTTTTAACCGGGACCAAAACCAAAATTCATCATTTTGAGCGTTTTGAATCCAACTCTTCTCCTGTCGGGTTTGCGCGTGCCAACAGCAGATCTCTATTTGTCACCCTTTCTCTCTCTCTCTCTCTCTCTCTCTCTCTCTCTCTCTCTCTCTCTCTCTCTCTCTCTCTCTCTCTCTCTCTCTCTCTCTCTCTCTCTCTCTCTCTCTCTCTCTCTCTC
>CM035432.1:121076122-121316122 GCA_020310875.1 Ceratopteris richardii | reverse complement strand
TGCATGCATACATATGCGTACATGAATGCATATATAGGTATACACATACATGCATGCATATGCATACAAGCATATGCATACAGGAATGCATGTATACATATGCATACATGCATGCATATGCATACATGCATGCATATGCATACATGCATGCATATGCATACATGCATGCATATGCATACAAGCATGCATATGCATACATGAATGCATATATATGTACACATACATGCATGCATATGCATACAAGCATATGCATACATGAATGCATGTATACGTATGCATACATGCATGCATATGCATACAAGCATGAATATGCATATGCATACAAGCATATGCATACATGAATGCATGTATACATATGCATACATGCATGCATGTGCATACAAGCATGCATATGCATACATGAATGCATATATATGTATACACATACATGCATGCATATGCATACAAGCATATGCATACATGAATGCATGTATACATATGCATACATGCATGCATATGCATACATGAATGCATATGCATACATGAACGCATATGCATACATGAATGCATATGCATACATGAATGCATATGCATACATGAATGCATATGCATACATGAATGCATATATATGTATACACATACATGCATGCATATGCATACAACCATATGCATACATGAATGCATGTATACATATGCATACATGCATGCCTATGCATACAAGCATGCATATGCATATGCATACATGAATGCATGTATACATATGCATACATGCATGCATATGCATACAAGCATGCATATGCATACAAGCATGCATATGCATACATGAATGCATATGCATACATGAATGCATATGCATATGTATACATGAATGCATATATATGTATACACATACATGAATGCATATATATGTATACACATACATGCATGCATATGCATACAAGCATATGCATACATGAATGCATATGCATACAAGCATATGCATACATGAATGCATGTATACATATGTATACATGAATGCATGTATACATATGCATACATGCATGCATATGCATACAAGCATGCATATGCATATGCATACAAGCATATGCATACATGAATGCATGTATACATATGTATACATGAATGCATGTATACATATGCATACATGCATGTGTATGCATACAAGCATGCATATGCATACAAGCATGCATATGCATACAAGCATGCATATGCATATGCATACAAGCATATGCATACATGAATGCATGTATACATATGCATACATGCATGCATATGCATACAAGCATGCATATGCATACATGAATGCATATGTATACATATATGCATATGCATATGTATACATGAATGCATATGTATACAAGCATGCATATATATACATTGGATGAGATGAGATCTTCACATTGCATCAGATGGGATCTCCACGTACACCTTGGGGTGCGCATGATCATGACAACTCCAAGATATATCATATCCGTAATGGAGCTCCAGTTATGAATTCGGCCAGAAAGTCAATGCGTTAACGCATACGACAACTCTACTCCATCGAAATCGGTCATTCAGTAATGTTAAAATGGACTGAATAGGATAGGGACTCTAAAAATCATATCACACAATGCATATATGAAGAGTACCGGCCAGCACCTGGGAATCCTATTGTGAGTTCCGAGTGGATTCAACATACAACACGCGAAGTGATGTCGCATCGACGATCGGAAGCTCGCGATGCTTTCAGAGCAGGCTTACCAAAGCCTGTATGGCTAGATGTCGAAGAATGGGAATCGATTCAAGATGAGCAGAAACATACTCCTGATCGATATCGTCAAAAGAGAGATGTGGCGGCCACACATTTAGATACGGTTGGAACATTGCATTTAGGTAGCAGCGGATACGACAGTATGCGCTACCAATTTGTAAGTATCATGTTATTTACTGAAGTTGTTTGTGTTAAGTAAATTATGTATGTTCATCGAACATTTTGCATATTTATTATAGGAGTTGGCAATGGGTCGTCCTCCGACGTGAACTGAAGAATCATATGGATATCGACATGGACTGACTGCACTGTTTCAAGACTTAGAGGGACGCGGTGCAATCGTCTCATGGGAGAATATTCTTGATTAGGTAAAGTTATATCTTGGTTTCGTGTTTTTAGATGTTGTTTATAAATGTCATGTTAATTGGTCTTATTTTATACATATGTTTTGTTGTAGGATTGTAGGTGTAAATGTTTTGATCAATGCCACAATTTTGTATCACACTCGCATACGGCAATGATGTAACATAATTTTGTATTCGATTCCTATATGGAAGTGTTTTGTCACATTGCCACAATTTTGTATTACACTCCTATGTGGCAATGATGTACCATAATTTTGTATTCGATTCCTATATGGAAGTGCTTTGTCACATTTTGTATTCGATTCCTGTATAGAATCGGTATGGACGTCGGTATAAGCGTTGGTAATACCGACGCTTATACCTGCACCCATACCGATGCTTATACCGGAGCCCATACCGGGGCTTTCTTTCTTATGCGTATATCGACTCTAACACCGACGTCGCGAAGAAATCACGCCCGTTCATTTGCCTCGGTAGCAGCCTCGGTATACCCTCGATATGTTGTAGTGTCCCTCTTTCAATCCTTTATCCTTGATGTGAGCATCAAAGTATGCCTTTTGTCTTTTCTTCGTTGCATAGATGCCTGCTGCCGCTCATAGCCTCGTCTCACCTAAATGTTCTAGATCAAAGATCCTAGAGGACAATCCATGTCCATTCCACTCATGATCTTGTGCTACTTTTATAGCTGGTATTAGGAAGTCCAATGGTAGCACAGCATTTTGTTCAAAGACCATTTGAAATAGGATGGCATTGAGTACCATTTTGTAGGCAACTCGATAAGCCCAAATAGCATGATTAAGTTGTTTATCCCAATTAGAGTGTTTGTTGTTTATGAGTTTGTCAATACATTACATAAGATCTTATTTGTGCTCTCAGCTTTTCGGTTAGCTTGTGGGTGATAGGGGGCCAACTTCTTATGTATCACCAAGAATTCTTTGAGAAGGTTTTCGATGACTTCATTCAAGAAGTGTGTGCCTCTATCACTTACTAGCTCTTTTGGTAGTCCATATCTCATGAACACATTCTCGAATAAGAACTTAGCCATCGTTTGAGCATCATTCTTTTTTGTGGCTTTTACTTCTACCCACTTTGTAAGGTAGTCTTTGGCTACAATAATGTACTCTCCATGGGAGTTTCTAGCTTGGGGGATGGGACCAACAAAGTCTATACCCCACTTTGAGAATGCACGTCCTCCCATCATTGGTCTCAAAGGCATCTCATCTTTTTGGATAGGGTATTGTGCAAGTTGGCATCTGTCACACTTCTTCACATAGGTATGTGCATCCATATGAAGAGTAGGCCATCAAATTCCTGAAAATAGAATGATCTTGTTTACTCCATCAGGACCGAAGTGCCCACCTGCAACACCACTATGTGCAGTTTCTAAGAATTTCAAATAGTCTGATTCGTGAATGCACAATCTTAGGTAACCATCTTTGCCTCTTTAGTATAGGTCGTCTCCAACTAAGGCATAGTCTTGAGCCTCTTGCTCCATGCTTCATTTTCTTGCTAGACTAGCCTCATTGGGTAAGGTTCCTGATTTCATAAATTCTACCAATGGAGCACTCCATTCTGGAATTAATGACATGTGATAAAGGGAGCATGCTCCACTGGAGGTCTCTCTTTGCACATTGGACAATTTTTTATCCACTCATGTATTTCTTTGTCCATGCTACGCCAATACACACCTAAACACTTTAGATTTTGCAATGTTGGCTATTTAGAATGGTGATTCCCTAGAAATCCTTCACGGGCTTGTTGCAACCAACTACAATGTTCATCGTCCTCGACACAAAAAGCTAATACACCCTTTGTATCTTGTTTGTACATACTTCCTACCAATATTTGATAGTTTTGTGGTTTTACAATTTCGTCTTTGTTCATCTTCACATTCTTATTTGCAGTTCTAAAGGTTTGGACTAGTACTAACTTATTTTCCCATTTAGGAACAACTTTGAAATTGAACAGATAAGCATCGAGCAACTCATGGGACACTCCTTGTAGTGACTCTCATGAAGTGATGCGAGAAAGATGGTCTGCCCTGAGGTGGGTCCTTCCTTTCGTGACAACAACTTCAAAATCATATTCCATTAGTAAAAGGAACCATCTTACTAAGCATCCTGTATTGCAAGGTTTATTGACCAACTATAATAAAGCTTGATGACGAGTGAAAAACTTGAACTTGTTGATCAATAGGTAGTGTCTAAATTTCTTCATGGAATATACCATGCCTAAGCCCTCTTGCTCAATTGTGGTATAGTTTTGTTCAGCTGCATTTAGCTATCTGCTAGTGTATGCTATAGGTAAATCTATATTTCCTTCACCTGTGGGTTGTGCTAGCACACATCTTATTGCATGATTGGATGCATCCACATGGACATGAAATGATTTATTCCAATTAGGAGTGGTCAGTATTGGTGTTGTGCACAAACATCTATTCAGCTCATTGAAGGAATTTTCACATTCGTCATTCCACTCAAAATTTTCCAACAGAGCATAAGGAGGCTTAGCTATGATCGCATAGATGTGAATAAACCTGTGGTAGTATCCACAATGGCCCATAAAGGCTTGTACCTCTTTAACATTCCTTGGCCTTGGCAACTCTGCTATGGCTCTTACTTTGTCCTCATCTATTGATATTTCGTTCTTAGAAACAATGTGACCTAAGATTTTACCTTTTCGTACCATGAACACACACTTTTCTGGGTTTAGACAAACACGATATTCTCTACACTTGTTGAAGATTTGTCTAAGCTCAGGGATATGATATCTTCTTTCTTGAGAATGAGCACATAAATCATCCACATATACTTCTAAGATCTTTCGCAAGAACTCTTTGAAGACATGATACATGAGCCTTTGGAATGTTGCAGGTGCATTTGTGAGCCCAAATGGCATCACACAAAATGCAAAAATTCCCCACTCTATGGAAAATGCCATTTTGTGTTGATCTTCTGGGGCAATGGCTACTTGATTGTAACCTGAAAATCCATCAAGGAAGGTATAAACGTCCTTGGCTGCAACACGCTCCAATAGATGTTCAGTAATTGGAAGTAGATAGTTATCTCTGATGGTAGTGGCATTAACTTTTTTAAGGTTAATACACACTTTCAACTTTCCATTCTTCTTGGGCACCACTACAATTGGGGACACCCATTCAGTATGCTCAATCTCATAGATAAATCGAGCTTCAATCAATCTGTCAATTTCTTCCTTTATTTGTGTTGCATAAGTATCATTATATGTGTAGGGCTTTTGTTTGGTGGGCTTGGCATCAGCCATCATGGGAATTGTATGAGAGACTGTTTTTGGATCTACTCCCTTCAAGTCTTTATAGTGCCACACAAACACATCCCTATATTCCCTTAATAAAGCTACAAGCTTCGTTTCTTCTTCTGCACTTAGGTCTTCTCCAATGTACATACATCGTTTTTCATTCTCTTCAATGGTTACAACAATTTTTTTCTAGTCTTTTTTTTATTATTATTTACATCTCCTATGATGGCCTCTCTCTTAGGCATTCGTACCAAAATTTTTTGGTCTTCAACTTCATACTTCTTGAAATTCTCTTGTACTTCAAACAATCATTCCTCCTGTTGTTTCAATGCTTTTCTTTTCTTTTTCTTTTGACTACCTTCACTTCCCTCCCTTGAATTTACAGTTTTCTTGCTTGTGAGATATTCTTCTTCTTTCTCATCAAATACTCCTACATCTTCTAGATAGTGCTTCTCTGAATTAAAGCAAATAGCCATTAGAATGGACTCTAGATCATCGTCATTCTCTTCTTCTTCTATGACTTCACTAGGGCCATTGCTTGTTGTACGACTTGTGCCCTAGTAACTGCATGTATAGGAGCCACATTATTTCTACTTGAACTTGAATCCACCACTAAGCCTACCACATTAATGGGTGTAACCTTGGGTGCACTAGAGGGGGTTCTTGGGACATTCTCTTGGGAGATGTTCCTTGCTACACTCAAGACAAAAACCTTGTATTGTGATGTTTTGTCCTTGTCCTGGAGTCAGTGAGTGGGTAAACTCACGAATGAAATGGTTGCCTTGACATCTAAAACATTATCCTTGTTGGAGACCTCTAAATCTCCAAAGGTTTGATCTATACTGATTTAAGATCACCTCTATATCAGTTATGGATCAAACTTTACACAAATGTTATCTTCATTTGCCAAAACTTTCAGCTATCACTTTTGTGAGTGAAAATCTTCATTCTTCAATAGTCTGCTTCAATGATTGACTTCATTACCTGCACATATCTTTAGATTTCTTCAGACCAATGATTCACATATCTCCACACTACCTTTCCACACTCATATCAACCATTAGTCCTTCAAAAGAATCATTAAAAATTTAATTTGATCCCTAAGATCAAAAGTATGTCAGAAACTGTCTTCCTAAACAAGCGACTTTGACATAGGTAACTTCTAAGGTTGATTTCTCATAGCACAGATCCCATTTTGCTAAATTCTTTTAGCCATAGCTTCCTTACCTTCTAACTTAGATTTTGAATGTTCACTCATCAAAAACTTTACACTGTGCATTGGGATCTAAGCAAAACATTGACACGAAAAAGTGTGCAATTTTGAGAGGTCTACCTGCAGACTTTACATACACATGTTCCTATTGCTCATACTCACAACATGAAAGGAATTAGACCATGAAACTTTGAACATTGCTTCATTAGCTTCTAGATTAGATGTGTACAAAAGGATTTCTGATCCACATGATCAGACTGAGAGAAATCTACGAAATACTCGTCGCTATTTTCTGAAGATGACTCTCTTCACATCTATCTCTATGACACTTGTCTTCTAATGACTCTCTCTCATCTATTTCTTTACATCATTGACTTATATACATATGATTCTAGACTTATCCCGTGTCTATTACATTACTCCTTACCATCCTAAGGATCATCTACACTCATAATACAAGAATTCCCATTTATAATGTACATATGTATACAAGCTTCACTACTGAGATCTCTTCACTTTCTCAAATGACTTCTTGAACTTCAACCTGATCATTGACTTGCTTCAAGCTCTTTGTAATCATAAATTTGTGATTTCTTTGTTCCAACAGCTCCCCCTCAATCACTAATTGTGATTATTCCATTCTTCTTTACTCTTGCCATCTCTTTGAACCTCTGTAGCTTCGGTCCATCCAAACTTTTTGTCAACATATCTGCAACTTGCTCTTTTGTTGGAGTATACAACACTTCAATCTCTTTATCAAGTACCCTTTCCCTCAAGAAATGATACTGAATCTCTATATGCTTAGTCTTGGCATGAAAAACAGGGGTAGCTGCCAAATATAATGAACTAATATTGTCTCCAAAAATAATTCGAGTACTCTGATCAATTCCAAAACTCTTCAACAAAGTCTTTAACCATATCACTTCTTTTGCAGTATCTACCATTCCTTTATACTCAGCTTCTGTGGATGACAAAGCAACTGTATGTTGCTGCTTTGAGCACCAAGAAACTAATTTATCTTCAATATAACAGAGATACCCATGAGTAGACCTTCTATCATCTGAATCAGCTGCCCAATCTGCATCACTAAATACTTTGATTCTTGTATCAGAAGTAAATCCATAATATAAACCTTCACTTAGGGTTCCTTTGGTATATCTGAGTACCCTTTGAGCTGCAATCCAATGAGTCTTCTTTGGACAATACATAAATTGTGATAACACACCTACTGCATATGATAGATCTGGCCTTGTCAAGGTAGCATAGATTAGACTACCTACCAAAATTTGATATTTCTTCATATCATTGAATTCTTCACCTCCATATCTGCTTAGCTTATGATTTAGCTCCAATGGTGTAGTTGAAGACTTGCAATCTTCCATGTTGAACTTGATCAGAAGATTCTTCAAGTATCTCTCTTGTGTAACATATACTCCATGTTGAGTATACACAATCTGCATTCCTAAGAAATAAGATAAGTTTCCCAAATCACTTATCTTAAACTCCTTCTCTATTTGTTTCTTAAGCTCCTTGATTCCTTGATCATCTGTACATGTGACAATAATATCATCAACATAAATACACATGTATATGTATCCATTCTCACTTGCCTTCACTAGCAAGCTACTATCTGACTTTGATGCTTGAAATCCACATTCATTCAAGAACTTAACAAGCCTCTAATTCCATGCTCTTGGAGCCTGCTTCAAACCATACAAATCTCTCTTGATCTTACACACATAATCTGATCCAATTGAATCCATGAAGCCTTCTGGTTGCTCCATGTACACTTCATCTGCAATGTATCCATTCACGAATGCATTCTTCACATCTAATTGTGATAACTTCCATCCTTTACAAGCAGCAATAGCAATCAATGATCTAATTGTAGACATCTTAGCAACAAGACTAAAGGTTTCATCATAATCTACCCCATAAGTTTGAGCATAACCTTTGACCACAAGTCTAGCCTTGTATCTAGACACTTTTCCATCTGCAAACCTTTTTGTTTTATATACCCACTTACATCTAATGACCTTCTGATTCTTTGGTCTTGGCACTAACTCTCATGTTTCATTTTCAAGTAGAGCATCATACTCTTCTTGCATTGCCTTCTCCCAATTCTATTTAACTTTAGCTTCTTCATATGTGGTTGGATCCTCTTCTGTCTTCACAATGTAAGCATAATCTTTTGTTGTTAGGAAAGATGTATCATAGCTATACCTGATAGGGTCTTTTCTTTCTCTCAAGGATCTTCTGACCTCTGCACTTCTTGAAGTCTCAGCCACGTTTGATTCTCGATCAAATCTTGGCCCATCTTCAACATTGTCCTGCAATTTACTTTTATAATCAACATCATCAATATCTTCTTCATAGACACTTAATTTTGTCTTCCCTTTCCTTTGTATTTCTTTAACATCTGCATAATCATTTGTTGACCCTATATACCATGTAATTTGCTCATCAAATGTAACATCTTTGGTAACAAGAAATTGCTTTGTGGATGGACTCCACAATCTATAACCCATCTGTCTATCATCATACCCAATAAATACATACTTCTCTGCTTCGGGTTCTAGCTTATGTCTCAATTGTGAAGCAACATAAGCATATGCTAAACATCCAAATACCTTACAATGATCAAGAGTAGGTCTCTTACCCCACCATGCTTCATAAGGTGTTCTTCCATTTAAAGCTTTACAAGGTAACCTATTCACAAGGTATGTTGCAATGTTGATAGCTTCTGCCCATAAGTAATTTGGACACTTCTTTTCTTTCATCATTGCTCTTGCAAACTCTACAAGAGTTCTATTTCTTCTTTCTGCAACTCCATTTTGTTGAGGGGAGTACCTGCAAGTTACTTCTCTTTTTATACCTACATTCCACAAATAATCATCAAACTCTTTAGAGAAATACTCTCCCCCTCCATCTGATCTCAACCTCTTGAGCTTTTGTCCTGTAATCCTTTCTGCATAAGCATGATAATGCTTAAATGTCTTGAACACTTTTGATTTGTCCTTGATTACATATAAAGTAATCCATGTGGTTGCATCATCAACAAACAACACATAATATCCGGATCCATTTATGCTATAGTCCCTTGAAGGACCCCACACATCTGTATGAACCAATTCAAGCATATTTGAATACTTGGACCCTGATTTATTATATGAACCTTTGTGTGCTTACATCATTCCTTGACAGTTCCTTTATGGCTCTCTCATTGAAATGACCTAGCCTTTTATGCCATAGGTCTAATTCAGACATCTTTTGACTTCCATAAGTAAATAAAGCATGTCCCACATTACCTTGGACTTTGAGAGTAAACAGCCTTCCTTCCTTTTTACCTGCAATGATATTTCTATATCCCTGATTTGGATCTTGCACATAAACACCATCATTTGTGAATCTGACTTCATATCCCTTCTCCACAATTTGCCCTACACTTATCAAGTTTTTTAGAATAGTAGGAACATAAAGTACCTTGCTCAAGAGTGTACTTCCATTCTTTGTCTTCATTGATCCAATGCTCTCCACTTTATGCTTGGTGTTGTCACGTGTTTGAACTGTATGTCCATTCACCTTTGCTTCCAAATCAGTCATAAATGATATATTGCCACTCAGATGATTGCTACATCCTGAGTCAATATAGAACACCCTTTGATCTTCTCCTACTTCTTCATGAGTTGCATTCAAGATAAGAGTCATGTCATCCTTCTGATCTGATGCATAATTATAATAATTATTGTTGTAGGAATGAGATTGAAAACTTCTTCCACCTCCTCTAGCATATGATGTCCTACCACCTCTTCCTCTGAAGTTGCCTCTTTGGTTTTTGCCTCCTCTACCTCTTTGATTGAAGCTCTGGTTATTGCTTCCACCATTATGATTGTTATACCAACAATCATTTGCCAAATGATTGGTTCTGCCACAAATCCAACAAGCCTTGGTATTGTCTTTGTTCTTACCTCCTCTTCCTTTACCTCTGAAGTTCATCTTTCCTTTTGTAAAGTTAGCTTGACTTGAAGTTCCTTCATCATCAGTTGACTGCTTCCCTTTGCCATTCTTTTTCTTGTCCTTGGAGTACATAGCTTGACTTGCACTCCTATCATTGTCTCCTTTAATGTCCTACTCAAAAGTTAGCATGTGTCCTAGCAATTGATTAAGATCAGGAGTAAAGTGATCTAGTGAAAATTCTATGGACAATATGAAAGGCTTCCACTTCTCATCTCCTCTCAGACCTGTAAGTATTTGCCTTACCAACTTATCCTCTTCAATGTCTTCATCTACTACTCCCAAGCTATCTGCAATATCCTTCATTCTTGCTATAAAGTTAGAAATTGATCGTTAGCTCTTCTTTTTGAAAGTTGTGAATTCTGTCCGTAATGAGGACTTCCTTGACTTGGTTGTGTTTTGGAAATGCTCTTCCAAAGCATTCCACACATTTGTTGCACTTTCTAATCCTCTAATGTGAGGTAGAAGATAATCATTTATAGCCATGTAAATGATGCTCCTATCTTGAGCATCTTTTCTCATCCAATTCTTCAAACCTGCGCGTTCCTCCCTAGTTGGAACACTAGGATCTTCAAACTCAGGCTTTTCTTCTTCTCCTGTAATGAATGCCATGAAATCTTTGCTCACGAGGTTTGCCTCCATCCTCATGGACAAAGCTGGATAGTTCTCGCTATCTAGCTTATCAATCTGCAAGCTTTCTCCCATCTTTGATCTTCTGTGTCTGCAATTACTATGATTTATATAATAGAGTGTACCTTTGATATGAAGCTTTAATCCTTCTTGATCCTTTGAACTCCTACATTGTACTTCTGTAGGTTATCTTCAAGAATTTGACTTTGTCCACCTTCAATTAAAAGAAACTTCAATATCTGCAACAGTCGGGACTTCCAATGCCATTACTTCACTTGTATTGCACCTTCAGCTCTGATACCACTGTTGGAGAACTCTAAATCTCCAAAGGTTTGATCTATACTGATTTAAGATCACCTCTATATCAGTTATGGATCAAACTTTACACAAATGTTTTCATTTACCAAAACTTTGAACTATCACTTTTGTGAGTGAAAATCTTCATTCTTCAACAGTCTGCTTCAATGATTGACTTCATTACGTGCACATATCTTTAGATTTCTTCAAACCAATGATGCACATATCTCCACAGTACCTTTGCGCAATCATATCAACCATTAGTCCTTCAAAAGAATCATTAAAACTTTAATTTGATCCGTAAGATCAAAAGTATGTCAGAAACTATCTTCCTGAACAAGCGACTTTGACATAGGTAACTTCTAAGGTTGATTTCTCATAGCACAGATCCCATTTTGCTAAATGCTTTTAGCCATAGCTTCCTTACCTTCTAACTTAGATTTTGAATGTTCATTCATCAAAAACTTTACACTGTGCATTGAGATCTAAGCAAAACATTGACACAAAAAAGTGTGCGACTTTGAGAGGTCTACTTGCAGACTTTACATACACATGTTCCTATTGATCATACTCATAGCATGAAAGGAATTAGACCATGAAACTGTGAACATAGCTTTATTAGCTTCTAGAATAGATGTGTACAAAAGGATTTCTGATCCACATGATCGGACTAAGAGAAATCTACAAAATATTCGTCGCTATTTTCTGAAGATGACTCTCTTCACATCTATCTCTATGACACTTTTCTATTAATGACTCTCTCTCATGTATTTCTTTACATCATTGACTTATATACATATGATTCTAGACTTATCCTGTGTCTATTACATTACTCCTTACCATCCTAAGGATCATCTACACTCATAATACAAGAATTCCCATCTGTAATGTACATATGTATACAAGCTTCACTTCTGAGATCTCTTCACTTTCTCAAATGACTTCTTGAACTTCAACCTGATCATTGACTTGCTTCAAGCTCTTTGTAATCATCAATTCCTGATTGCTTTGTTCCAATAATCCTTTAGGGGCTTGTGGTCCTACTTGTCTCAATTGGGGCCTAGGGTTAGGATCTGTATACATGACATTGGAGTAGTGGACGGCAATACATGGGCGGTAGAGCGTGGGCGGCCACCGCCCGCGTAATTGCCATACACGGCTTAGACCGGTTGAACCGACCTAACAAATATAAATGATTTCTGACAGCGACAAGGAATATTCTATGGAATATTCCCTTTACCGTCGCGCTGGGGCGCTGCCCCCGGACCCCCCAATTGGGGACCCTGGTAACTCCCTTTCCTTACAATACCTTACATGATCCAATATGACCTTCATCCAACATGCAAGTTGGGATTCCCATCAATTGGGTAATACACGCTTGGCTTCTCCTCATAACGGGGGCCTTACAAAATGTGCATACAATCATGAGGGGTAGACATTGATCATATACTAACACCCCCCCTCAATGTTTACCGATGAAAAATCAAGTAGGTTTCGGTCCTATGCCCATCTGTTGAAGATGTCTGTTGAGCTGCTCTCTTCCAAGTGCTTTAGTGAATATGTCAGCACAATTTGCCTCTATTGGGCAATATTCTAGCTCCACAATTTCATCTTCAATTAGCTCACGAATGTAATGGTACTATACTTCTATGTGCTTGGTGCGAGCATGAAATACTGGGTTCTTTGCAATAGCCATACAACTTTGATTATCACACTTGAGTACAGTTGCCATATTTGATGGAAAGCCTAGATCTGCAAGAATTCTCCTTAACCAGATTGCCTCACAAGAAGCAAAACAAGCTGCTTTGTACTCTGCTTCAGTGGAGGAGAGTGCGAGAGTTAGATTTACCTTTATCTTCTACTAAGTGTGGTCGTTCATCAAACACCACATCTCGGCTGACAAAAATCTTCCTTGCCTCAGGATCCCACAACCTGTATGCTTTAGACTCTTCACTATATCCTAGGAAGACACACTTTTTGCTTTTTGAATCCAACTTTGATCTTGTTCAATCAGGAATATGTGCATAACAGAAACAACCAAAAATTCTGAAATGCAAAACTGAAGGCTTTTTACCAGAATATGCTTCTTGAGGAGTCATCCCCTTCAGTGCTTTTGTGTAGCTTCAATTGAGAATGTAGACTGTTGTATTGACTGCTGCTGCCCAGAATGAATCAGGCATGTCTTGAGCCTTTAACATACAACGAGCCATTTCAACTACTATCATGTTCCTGCGCTCAACAACGCCATTTTGTTGAGGTGTATGGGCTGTGGTAAGTTGCCTTTTCACACCATGCTCCTTACAGTAATTATTGAATTCTGTTGACAAGAATTCACCTCCTCTATCTGTTCTGAATTTCTTCAGTTTCCTTCCTGATTCATTTTCTACATACTTATGCCACGCTTTAAATTTTTCAAAAGCATCAGCCTTCTCTCGAATGAAATAAACCCACATCTTTCTACTATAACCGTCGACTAACAGCAAGAAGTAGAAAGATCCTCCTAAAGCAGGTGTAGACATTTTACCGCAGAGATCAGCATGTACCAACTCTAGAGGAGCTTGAGATCGATTGCTGGTCTCTCTTGGAAATGCCTGTCGTTGTTGCTTGCCCATCATACAAGCTTCACAAGGTTCCTGCAACTCTGAAAATGCAGGCAAATGAGCAACCATCCCTGTTCTTTGCATCTCCTTCAAAACTGCAAATCCGAGATGCCCAAATCGTTGGTGCCATAACCTGCTTACATCTTTGTCTTTTGTAGCAGTTAAAGCACTTAACTCATACAAGTTATCCCTTCGTATGCCTTTACCTACAACATTACCTGATGAATCCATGATTTCCGCACCACTCTTATTGAAGTGAACTTCGAGTCCACGATCTGTTATTGCAGAAACTGACAACAAATTTCTTTTGAGTGTAGGTACATAGAGAACATTGGATAAATTTTTCTCAACACCTGGAGAAGTGATAAAAGAGATGGTTCCAGTTCCTTCGGCTAGACACTTGGAGTCATTTCCCACCACTACATTGATGGATTCCCGCAGAGGCACTAGGGAACTATACCAATCATTTTTACTAGTCATATGGCGAGAAGCTCCACTATCTAAAATCCATGGTTCATCAACACGAGCTTGAGCAGATGAACATACCTCTTCAATAGCTACCCAAAGTTCTAGCTCTGTGTTGTTCGCAGACTCTTTGTTCTTCCATGATGATTTTACACTCCCATTCCGCTCATCAGCTTGCTTCTTTCTGCAATCCTTGATGGCATGGCCTTTCTTTTCACAATAGAAGCAACTTCCTATGAACTTTTTCTTCTTTGGCTTCTTCTTTGATCCCTCAGAAGAGCCTTTACCTTTTGCATTTGCTGAGAATGCAGCATCAGTTGTACTTTGCCGATTCTTCAGCCGCATCTCTTCTTCTAAAAGCATCGCACAAAACTCTTCAAATGTAAGAGGAGTTGGCCTTACCTGAGTGTTAAGGGCTGTTACTAATCCATCATACTTTGCTGGAAGAACACGTAAAGATCTTTGAGCCAGCTCTTCTGGTGTTATAACAACACCAACTGCAGCCAATTGATCTTGAAGATGCTTTATCCGTTTGATAAAATCTTCAGCCTTTTCAGAATCAGAATGCTTTTCATTTGCCAACTGATTTTCTAAATTCTGTATCCTAGTGTGATTCTTGGTCTCATATTGTCGAGCCAATATGCCCCAAGCCTCATGTGCTTTAGTAGTATGTTGAACTAAAGTAAGCACAGAATCACTTACACTAGTGACAATTGCACATAATGCATCAGCATTCTGCCTCTTCCAAGCTCGTAGAAGATCTGGATCTGGCTGAATCATCAATCTTGAATTTGCTGGATCTTCAACTGGTATAGGCTCTGGATCCAATCCCATCGGTCCCATGACAGTGTCAAGTAATTCATAGGAGTCCAAAATTGCAGAAATTTTGAACTTCCAGAGTGTATAGTTGGTTCCATCCAGCTTCCCTTCAGTGAATGCAGGTGGACGAATTCGAATAGGTGCAGCATTAACATTAGCTGAAGCACCAAGACTAGTGTTTGACGATGAAGCCATCATGTAATCACTCGAATAATCTACTGATATTCTAGTCTGCTAGTAGGCAAAAATAGTGATACTTCTCAAGCTATTCGAACCTTACAGCTCTGATACCATGTAAGTCAATAGTTACGCAATATAACACAGGAGCAGTAGCAGAGAAGATAACAGATATAGGAGAATCTCAACAATTTTCTACTAACAGCAAGTACAAAGATGATGGCGTTGTCCACCCATGTGCTCTCAAGGTAGAGCTTAAATGGCGATCTAGACAACTCTAGATAGGGAGATACAAGGTAGAGGTATGCTGGCTCAACTTGATGTCTCAAGTAGTGCAGAAGTCATGTATATATAGGATCATGGGTGGCCTTCCGTGGACGGCAATACATGGGCGCTAGAGCGTGGGCGGCCACCGCCCGCGTAATTGCCATACACGGCTTAGACCGGTTGAACTGACCTAACAAATATAAATGATTTTTGACAGCGACAGGGAATATTCTATGGAATATTCACTTTACCGTCGCGCCGGGGGCGCTGCCCCCGGACCCCCCAATTGGGGACCCTGGTAACTCCCTTTCCTTACAATACCTTACATGATCCAATATGACCTTCATCCAACATGCAAGTTGGGATTCCCATCAATTGGGTAATGCATGCTTGGCTTCTCCTCATAATGGGGGCCTTACAAAATGTGCATACAATCATGAGGGGTAGACATTGATCATATACTAACACAAAGTACTTGGTATGCAGGTACAATTAATATTCATGCAGGTGATGAAGAAACATTGAACCAGAAGAAAGGTAAATCAAAGGTTCAAATATTTGATGAAGAAGAGAACAAAGAAGTAATAGATGAAGTTGAAGAAATGCCAAGGTTTGATCCAGAATGTGATGAACCAGACTTCAAGAAGTGGAGAACTCGGAAGATCATCAAGGCACAATGGAAACCTACAAGGTATAGTTATGATACTTCATTTTTTACCACTAAAGACTATGCTTATATGGTGAAAGCAGAGGAAGACCCTTCTACATATGAAGAGGCAAAAGGTAAGGAAAATTGGGAGAAAGCTATGCAGGAGGAGTATGATGCATTGATGGAAAATGAGACTTGGGATTTGGTTCCTAAACCAAATAGTCAGAAGATCATTGGATGCAAATGGGTCTACAAGACAAAGAGGTATGTAGATGGAAGTGTGTCTAGATATAAATCTAGACTTGTTGTGAAAGGGTATGCTCAGACATATGGTATAGATTATGATGAGACTTATATTCCTGTGGAAAATATGACAACTATAAGGACTCTCATAGCTATTGCTGCATGTAAAGGTTGCAAGCTATGTCAATTAGATGTGAAGAATACTTTTCTAAATGGTTACATTTCGGATTATGTTTTCATGGAGTAACCAGAAGGTTTCAAGGATAAAACTTATCCAGAGTATGTGTGTACGCTCAAGAGATCTTTGTATGGTTTGAAGCAAGCCCCAAGGGCATGGAACTATAGACTTGTGAAGTTTTTGAAAGAGCTTGGTTTCCAAGTGTCTAAGGCAGGTAGTAGCTTGCTTGTTAAAGCAAGTGATGATTGGTTCATTTACATTTGCATATATGTTGATGACATAATTCTTACAAGTACAGATGAGAAGGTTATACAAAGTCTTAAGAAGCAAATGGAGAAAGACTTCAAGATTAGTGACTTGGGAGACTTATCATATTTCTTGGGCATGGAGATTTCATATACTCAACATGGAGTATATGTGACTCAAGAAAGGTATCTGAAGAACTTGCTAATCAAGTTTAAAATGGAAGATTGTAGGGTAGCACCTACTTCAATGAAGGTGAATCACAAATTGAGCAGATATGGAGGAGAAGAATTCAAGGACATGAAGCTATATCAAAGTCAGGTTGGTAGTTTAATCTATGCTACATTAACTAGGCCTGATTTGTCATATGTAGTTGGAGTGCTCTCTCAATTCATGCACAATCCTAGGAAAGAACATTGGATTGCAGGACAAAGGGTGCTAAGTGACATTAAGGGTACACTCAAAGAAGCTTTCTATTATGGATTCACATAAGATACAAACATCAAGATATATAGTGATACTGATTGGGTAGGTAATCCTCATGATAGGAGATCAACCTATGGGTATCTATGTTATGTGGGAGATAAGTTAATCTCTTGGTGTTCTAAGAAACAACATACAGCTACTTTGTCATCCATAGAAGAAGAGTATAAAGGTATGGTTGAAGCTGCAAAGGAGGTTATATGGTTAAAGACTCTCATGAAGAGTTTTGACATCATTCAGAGTACACCCACTATTCATGGAGATAATATGAGTTCATTGTATCTAGCTGCTAGCCTTCTGTTTCATGCCAAGACTAAACATATTGAGATCCAATATCATTTCTTGAGAGAGAAGGTGATTGATAAAGAGATTGAAGTCATACATACTTCTACAAAAGATCAGATTCTAGACATGTTAACAAAAAGCTCGGATGGACCTACACTATAGAAGTTCAAAGACATGGTAGGTATAAAGAAGATGGAGAAAATCACAATTGATGATTGAGGGGGAACCTTTGGTGCAAGAAAATCAAAAATTGGTGATTAGGGCAAAGATTTGAAGTCAAAGAATGAAGCAAAGATCAACATATGAGGCTTGAAGTTTAGTGCATGATCAAAAGATGAAGACTTGTATATACATGTATACTAATCTTGTAATTAATTCATAAAGACTTTGTATCTTTGATGAGTCAAGATGTAAATATCTATATATACTTGACATAGATGTACTACAAGAATGAGGGATGATGAGAGATAATTTTTAGAAGTCACTAGAGACTTTAGAAAGTGAGAAGAACATGAATCATCAATCAGATGTAAGATTTCTCTGAATAGAAGAAAGTTGCACCTCAATCTTTTGCTCAGTGCTCCTGTGTTTATGCTATTGACGAATGCTTTTGTACAAGTCATAATCTATATTTGAGTGTCTTTTGTACAAGTTTTGAGAAATTTTAATTATAATCATGATGAGATAATTTTGAGTAGGAACATTTACATGTGTAAATGTGATGAAGTGAAGGAATGAGCAGGTGCAATCCCGGTGGTCAATGTTTTGATTATATCTCCCTCCACAGTGTAAAGTTTTGAGCAAATAAGCACTCATTATTTAAGTTCAAAGTTAAGCTAGTTGTGGCTAAAATAATTTGAATAAATGGCATCTAGTTTGGGAGAACCATGCATTAGCAGTTGTAGGTGTCAAAGTCAACGAAGAACACTTTCAGATATAGGTACATTATTTGAAGTAAATCTCAAGATCTACTGAATCTTTTGGACATATTTAGCTTGGAAAAGGTGTGGAAACTTTAGGAGACACTTTGTACAAAGTTTCATTGAAAACTTTACTCATTTGATCAATCAATGAGTGAATTAAGTGCAGTAGACTTTTTTGAGTAATGATTTTCTTCACAGTTAGTTCAAAGTTTGATAATTTGTCATTGATCTTCCAAAATTGGTTGATGTTTTGAGTTTTTCTTGATATAGAGGTGCTCTAACATCAAGGATTACTTATTCTTTTGGAGATTAACACTCTCCATCATGCCCCTCATTTGCAAAACATGGCTTACTCCTCTAACACAAATTTCAAAGCACCATGGTCAGGGAATTATAGTCAACCACACTCGAATCAAGGTGTTTCCAATACAACTAATCATGCATTCCAACCATTTCATCATTTTTGTGCCAAAATGGGCCACATTCATCGACATTGCAAAGATCCTCAAGAATATGACAAATACAAGAAGGATTGAAAAAAATCCAAGAACGAATATGGTCATGATTACACCTGCTGAAACACAAACTACTACCATCTAGACGTGATTTGAAAAGTCTTGCAACTAGCCACTGAAGTCCTTGAACTAGGATTTAAGAAGTAGTGGCGAATGTTCTCCAAGGCAACCAAATGGGCTCGAGTTGAAGCTATCGTTTTCATTGATATAGGATCTTATAGCATTATTAATTGAATTTGTTGAGATATTTGAATGGATAAGGATATTAAAGGTCTAGATCCTAAGATATACCAACACAGAGTGGTCTTGAAATCGGATGCTTATTCAAATAAGCAGAAAACTTACCGAATGAACCCCCACTATGCTAAACAATTCAAAGATGAATTAGATCGATTACTCTGGGTTGGGCTTATAGTTCTAGTTGAACATGTAGAATAGACCTCTCAGATTGTTATTATCCCTAAGAAGAATAAGCAACTCTGGATCTGTGTTGATTACCAAAAATGGAATGCTTCTAGTATTCTTGACCCCTTCCCTTTGCCCTTCCTAGATAGTATGTTGGATGATGATTTGGGTCGTGAAATGTACTTTTTAAATGGGTACAACGGTTATAATCAAGTTTGTATGCCTGAGGAAGATATAGCTAAAAAAGCCTTGATTACAAATTGGGAAGTTTATGTGTGCACAGTCATGTGGGTTGGGCTTTGAAATGCCCCCATCACTTTTCAATGGTATATGCAAGAGATTTATTTCTCCTTATCTCACTATCTTCTTGCGAGTTTATCTTGATGATTTCTCTATGTCTGATGCTACAAATGCACATTTGCAGCATCTTCATCTATGCTTTCTTAAGTGTAGAGACTATTGAGTCTATATTAACCCAGATAAATCTATTTTTTTTGTCTCCTATGGCAATTTATTCAGCCATATTATTTCTCACAAAGGGATTCAAGTTGACCTAGATAAGGTGCAGTTTAATTTACAAACCCTGTCCTGATAGTCGCCCAAAGAAGTTTTAAGATTTCTCAAGAAAATGCTTTGGCATAGTCACCATCTACGTTGGTTAGCCCACTTAACCATTCCCCTCACTTGACTAACGATAGTCCCCCCCCCCCATGTCTTCTAGTGGACTTCCAAGTGTTAGGAGATTTTTGTATAACTTAAGCGACTTCTTACGGAGGCTCCTATCCTACAAGCTTGAAATTGGGACTTGCCCTTCCATGTTTTTGTGGATGCCTCAAATAAGGCGATTGGGAGCATATCGATGCAACTCTAGGACAAGTGGTATCACCTAGTCTACTTTGCTAGCCACCATTTAGCTCCTACTAAACATAATTATTCTAATACAGAACGTGAATGCTTGGGACTTATTTCTTATGTTATGAAATTATGGTATTACTTGCTAATTTACATTCCATGTGGACCACTTCGCCTTGTTGGAACAAAGCAATCCCAAATTGATGATTACAATGAGTTTAAAGCAAGCCAATGATTAGATTGAAGTTCAAGAAGTCATTTGAGAAAGTGAAGAGATTTCATAATGATAGCTTGTATACATATGTACATTACAGGTGGAAATTCTTGTACTATGAATATAGGTAATCCTTAGGATGATATGGAGTAATGTAATAGACGTGGGATAAGTCTAGAAACATATGTATATAAGTCGATGATGTAAAGAAATAAGAGAGAGAGTCATTAGAAGCCAAGTGTCATTGTGATAGATGTGTAGAGAGTCATCTTCAGAAATTAGCGACGAGTCTTTCTCTGATTTTCTCTGAGCCTGATCATGTGGATCAAGAAATCTTTTGTACACATATAATCTAGAAGGTAATGAAGCTATGTTCAGAGTTTCATGGCCTAATTCTTTTCATGCTGTGAGTATGATCAATAGGAACATGTGTATGTAAAGTCTGCAAGTAGACCTCTCAGAGTCGCGCACTTTTTCATGTCAATGTTTTGCTTAGATCTCAGTGTACAGTGTAAGGTTTTTTATGACTGAGCATTCAAAATCTAAGTCAGAAGGTAAGGAAGCTATGGCTAAAATCATTTAGCAACACGAGATCTGTGTTGTGAGAAATCAACCTTAGAAGTTACCTATGTCAAAGTCGCCTGTTCAGGAAGACAATTTCTGACATACTTTTGATCTTAAGGATCAAATTAAAGTTTTAATGATTCTTTTGAAGTACTAATGGTTGATATGATTGTGTAAAAGTAGTGTGGAGGATACGTGTATCGTTGGTTTGACGAAATCTCAAGATATGTGCAAGTAATGAAGTCAATCTTTGAAGCAGATTTTTGAAGAATGAAGATTTTCACTCAGAGAAGTGATAGTTGAAGATTTTGGTAAACAAAGGTAACATTTGTGTAAAGTTTGTTCCATAAGTGATATAGAGGTGCTCTTAAATCAGTATAGATCAAACCTTTGGAGATTTAGAGGTCTCCAACAGTGGTATAAGAGCTGAAGGTGCAATACAAGTGAAGTAAAGGCATTGGAAGTCCCGACTGTGGAAGATATTGAAGTTCCTTCTAGTTAAAGGTGGACAAAGCCAAATTCTTGAAGATAACCTGTAGAAGTACAAAGCACAAGTTCAAAGGATCAAGAAGGATTAAAGCTTCATATCAAAGGTACACTCTATTATCATAAATCATAGTAATTGCAGATACAGAACATCAAACATGGGAGAAAGCTTGCAGATTGATAAGCTAGATAGGGAGAACTATCCAACTTGGTCCATGAGGATGGAGGCACACATCATGAGCAAAGATTTGATAGCATTCATTACAAGAGAAGAAGAAAAGCCTGAGTTTGAAGATCCTAGTGTTCCAACTAGGGAAGAACTTGTAGGTTTAAACAATTGGATGAGAAAGGTTGCTCAAGCTAGAAGCATCATTTACATGGCTGTAAATGATTATCTTCTACCTCACATTAGAGGATTAGAAAGTGCAACAGATGTGTCGAATGCTTTGGAAGAGCATTTCCAAAACACAACCAAGTCAACGAATTCCTCATTATGGGCACAATTCACAACCTTCAAGAAGAAGAGCTCACAATCAATTACTGATTATGTGGCAAGGATGAAGGATATTGCACATAGCTTGGGAGCAGTAGATGAAGACATTGAAGAGGATAAGTTGGTAAGGCAGATACTTAAAGGTCTGAGAGAAGATGAGAAGTGGAAGCCTTTCATATTGTCCATAGAATTGTCATTATATCATTTTACTCCTGATCTTAATCAATTGCTAGGACACATGCTAACTTTTGAGCAGGACATTAAGGGAGACAATGATAGGAGTGCAAGTCAAGCTATGTACTCCAAGGACAAGAAAAAGAATGGCAAAGGGAAGCAGTCAACTGATGATGAGGGAACTTCAATTCAAGCTAATTTCACAAAAGGAAAGATGAACTTCAGAGGTAAAGGAACAGGAGGTAAGAACAAAGACAATACTAAAGCTTGTAGGATTTGTGGTAGAACCAATCATTTGGCAAATGATTGTTGGTATAACAATCAAAATGGTGGAAGTAATAATAGAGCTTCAATCAAAGAGGTAGAGGAGGTAGAAATCAAAGAAGAAACTTTAGAGGAAGAGGTGGTAGGACATCATATGCTAGAGGAGGTGAAAGAAGTTTTCAATCTCTGTCTACAACAACAATTATTATAATTATGCATCATATCAGAAGGATGACATGACTCTTATCTTGAATGCAACTCATGAAGCAGTAGGAGAAGACCAAAGGGTGTTCTATATTGACTCAAGATGTAGCAATCATCTGAGTGGCAATATATCATTGACTGATATGGAAGCAAAGGTGAATGGACATACAGTTCAAGCAGGTGACAACACCAAGGATAAAGTGGAAAGCATTGGATCAGTGAAGACAAAGAGTGGAAGCACACTCTTGAGCAAGGTACTTTATGTTCCTACTATTCCTAAAAACTTGATAAGTGTAGGACAAATTGTGGAGAAGGGATATGAAGTCAGATTCACAAATGATGGTGTTTATGTACAAGATCCAAATCAGGGATATAGAAATATCATTGCAAGTAAAAAGGAAGGAAGGATGTTTACTCTCAAGGTCCAAGGTAATGTGGAACATGCATTATTTACTTATGGAAGTCAAAAGATGTCTGAGTTAGACCTATGGCATAAAAGGCTAGGTTATTTCAATGAGAGAGCCATAAAGGAAATGTCAAAGAATGATGTGGTGCTTGGATTGCCAAATGTTGAAGGTCAACACATGGTGTACAAGTGTGAAGCTTGTCAATTAGGTAAAGCACACAAAAGTTCATATAATAAATCAGGGTACAAGTATTCAAACATGCTTGAGTTAGTTCATACAGATGTGTGGGGTCCTTCAAGGGACTATAGCATAATAAAATCCAGATATTGTGTGTTGTTTGTTGATGATGCAACGAGATGGATTACTTTATATGTAATCAAGGATAAGTCAGAAGTATTCAAGACATTCAAGCATTATCATGCTTATGCAGAAAGGATTACAGGACAAAAGCTCAAGAGGTTGAGATCAAATGGAGGGGAAGAGTATTTCTCTAAAGAGTTTGATGATTATTTGTGGACTACAGGTATAAAAAGAGAAGTAACTTGCAGGTACTCTCCTCAACAAAATGGAGTAGCAAAAAGAAGAAATAGAACTCTTGTAGAGTTTGCAAGAGCAATGATGAAAGAAAAGAATTGTCCAAAATTACTTATGGGCAGAAGCTATCAACACTGCAACATACCTTGTGAATAGGTTACCATGTAAAGCTTTGGATGGAAGAACTCCTTTGAAGCATGGTAATAAACCTACTCTTGATCATTGTAAGGTATTTGGATGTTTAGCATATGCTTATGTTCCTTCACAATTGAGACATAAGCTAGAACCCAAAGTAGAGAAGTATGTGTTTATTGGGTATGATGATAGACAGATGGGTTAGAGATTGTGGAGTCCATCTACAAAGCAATTTCTTGTTACAAAAGATGTTACATTTGATGAGAAAAGTACATGGTATACAGGGTCAACAAATGATTATGCAGATGTTGAAGAAATACACAGAAAAGGGAAGACAAAAGTAAGTGTGTATGAAGAAGATATTGATGATGTTGATTATAAAAATAAATTGCAGGGCAATGTTGAAGATGGGCCAAGATTTGATCCAGATTCAAATGTGGCTGAGACTTCAAGAAGTGCAGAGGTAAGAACATCTTTGAGAGAAGGAAAAGAGCCTATCAGGTATAGCTATGATACATCCTTCTTAACAACAGAAAATTATGCTTACATTGTGAAGACAGAAGAAGACGCAATCACATATGAAGAAGTTAAAGGTAAACAGAATTGGGAGAAGGCAATGCAAGAAGAGTATGATGCTCTGCTTGAAAATGAAACATGGGAATTGGTGCCAAGACCAAAGAATCAGAAGGTCATTGGATGTAAGTGGGTGTATAAAACAAAAAGGTTTGCAGATGGAAAAGTTTCTAGGTACAAGGCCCAAACTTGTGGTTAAACGTTATGCCCAAACTTATGGGGTAGATTATGATGAAACCTTTAGTCCTATTCCTAAGATGTCTACAATTAGATCATTGATTTCTATTGCTGCTTGTAAAGGATGGAAGTTATCACAATTAGATGTGAAGAATGCATTTCTGAATGGATACATTGCAGATGAAGTGTACATGGAACAATGAGAAGTTTTCATGGATTCAATTGGATCAAATTATGTTTGTAAGCTTAAGAGACCTTTGTATGGGTTGAAGCAGACTCCAAGAGCATGGAATTACAGGCTTGTTAAGTTCCTGAATGAATGTGGATATCAAGCATCAAAGGCAGATAGTACCTTGCTAGTAAAGGCAAGTGAAAATGGGTATATATACATGTGTATTTTTGTTGATGATATTATTTTCACAGGGATAGATGCTCAAGGAATCAAAGAACTTAAGAAAACAAATAGAGAAGGAGTTTAAGATAAGTGATTTGGGAAACTTATCTTATTTCTTAGGAATGCAAATTGTGTATACTCAACATGGAGTATATGTTACACAAGAGAGATAATTGAGGAATCTTCTGGTCAAGTTCAACATGGAGGATTGCAAGCCTTCAACTACACCATTGGAGGTAAATCATAAATTGAGCAGATACGGAGGTGAAGAATTCAATGATATGAAGAAATATCAGAGTTTGGTAGGTATTCTAATCTATGCTACCTTGACAAGGCCAGACCTATCATATGTAGTAGGTGTGTTATCACAATTTATGCATTGTCCAAAGAAGACTCATTGGATTGCAGCTCAAAGGGTACTCAGATATATCAAAGGGACCCTAAGTGAAGGTTTGTATTATGGATTTACTTCAGATACAAGAATCAAAGTGTTTAGTGATGTAGATTGGGCAGGTGATTCAGATGATAGAAGGTCTACTCATGGGTATCTCTGTTATATTGGAGATAAATTATTTTCTTGGTGCTCAAAGAAGCAACATACAGTGGCTTTGTCATCCAAAGAAGCTCAGTATAAAGGAATGGTAGAGGCTGCAAAAGATGTAATATGGTTAAAGACCTTGTTGAAGAGTTTTGGAACTGATCAGAGTACTCCAATTATTTTTGGAGACAATATGAGTTCATTATATTTGGCACCTAACCCTGTTTTTCATGCCAGGACTAAGCACATAGAGATTCATTATCATTTCTTGAGGGAAAAGGTACTTGATAAAGAGATCGAAGTATTGTATACTCCAACAAAAGAACAAGTTGCAGATATGTTGACAAAAAGTTTGGATGGACCTAAGCTATAGAGATTCAAAGAGATGGAAGGAGTAAAGAAGAATGGAATAATCACAATTAGTGATTGAGGGGGAGATGTTGGAACAAAGAAATCCCAAATTGATGATTACAAAGTGCTTAAAGCAAGTCAATGATATGATTGAAGTTCAAGAGGTCATTTGAGAAAGTGAAGAGATATCAAAATGATAGCTTGTATACATATGTACATTACAGGTGGAAATTCTTGTACTATGAGTATAGGTAATCCTTAGGATGATATGGAGTAATGTAATAGATGCGGGATAAGTCTAGAAACATATGCATATAAGTCAATGATGTAAAGAAATAAGAGAGAGAGTCATTAGAAGCCAAGTGTCATTGTGATAGATGTGTAGAGAGTCATCTTCAGAAATTAGCGACGAGTCTTTCTCTGATTTTCTCTCAACCTAATCACGTGGATCAGGAAAGCTTTTGTACACATCTAATCTAGAAGCTAATGAAGCCATGTTCAAAGTTTCATGGCCTAATTCTTTCATGCTATGAGTATGATCAATAGGAACATGTGTATGTAAAGTCTGCAGGTAGACCTCTTAGAGTCGCGCACTTTTTCGTGTCAATGTTTTGCTTAGATCTGAGTGTACAGTGTAAAGTTTTTGATGAGTTAGCATTAAAAGTCTAAGGTAAAGGGTAAGGAAGCTATGGCTAAAAGCATTTAGCAAAACGGGGTCTATGCTATGAGAAATCAACCTTAGAAGTTACCTATGTCAAAGTTGATTGTTCAGGAAGATAGTTTCTGACATAATTTTGATCTTAAAGATCAAATTAAAGTTTTAATGATTCTTTTGAAGGACTAATGGTTGATATGATTGCGCAAAGGTGGTGTGGAGATACGTGTATCATTGGTTTGAAGAAATCTGAAGATATGTGTAGGTAATGAATTCAATCTTTGAGGCAGATTTTTGAAGAATGAAGATTTTCACTCAGAGAAGTGATAGTTGAAGATTTTGGTAAATGAAGGTAAAAATTTGTGTAAAGTTTGGTCCATAACTGATATAGAGGTGCTCTTAAATCAGTATAGATCAAACCTTTGGAGATTTAGAGGTCTCCAACATGCCTTAATATATTTGGTTTGAAAATAGAATTTGGATGGAGGACTTGCTCAATGGGTTCTTCTTCTTCAAGAATTTGATTATGACATGATTCATTACACTGGTTCCTCCCATGAAATTATTGGTTTCTTGTAGCAAATAGATTATGATGAAGCGCTAGTGGGCGTAGATGATTCCTCCCCTACCACTTATATGGTTGGACCTAGCTCCTTGCTGGTTTCGTGGAATCTCGTAGACTCATATTAGGATTCACTTATGACTCTTTTGACTTTTGGTTGACCATCTAATTCCTTGTCTATAGCTCCTAGATAGAAGCCGGCCCTATACAACTGACATTTTCGTATCATAATGAGATAATTGTAACATATTGATCCCTCAGGAGCTTGGCTTCAATGTGTCCCAACGCATGAGGTTCCATCAATCCTAGAAATGGATTATTCTTCACCTACTGGTGGTCACTTTTGGATGGAGTTGATGCATAAAAAGATCCTACACAAGTGGTCTATGGTGGCCGACTATGCAACACGATGTGTACGATTGTGTTCGCAATGCACTACCCAACCCTTGCCATGACCTTAGTTTCCTTTGCAGCCTGTCCTCCCTCCATAACCTTTCTAAAAGTGGGGCTTAGACTTTTTTGGATCGATTACTCCACCGGCTCCACTTACTACAAATTTTTACATTCTAACTTGCACCAATTATGCCATGTGCTAGGCTAAGGCCTGGGGGTCTGTTCTGCCACTAGTTTGATAGTTTCTAAGTGTTTAACCCATGATCTTTTTCCATAGTTTGGTCTTCCTCTCGAATTTGTGTGGGACCGGGGCACTCATTTTGCTGATGAACTAATTCAAGCTTTGACTCATTTCTTTAACATTACCCATAACTTCAGTACTCTGTATTACCCCCGTGTGAATGGCCTTACTAAAAGCATGGACAAAACATTGTTGAATTTGCTCAAGAAGTTAATGTTTGACTATCTAGATCGCTAGGACAAGCTCCTACGTGCTATACCCAAGGCATATAGAAGTATGTACAAAGTGACTATGGGGTATGCTCCCTTTAAATTTGCCTTTGGTATTGAAGGAATTGCCCCCATGGAAGTGGTTGTTACCACCCTATGTGTAGCCATTGAACATAAAATGTTACCTTTGGAGTCGTTATATGCTCGAATCGATGATTTGCGGCACTCCATGAGCAGAGGTTTGAAAGCTTTATTCTCATCCAAGAAGTATGACTGAGACAATCCCAAACTCATCATTGCTTTTTACGGACTCCAATCTTTGAAGTGGGCCAACTTGTACTATTTTACAAGTCTAAGTCTAATCGTGCTACAGGAAAATTCAAAGTCAGATGGTACTGTCCTTACTGAATCTCAGCACAGGTTGGTCTCAAAACTTTCCAGTTTTAGACATTTTTCGGAGTACCGATTAACAATCCATTCAATAGGTCAAAACTTTGTCCTTTTGGATCGTCGTACATGTGTTTAATCATTTGTTAACCACTCTTGTCTGCATGATTTTCATGATTGTTATGCATAATCTCCCTCGACTTGCATTCTTCACTAGGACTATCCTGTTCCTCCATCATGACAACCTACTACCCCCTTGGTTAAAATTCTCTTTGTTCACCATCACCGATTATTGTTTTTTATGTGTACTTGTGCTTAATCATATCTCCTTTCTCTACTTGTTGTGTGCACCATAGCTATATAAGTTCTATCTCCCTTTGAGACCCTTTTCGTGGTGGTCTCTAATGAGATGAATGCATTCCTTATACCCAATGTTGTCGAGAAGATGGGAACACTTGGTTGGTGGATCAATTCAACCGCCTTGTTCAATGGCTCATGCAGGGTGACTATAGCAACTCAATCAATTCTTAGATACTTACAGAATTTCAAGAGTGGAAATTATATCCTATCATCCTAGTCTTTAGGAAACAAATTATCATGTTTGTTCAAGCATCAAGTTTCTTATTAAAGACTAAATCATTAAAACTCTTCTCATTCAATATTTTAAGTTTCAAGAAATAAAGTTACGGTTTGAGATTCATATGAGCTCCAATTGTTGTGCAACACTAAAGAGTGTAGATAACATTGCTCTCTTTGTAGATGATGTCTACTTGAAACAAAATTTGTTGTAATAGAAAGTTAAGCTTTTTTCAGAAAAGGATTCATAAGCCATCCTTATCACATTCGTTGTATTCATTTGGGTTAAAATTACGACCATTGATTGCTAAATAAACCGAATGAAAATCCAAAAGTTAACGAGATATGATGTAGATAAACTAAAGCATGAAGAGTTTCTGAGATTCTTAACAATTCTGCAGCACATCCCTCAGTCCGAAGCAAAAACAAAAAACACGCTTATCTCTAGAGATAATTGGAGTGTAGGAATATATCTCCAAATCTGCATATAATTGCTTAAGCCACATAGCTTCCTAAGTTGCATTTTCCAAACCTCTATATTCTGCTTTTGTGGAAGATAAGGCCAAAGTTGGTTGCTTCTTGGATGACCAAGATATGAGTTTTGAACCTGCAAAAGATAGGTACCCTGAAGTGCTCCTCCTATCATCCTTGGAGCCAACCCAATCTCCATCACAATACATTCTTTTATCTATGTCAAAGGTGAAGGGATAGAACAACCCCGCATTCATTGTACCCTTTAGATACTTAAGCACCCTCTTCGCAGCTTCCATATGAGGCTTCCTTGGTACATGCATAAACTCACTCAATGTATTTACTGCATAGGCAATGTCTACTCTTGTTAAAGTAGCATAATTAAGACTACTCACAAGTTGTTGATAACTTGTAACATCTTCAAGTAGTTCACCTTCATGTGAACTTAGCTTATGGTTGAGCTCCATAGGGATACCTGCAACTTTAGTGTTCTCCATCTTAAACTTCACCAACGTATCATGTATGTACTTCCTTTGTGCGATGAATATACCTAACTCTGTATACACAAGTTCTAAGCCAAGAAAGTAGGTTAATAACCCTAGATCGATTATTTTGAATTGCTTCATTAATTGAGCCTTGACCTGCTGGATACCATCAGAATCATTCCCTTTAATAATGATATCATCTACATAAACACATAAGTAAATGACTTCTAATTTGTTCTTCTTAACAAATAAAGAAGAGTGTGCCTTGCTTGCCACAAAGCCTTGGTACTACAAATAGGTAACAAACCTATGGCTCCAACCTCGAGGAGCTTGCTTGAGACCATAGAATGCCTTTCTAACCTTGCATACATAACCTGCTTTTTCTTCATCTTTAAAACCTAGTGGTTGTGCCATATACACTTCTTCTGATATCCATCCATTTAAGAATGCATTCTTGACATCTAATTGATATAAATGCCAATTTTTAGAGGCAGCAAGACTTACAAATACCCTGATTGTTGGCATCTTTGCCATAGGTGAAAGTGTTTCTTCATAATCTACTCCATGTGTTTGGGCAAATCCCTTTGCCACCAACCTTGCCTTGTACCTGTTTATAGAACCATCAGAGTTCTTTTTTATTTTGTATATCCACCTTGAACCAGTTATCTTCATATCTGCCTTCTTGGGAACTAGATCCCAAGTGTGATTTTCCTGCAGTGTTTCCACTTCTTCCTACATGGCTTCTCTCCACTCTTTCTTCTTCCTAGCCTCTTCAAATGAAGAAGGCTCTTCTACCATAAAGTCTTTAATGATGTACACAGAGTGTTTTGTGACTAAAGATGTATCATATCCATACCTTATGGGCTTCTTACTTTCTCTTTGTGATCCCCTTAGTGCTTGATTTGAACACTCGGGTTGGTCTTCTAATTGCTAGAGTTTGGACCCAAGCCTTGAGGTCAATCTGCTCTTCTTCATCTGAGTTGATGTCTTCTGCTAAATGTTGATCTTCTTGAGTGAGGGTTGGAAAATCAGTTTCCAAATCATATGGTAACCTGACTGTCCTACAATCATCTTCAAACCATGAGTTATTATCATCAAATACTACATCCCTACTAACCATGAATGCCTTGTTAGTGGGATTGTATAGTCTATACCCTTTTTTATTCTGATCATACCCAATAAATATACATTTCTCAGCCTTAGGGTCAAGCTTTCCTCTTATTTGTGATGGGATATGTGCATAGGCAATGCATCCAAATATTTTGCCATGCTCCAATGAGGGTCTCTTGCCATTCCATGCTTCATATGGTGTCATACCATCCAATGACTTGGATGGAAGCCTATTGACCAAGTAGGCGGTTGTGGAGATAGCCTCTGCCCATAAATAATTAGGTAGCTTTTTTTCATTTAGCATAGACCTACCTGCTTCAACAATTAACCTGTTCCTTCTCTTTGCCACTCCATTCAATTCAGGAGTATACCTAGTTGTTACTTCCCTCTTTATGCTTCTGTCTTGTAGAAATAGATCAATCTCATGTGAAAAATATTCACCACCTCCATCAGACCTGATTCTCTTTAAGCTCCTTACTGTTTGGTTTTAAACTAGTGTCAAATACTTCTTGAAACATATAAATACCTCATCCTTATGCTTCATGAAATAGAGGAATGTCCACCTACTATAATCATCAATAAATGACACATAGTACCTTGAACCTTATATGGATGGATCTTTGTTAGGATCCCACACATCAGCGTGTACAAGCTCCAAATAGTCTTCATGGATGTATCCTTTCGTGTTGAATGGTTGCCTATGAGCTAACTTTGCTCAAAAGGTTCATACTACCATCAGATGTTTTCACATTTCCAATTTGCTTGACTGAGTGTTTAGTTTCATCACCTTTTTGTACATGCTTCCCCTTGGGTTCTTCAAGATCAGATAATAGAGCTACATTTCCTGTCACATGATTGGAACAACCTGAATCAATGTAGAAGAGATGCTCATCATCTTTACCTTGCTCGGATTTCACGTTCATGATGAGTAGAGAGTCTTCTTGAAATTCAATATAGTTGTTGAAGTCCTTTCTTCCTCTAAAGCCTCCTTGATAATTGTTGTTGTTGTAGCCTTGATTGTAATTATGGTTATAGTTTCCTCCACCATCGTTGTACCTTCCTCTAGATTGTACATAGCTTCCTCTATGGAAGCCTCTTCCCCTTTGGTTCCTTGTATTTTTGTAGCATTCTTCTGTAGTGTGATTGTTAAGACCACAAATGTTGCATGGTGAGTTGTTGTAGGGTCTCCCCTACCTTGCTTTCCTCCTCTACCCCTTCCTCTAGCACCTCTTCTTCTTCCTGCATAATTAGCTTGAGAGGTGCTAGCCTCTTCTTCCTATTTCTTGTTTTTACCTTTATCCTTAGCTTTATTCTTATGTGTATAAAGGGCAGAAGATTGGTTACCTCTTGATTTGTCACCATTTCTGTTGAGCTTTTTCTCATGGTTGAAGAGTTGCCCCATCAAGGTGTTGAGATCGGGTATTTGCATATCCATGTAGAGGTTCATTGTTGTGGTGAGGGACTCCCACTTGTCATCACCCTTAATTCCATTGATGATCTACCTCATTATATGCTCTTCCTCTACCTCTTCTCCAATGCTTGCAAGTTGCTCAGCTACATCTTTCATCTTGGTTACATAATCAGCCACTCCTTGCTTTGGTTGTTTCTTTAGGATTGTGAACTCCATCCACAATTGATTCTTCCTAGCTCTTGTGTTTGAGGAGAAATATGATGAAAGCACTTCCCAAGTCTCTTGGGAGGGCGTGCAATTCCTAACATGTGGCAACAAGAAATCAACGATTGAGTTTAGTAGATATGACCTCGCAAGAGCATCCTTTGCACACCATGTGGTCAACATTTCTTGCTCTTCCTTTGTTGGTTGATGCTTGCTCCTGAAGATTGGCATGTCTTCATCTCCTGATATGTATCCATATAAGCTTCTCCCTTGAAGGTATGCTTGCATCCTTAGTGACCATGTTGAATACTTATTCCTGTCCAACTTGTCAATGAAGGATGGAGATCCATCTCCCATCTTGATTGTGCTTGCTCTGATACCACTGTTGGAGGAGATGGTGGATAGTCACAAGAGATGAATTGGTGTAGCTAAATCTTGCTTCACACTTGCTACAAGTGATGGTTGGACACTGTTGTGGGCCTCTTTAGCTAGCTAATAAGCATAAATAATCACATATGTTGTTTGGAAGATGATCCACTAACTGTAGGATCAAAACAAATATGATAGAAGATAGTGCAAGATCAAAAACTTGCTATTTTGGTTGATACACCTATTCAGTGTTTTGAACCATTCTCTGAGTATGCAAAACCGAAACATGAGAGAACTAAATGCTCCATATTGTACTATTGAGAGAAAATACACGAACCATATAGCTCAAGATTTTCCATACAATAGGCACGTAGTCAGACAAACTTATCGGCAACCTTACCAATTGGGCAGGTATCATAACCAATACCAATAGCCATATTATAGGCCAAAAAACCAATATGAACCTCAATACCAGCAACAATATCATGCACCATATAGGCCCTAATAAGTGTGTAGTGGTAGAGGAGAACCCTAATAGAGCATTGGCGTCGATGACCCCCTTGGTCTTAGAAATGACCCTCATGTTCAAAGTTTTGACTACATCCATGAAGATAGCCCACAAACTTATTACATAGCGTCACCTAAGCATATTGAGCTTATCCATATCAATATGAGGCACTACCTATGAAACTAAATTGGGAGACAGAATACTCCAATGTCATGTATATGAATCCTAATCCCAGGCCCCAATTGAGACAAATGAGACCACAAGCCCCTAGAGGACCATGTTTTAGGTGTCATGGTGACCATTTCATTCGTGAATGTCCCCACCCACCCGCTCTAAGACAAGGATAGAACATCACAATACAAGGGGTTTGTCCTGAGTGCGGCAAAGAACATCCCAAGAGATTTTCCAAGGAACCTCTCTAGTGCACCCAAGGTTACACCCATCACTGTGGTAGGCTTAGTGGTCGATTCAAGTTCAAGTAGCATTAACGTGGCACTAGGGCACAAGCCTTAAAACAGGCCAAACCAATTGAACAATCAGGGCCAAGTGCATCAAGAGAGCTTAGTAAGAGGAAAACAACAAGATGGAAGGGACCACAAAAAAGGACAATCGTAAGTGGGCTAGAAAGTTATCCAAACTAGAAGAAAGCATGAGAGATGCAAAAGTAAAAATTCCACATTTTGCAACTCAAAATCAATCACATGCCGAAACTCCATCCACTCCACTTCATCCCACCCCACCACTCATTGTAAATAGACCACAATCAGGGTCTGTTCAACCCCAAAAGGCTTGGACATGATGTTCAAGGCCTACCCGACTTGACTTCAAGAAGGGCCAACATTTGCAAACCTAGAGAAGAATTACCCTAGAGCAGATTTAGAGATTGAACGAATTAAAATTTGCATGAAAATGGTAGAACTAACTCAGGCTATGCTCAAGACTAATCAATTGTTCAATCAGACAAATTGTATCAAATCGGTGTAGAAAAGAAGGAGGTCAAGGGGAGAGCAAAGCCTCTCATGAGGGGTTGGATCATGCCCCTGTGCATCATCCCCATCTGGCAAGTGGTGACTGCATGCTGGGCACATCGCCCTACACGAATACTTTAAGTGAAAACACCGAACTCAAGAGTGCTAGAAAAAACTATGCTCTATGATGGTGATCAATATACAATGAGTGCTACAAAGTGACACTCAATAATACAAAATGTTATACCATAGTGCCGATCAGGTAACAAAAGCTAGATGGGTCTTCTCGGCCAGAGTTTGGGAAGATGCCCTAAAACTTCAATCTTCAATCCTCGATCTTCACAAAAAATCCCAAGTGCTTTTCTTCTCTTCAGGTAATGTCATGAGTAGTATTTGAAAATCAATGATGGGGTTGTCTTTGATGGTGAGTGTTAATCTCCAAAAGAACAAGTTATCCTTGATGTTGGATCACCTCCATATCAAGAACAACTCAAAATCTCAACCAATTTTGGAAGACCAATGTCAAATGATCAAACTTTGAACTAACTATGAAGAAACTAATTATTCAAAAAAGTCTGTTGCACTTAATTCACTCATTGACTAACCAAATGTGTAAATTTTTCTATCAAACTTTGTACAAGGTGTCTTCTAAAGTTTTTGCACCTTCTCCAAGTTAAAACTTCTCAAACAATTCAGTAAATCTTGAGATTTGCTTCAAACAATTTACTTATGTTTGAAACTGCTCTTTTGTGTTCACAAGGAATTGCTTTGTGGATGGACTCCACAAGCTTTATCCCATCTGCTTATCATCATAACCAATGAACACATACTTTTCAGCTTTAGGTTCCAATTTATGCCTTAATTGAGATCACACATATGCATAAGCTAAACATCCAAATACTTTGGAGTGATCTAAGGTAGGTCTCTTACCCCACCATGCTTCATATGGTGTCATACCCTGGAAAGCTTTACATGGTAGCGTATTAACCAAGTATGTGGCTCTATTTATAGCCTCAGCCCATAAATAATTAGGGCAATTTTTCTCTTTCATCATTGACCTTGCAAACTCAAGAAGAGTTCTATTTCTCCTTTTTCCTATACCATTTTGTTAAGGAGAATACCTTCAAGTAACTTCCCTTTTTATACATGCATTCCACAAGTAATCCCTGAACTCATTAGAGAAATACTCTCCCCCTCCATCTAACCTTAGTCTCTTCCATTTTTTGTCATGAAACTCTTTTTGCATATGCATGATAGTGTTTAAATGTATTAAACACCTCTAACTTATCTTAGAAACATATATGGTGATCCACCTGGTAGCATCATCAACATAAATCACATAATATCTTGAACCATTAATGCTAAAGTCCTTCGATGGTCCCCACACATCTGTATGTACCAACTCAAGCTTCTCTGAATACATGAAACCATGCTTATTATATGATTGCTTATGAGCCTTACCTAATTGACATGATTCACATCTGTATGTCATGTGTTGACCTGCAACATTAGGTAATCCAAGCACTAAACCATTGTTAACCATGTCCTTAATACCTCTTTCATTGAAATGTCCAAGACTTTTGTGCCAAATATCTAACTCAGAGATCTTATGTCCTCCATAAGTGAACAAGGCATGACCAAAATTGCCTTGAATCTTCAATGTAAATAGCCTTCCTTCTTTCTTTCCTGAAATAATTTGTTTATACCCATTGCTAGGGTCTTCCACAAAAACTCCATCATTAGTGAACCTTACTTCACAACCTTTCTCTACAATTTGCCCTACACTTATCAGATTCTTTGGAACTATAGGAACATACAGAACCTTACTCAAGAGGGTACTTCCATCTTTGGCCTTTACTAATCCAATGGACTTCACATTGTGCTTTGTGTTATCACCTATTTGAACTACATGATTACTCACCTTATTCTCCAAATCAGTCATCAAAGCTATCTTGCCACTCAGGTAATTGCTACACCCTAAGTCCTATGTAGAAGACTCTTTGATCTTCCTTCTTCATCCAAGTCTTCAAATCTGATAGTTGTTCTGTAGTTGGAACACTAGGATCTCTAAATTCTGGTTTCTCTTCTTCAGATGTGATGTATCCTATCAGATCTTTGCTCATAATATGAGCTTACATCCTCATTTACCAAACAGGATAGTTTTCTCTATCCGATTTCTCTTAGTTTTCTCTATCCGATTTCTCTATCTAAAGAGAATCTCCCATCCTTTATTCACCTGTGTAATAAATTCCTCAATCTTTGTGAATAATGAATGTACCTTTACTTAGAATGTAGTTCCTTTTGATCTTCTTGATAGCTTCAGGGCCTCCTTCTCTACCTTTTACTTCATCCTTTCACCTTTTGAATCTTCAAAAAATGATTTTTGTATATCTACAACAGTCTGGGTCCTCCTTTCTTCAATTCTGATAACTCCTCCTCTGATACCACTGATGGAGAGTGTTAATCTCGAAAAGAACAAGTTATCCTTGATGTTAGAGCACCTCTATATCAAGAACAACTCAAAATCACAACCTCTCTATCTCTTGTGGTAAGGTTAAGAGTGGTTATAAAAGATTGATATGAAATAGGAAGTGAATTAATCAGCATATTTACCATTTTTTCATCTGATATCTCAACTCCTTCATTTAGAAGTTGATCTCTCAAGTCAACGAGTCTTGTAATGTGGGTTTGAATTGACTCACCAGCTTTCATCCTTATATTTGCTAGTTGTCTCCTCAAGTGAGCTTTCCTAGCAAGATTTCTGCTTTGAAAAAGATTCTCAAGCTTCAACCAAGCTTGTCTGGAACTTTTGCAAGGTCTGATCTATGGTAGAATATGTTTTTTAACACTCACTACTATAAATGACAGTGCTAAAGCATCTGTAGCATCCCACCTTACCTGATCTTCAGTAGGAGGTACTATAGGTAAAGACCTACCTATGACTCTAGATGTCAAAGTGGTTACCTCTTCTTCAGTTGGTTCTGTAATAGTAATTCGAGTACCTCTTGAAGTTGTTGTGGATCCTTCTTTGCCTTCTCGTCTTGGTCTTGTTAAGGATCCATTGATGATACTCCATAAATTCTTTGTCACTAAAATATTCATCATCATGAAACTCCACATGCGATAATTAGAAGATCCATCCAACTTGTCTTCAATCTCAATTCTAATCTCACTCATCTTAACGAAGTGTGTATGTCAATTATGCTCTAATACCAAGTGTTGGAATTTGGGGCCCCAGGATTGTTCCAATACTAAAACCTTTTGAGCATACACACTTAATTAATTAAGATGATAAGTGAGAGATAGAAAGAAAGAGATCTTGAGACAAGGATAAAGAACATAAGCTGGATGCTTACTCACTAAAAACTACATGTCCAAATTACAACATGGGAGTACTACTCAACCATATAAAGTGGTGCACTCACTAATGGAGGAATATCCAAGAAGATGATGATACAAAATTTAGATTATGTTGAAATAATATGTGTGTGAAGTGAACGAGCAAGAAAGCTAACCTTATTCTCACAAAATAAACAAAATTGTAAATCAACCAACCATAATTTTTAGATTAGGGTAGAGAAACCCTAAAAACAAAATAAAAGGTTAACTCACAAAAGATGGTTACCACCACTTTGTAGAAGACTTCTTGCTCCAAGAGAGTATCCTCTCCTTCACCAAATCTTCACCTCCAAAGCTTCAGAATCTTCAAACTCTAGCTTGAGATCTTTGGGTGATAATACATAATGAGCATGTCCCTTCTTTTTATAGCAGTTTGTGTATCTCTAAAAGCAAGCTTAATAAAGCATAAAGCTACGATGGAATACGTAGCTAAATATATGATCGCTTGCTTATCTCAAAAGCTATTTCTGTTGAAATCAAAAGCATAATTGTATTCAAAAGCAAAAGTGATTTTGCGATCTGTGCCTGATAGGATTCGTACCTGGGTCAATAGTTTGAGAGCACCACGATCTATCCATGCTTCCACGTGCTTTTTCTTGTACAATGTATATAAAGAATATATACTATAACTATTTTCCAATAGTTTTGGACCATTGTTGGACATTGCTTCCAATAAAAAAGAATGAACATCATTCACTGATTGTGGTGTAAGCCATTCTACTATAACTTTAATCTTTTTTGGATCCACATGCACATCTTCACTTGAAATAATATGTCCTAAATATTCTAGATTATGTTGAAAGAAGTAATTCTTTTCAGGATTAGCATAAAGTGTGTTCTCTTGTAGCAAATGAAAAATTATTTTAGGATGCTTTTCATGACTACCATTCTTACTGTAAACAAGTATATCATCAAAGAATACAAGAAAAAAAGATTGGTAATTAAGAAAAATATTTTTCATCATTTGTTCAAATGTAGCAGGAGCATTACTAAATCCAAATGGCATTACCATAAATTCATAATGACCGGTTTGATTTCTAAATGCAGTTTTAAAAATATTACTTTGCGTCATACGTATCTAATGCTAACCCAATTTAAGATCAAAAGATACGAGCTCCTCATAACTTATCTAAGAGATCATCTATTCAAGGAATAGGGTATCTATTCTTTATTGCGATCTTGTTAAGGGCTCTATAATCAATACGATTTGATAAGTTTTATTCTTCTTCTCTACTAAGAGATTGGTGCTCCAAATGGGGAAGAAATAGGCCTTATAAGTACCTTCTTTAGTAGGTCTTTTACTTGGTTTTCTATTTATTTTTCATGTAGTGGGTTGTGTCTATAAGGTGCTTTATGAGGAGGAGAACTACCACGTACTAAGTCTATGCTATGGTCAAAGGATCCTCGAGATGGTGGTAGTTCAGAGAGATACTCCGACTTAGGCAAGGATAGACAAAGCATTAGATCTTTTGAGGCTAGTGTCAACCATATAGCTAGGTCATGGGCACAACAACTTAGTGTATATCCCTACATGCTAAACTCATCCACAAGTGATTCCGAAATGTCCTTCACATGGAGGGACCCATAGGTAGCTCAAACATTGGCTATTTGTAGAAATCAAAAGGCCCCTATAAAACACAATTGGAATATATTAGGACCAAGGGATTAGGTGCTCACATCTATGAGGATGGCTTGAGGTGATTAGTGATCCAACTCAAAAATCCAGATCAAACCTTTGGACTTGAACACCGAGTGGTCAAGATCAAAGAGGGTTCATACATTGATAAGGAAGGAACCATGTATGTGGTCAGCAGCTTACCAGATAGGACAAATGAGTTTGGAAACATCATCCCTGAGAATGACATAGGAGACCTAGAGCAAGGAGATGTAGGACGAAAACACAAGACTCCTAGAGCTAAGTTAGTTTTGACCTGAGTGACCACTCCATATAGGATCCCTCAAGACAACAAAAGTATAGAGCTATTCTTGAATAGAGAAAGAGAGGAATCCTTTTGGAGATTCAACCTAGTCCAATAGTCACCATCTAGGAGTTCACGGATCCGAAGGTACCCAGCAAAGTTGTCTACCTAGATAACACATTGGACCAAATGTTCTTGTTTGGTATCAGAGCATGGAAAGCATGCATACACTTGGCAAGGCGAATTGATTTTTCTCCACCACGATCTAGTGTTTCCCATGGCCTCCAAGGAGTAGGATCATCCCAGACTTATGAAACCCAGAGGGAAAGAACTAGAGAGAGGCCTGAGGTACATTTTGCACACACTGTGGGTAGAGAAAGATCAGGACTTGAAGGTGAAAGACTTGAAAGAGAGAGACCTAGAGCACATAGGCATCAAAGAGATGAGCATGATTTTCCATTTCCTAGACCCCAAGAGTACCCAAGAACCCTTAGACCCTCTCAAGTGGTCAAGGCAATAAAGAATTATTTTGATGGGTCAAGAGATCCCTATGATAATGTCACCGAGTTCAAACAAGTGTTAACAGCTAAGCAAGTCCAGGACAAGTTGGAGGAGGACAAGCCAAGGAAGAAAGATGAAAGATGTGTTTAAAGAACTAATGATTGAGAGTCAAGGGGCTTAAGTAGTCTAGACCATCCTAAAGACACAGGGAAACTTACTAGATTAAATTGTTATTGAGTACTTGCACAACTTTGAAGACCAAGTTCAAGTCCAAGGACTATCCAAAGAGATGCTAACACTCCTCTTCATACGAGTAGTTTCAATATCAATCTTGGCATCCATCTCAACACATATAGAGAAGATTTTAGTTGATTTTAGAAACAAATTACACAAACTCTTCTACTTAGAGGACTTTTCCCAACACCTTAGATGTTGGAGCAAAGCAGTCACAAATTGATGATTACAAAGATCTTGAAGCAAGTCAATGATCAGATTGAAGTGGAAGAAGTCATTTGAGAAAGTGAAGAGATCTCAGAAGTGAAACTTGTATACATATGTACATTACATATGGAAATTCTTGTACTATGAGTGTAGATTATCCTTAGGATGGTAAGGAGTAATGTAATAGACACAGGATAAGTCTAGAATCATATGTATATAAGTCAATGATGTAAAGAAATACATGAGAGAATCATTAGAAGCCAAGTGTCATTGAGATAGGTGTGTAGAGAGTTATCTTCATGAGTTAGCATCGAGTCTTTCTCTGATTTCTCTCAGCCTGATCACGTGGATCAGGAAACCTTTTGTACACATCTAATCTAGAAGCTAATGAAGCTATGTTCAAAGTTTCATGGTCTAATTCCTTTCATGCTATGAGTATGATCAATAAGAACATGTGTATGAAAAGTCTGCAGGTAGACCTCTCAAAGTCGCCACTTTTTCGTGTCCATGTTTTGCTTAGATCTCAGTGCACAGTGTAAAGTTTTTGATGAATGAGCATTCAAAATCTAAGTTAGAAGGTTTCTGACATACTTTTGATCTTAATGATCAAACTAAAGTTTTACTGATTCTTTTGAAGGACTAATGGTTGATATGATTGCACAAAGGTAGCATGGAGATATGTGCATCATTAGTTTGAAGAAATCTAAAGATATGTGCAAGTAATAAATTCAATCTTTGAAGCAGATTTCTTGAAGAAGAAAGATTCTCACTCAGAGAAGTAATAATTGAAGATTTGGTAAATGAAGGTAACATTTGTGTAAATTTTGGTCCATAACTGATATAGAGGTGCTCTTAAATCAGTATAACCTTTGGAGATTTAGAGGTCTCCAACAGTGGTATCAGAGCTGAAGGTGCAATAGAAGTGAAGTAAAGGCATTGGAAGTCCAGACTCTGGAAGATATTGAAGTTCCTTCTAATTGAAGGTAGACAAAGTCAAATTCTTGAAGATAACCTGCAAAAGTACAAAGCACGAGTTAAAAGGGTCAAGAAGGATTAAAGCTATATCAAAGGTACACTCTATTATCATAAATCATAGTAATTGCAGACACAGAAGATCAAAGATGGGAGAAACCTTGCAGATTGATGAACTAGATAGAGAGAACTATCCAGCTTGGTCCATGAGGATGGAGGCACACCTCATGAGCAAAGATTTGATGGCATTCATTACAGGAGAAGAAGAAAAGCCTGAGTTTGAAGATCCTAGTTTTCCAACTAGGGAAGAACGTGAAGGTTTGAAGAATTGGATGAGAAAGGATGCTCAAGCTAGAAGCATCATTTACATGGCTGTAAATGATTATCTTTTACCTCACACTAGAGGATTAGAAAGTGCAACAGATGTGTGGAATGCTTTGGAAGAGCATTTCCAAAACACAACCAAGTCAAGGAAGTCCTCCTTATGGCCAGAATTCATAACTTTCAAGAAGAAGAGCTCACAATCAATTTCTGATTATGTGGCAAGGATGAAGGATATTGCACATAGCTTGGGAGCAGTAGATGAAGACATTGAAGAGGATAAGTTGGTAAGGCAAATACTTACAGGTCTGAGAGGAGATGAGAAGTGGATGCCTTTCATATTGTCCATAGAATTGTCACTAGATCACTTTACTCTTTATCTTAATCAATTGTTAGGACATATGCTAACTTTTGAGCAGGACATTAAGGTAGACAATGATAGGAGTGCAAGTCAAGCTATGTACTCCAAAGACAAGAAAAAGAATGGCAAAGGGAAGCAGTCAATTGATGATGAAGGAACTTCAAGTCAAGCTAATTTCATAAAAGGAAAGATGAACTTCAGAGGTAAAGGAAGAGGAGGTAAGAACAAAGACAATACCAAAGCTTGTTGGATTTGTGGCAGAACCAATCATTTGGCAAATGATTGTTGGTATAACAATCAAAATGGTGGAAGTAGTAATCAGAGCTTCAATCAAAGAGGTAGAGGAGGCAGAAACCAAAGAGGTAACTTCAAAGGAAGAGGTGGTAGGACATCATATGCTAGAGGAGGTGGAAGAAGTTTTCAATCTCAGTCCTACAACAACAATTATTATAATTATGCATCAGATCGGAAGGATGACATGACTCTTATCTTGAATGCAACACATGAAGCAGTAGGAGAAGACCAACGGGTGTTTTATATTGACTCTGAATGTAGCAATCATCTGAGTGGCAGATGATGGTGTTTATGTGCAAGATCCAAATCAGGGATATAGAAATATCATTGCAAGTAAAAAGGAAGGAAGGTTGTTTACTCTCAAGGTCCAAGGTAATGTGGGACATGCATTATTTACTTATGGAAGTCAAAAGATGTCTAAGCTAGACCTATGGCATAAAAGGCTAGGTCATTTCAATGAGAGAGCCATTAAGGAAATGTCAAAGAATGATGTGGTGCTTGGATTGCCAAATGTTGAAGGTCAACACATGGTGTACAAGTGTGAAGCTTGTCAATTGGGTAAAGCACATAAAAGTTCATACAATAAATCAGGGTACAAGTATTCAAACATGCTTGAGTTAGTTCATTCTGATGTGTGGGGTCCTTCAAGGGACTATAGCATAAATGGATCCAGATATTATGTGTTATTTGTTGTTGATGCAACCAGATGGATTACTTTATATGTAATCAAGGATAAATCAGAGGTGTTCAAGACATTCAAGCATTATCATGCTTATGCAAAAGGATTACAGGACAAAAGCTCAAGAGGTTGAGATCATAGGGAGGGGGAGAGTATTTCTCTAAAGAGGTTGATGATTACTTGTGGAATGCAGGTATAAAAAGAGAAGTAACTTGCAGGTACTCCCCTCAACAAAATGGAGTTTTAGAAAGAAGAAATAGAACTCTTGTAGAGTTTGCAAGAGCAATGATGAAGGAAAATAATTGTCCAAAACTACCTATGGGCAAAAGCTATCAACACTGCAACATACCTTGTGAATAGGTTACCTTGTAAAGATTTGGATGGAAGAACATCTTATGAAGCATGGTGGGGTAAGAAACCTACTCTTGATCATTGTAAGGTATTTGCATGTTTAGCATATGCTTATGTTCCTTCACAATTAAGACATAAGCTAGAACCCAAAGCAGAGAAGTATGTGTTTATTGGGTATGATGATAGACAGATGGGTTACAGATTGTGGAGTCCATCTACAAAGAAATTTCTTGTTACAAAAGATGTTACATTTGATGAGCAAAGCACATGGTATAGAGGGTCAACAAATGATTATGCAGATGTTGAAGAGATACAAAGGAAAGGGAAGACAAAAGTAAGTGTGTATGAAGAAGATATTGATGATGTTGATTATAAAAGTAAATTGCAGGACAATGTTGAAGATGGGCCAAGATTTGATCTAGAATCAAATGTGGTTGAGACTTCAAGAAGTGCAAAGGTCATAAGATATTTGAGGGAAAGAAAAGAACCTATCAAGTATAATTATGATACATCTTTTCTAACAACAAAAGATTATGCTTACATTGTGAAGACAGAAGAGGATCCAATCACGTATGAAGAAGCTAAAGGTAAATAGAATTGGGAGAAGGCAGTGCAAGAAGAGTATGATGCTCTACTTGAAAATGAAACATGGGAATTGGTGCCAAGACCAAAGAATCAGAAGGTCATTGGATGTAAGTGGGTGTATAAAACAAAAAGGTTTGCAGATGGAAAAGTGTCTAGATACAAGGCTAGACTTGTGGTTAAAGGTTATGCCCAAACTTATGGGGTAGATTATGATGAAACCTTTAGTCCTATTGCTAAGATGTCTACAATTAGATCATTGATTGCTATTGTTGTTTGTAAAGGATGGAAGTTATCACAATTAGATGTGAAGAATGCATTTTTTAATGGATACATTGCAGATGAAGTGTACATGGAGCAACCAGAAGGTTTCATGGATTCAATTGGATCAGATTATGTGTGTAAGCTCAAGAGAGCTTTGTATGATTTGAAGCAGGCTCCAAGAGCATGGAATTATAGGCTTGTTAAGTTCCTAAATGAATGTGGATATCAATCATCAAAGGCAGATAGTAGCTTGCTAGTGAAAGCAAGTGAAAATGGATATATATGCATGTGTATTTATGTTGATGATATTATTTTCATAGGTACAGATGCTCAAGGAATCAAGGAGCTTAAGAAACAAATAGAGAAGGGGTTTACGATAAGTTATTTGAGAAACTTATCTTATTTCTTAGGAATGCAGATTGTGTATACTCAACATGGAGTATATGTTACACAAGAGAGATACTTGAAGAATCTTCTGGTCAAGTTCAACATGGAGGATTGCAAGCCTTCATCCACACCATTGGAGGTAAATCATAAGTTGAGCAGATATGGAGGTGAAGAATTCAATGATATGAAGAAATTTCAGAGTTTGGTAGGTAGTTTAATCTATGCTACCTTGACAAGGCCAGACCTATCATATGCAATAGGTGTGTTATCACAATTTGTGCATTGTCCAAAGAAGACTCATTGGGTTGCAGCTCAAAGGGTACTCAGATATATCAAGGAAACTCTACGTGAAGGTTTGTATAATGGATTTACTTCTGATACAAGAATCAAAGTGTTTAGTGATGCAGATTGGGCAGGTGATTCAGATTATAGAAGGTCTACTCATGGGTATCTCTGTTATATTGGAGATAAGTTAGTTTCTTGGTGCTCAAAGAAGCAACACATAGTTGCTTTGTCATCCACAGAAGCTGAGTATACAGGGATGGTAGTAGCTGCATGGTTAAAGATCTTGTTGAAGAGTTTTGGAACTGATCAGAGTACTCCAATTATTTCTGGAGACAATATGAGTTCATTGTATTTGGCAGCTAACCCTGCTTTTCATGCCAGGACTAATCACATAGAGACTCAGTATCATTTCTTGAGGGAAAAGGTAATTGATAAAGAGATTGAAGTATTGTATACTCCAACAAAAGAGCAAGTTGCAGATATGTTGACAAAAAGCTTAGATGGACCTAAGCTATAGAGGTTCAAAGAGATGGCAAGAGTAAAGAAGAATGGAATAATCACAATTAGTGATTGAGGGGGAGTTGTTGGAGCAAAGCAATAACAAATTGATGATTACAAAGAGCTTGAAGCAAGTCAATGATCAGATTGAAGTGGAAGAAGTCATTTGAGAAAGTGAAGAGATCTCAGAAGTGAAGCTTGTATACATATGTACATTACAGATGGAAATTTTTGTACTATGAGTGTAGATGATCCTTAGGATGATAAGGAGTAATGTAATAGACGCGGGATAAGTCTAGAATCATATGTATATAAGTCAATGATGTAAAGAAATACATGAGAGAATCATTAGAAGCCAAGTGTCATTGAGATAGGTGTGTAGAGAGTTATCTTCACGAGTTAGCATCGAGTCTTTTTCTAATTTCTCTCAGCTTGATCATGTGGATCAGGAAACCTTTTGTACACATCTAATCTAGAAGCTAATGAAGCTATGTTCAAAGTTTCATGGTCTAATTCCTTTCATGCCATGAGTATGATCAATAGGAACATGTGTATGAAAAGTCTGCAGGTAGACCTCTCAGAGTTGCACACTTTTTCGTGTTGATGTTTTGCTTAGATCTCAGTGCACAGTGTAAAGTTTTTTATGATTGAGATTCAAAATCTAAGTTAGAAGGTAAGGAAGCTATTGCTAAAATCATTTAGCAAAACGGGATCTGTGCTGTGAGAAATCAACCTTAGAAGTTAGCTATGTCAAAGTTGCTTGTCCCGGAAGACAGTTTCTGACATACTTTTTATCTTAAGGATCAAATTAAATTTTTAATGATTCTTTTGAAGGACTAATGGTTGATATGATTGCAAAAAGGTAGCATGGAGATACGTGCATCATTAGTTTGAAGAAATCTGAAGATATGTGCAGGTAATGAAGTCAATCTTTGAAGCAGACTTCTTGAAGAAGAAAGATTCTCACTCAGAGAAGTGATAATTGAAGATTTGGTAAATGAAGGTAACATTTGTGTAAAGTTTGGTCCATAACTGATATAGAGGTGCTCTTAAATCAGTATAGATCAAACCTTTGGAGATTTAGAGGTCTCCAACATTAGAGAGCTATTTTTTTATGAGTTCATTCCCCAAAACCCACATCATCCCTAACTCATCTATTGAATGAGTACCTAAAGAGGTTCTCTTAGCTTCTAGAGGCTGACATACACTCTTTGAAGCCAAGTCTTGTAATTATATTTCTCAAGATTTTAAGTCTTGAAGAGAGGAGTGAAGTTGAGAGAAGAATAAGGAGACTGGAAAGAGATTCAGGTTGACTCAAGACTAGGCAATATTTAGAAGAGAGGTACAGGTAGTTTCCCAAATGAGGCAACAACAAGTTGCTCTTTACGATAGGTTAGTACCGACTATTCCAATGCACCCAAGGGAGAAAGCTCTTCTAGTGGCTCCAAATGTATCTACAACATCAACTATGGCTAATGTGGCATCCACACCTTAGACACCATTGGAATTACAATTAGAAATCCTTAGCAAACAAATCAAGAATATTATGACAATGTAGGCATTCTATCCAAAGAGGTGGCTAGTCTTCATAACAAGGTATACTCCATGGGTTTTCAAGACACCATTCCTACTCAGCTTAGAACTAGTTGTGTAGATATGTTACAAAGAAAAACCATGCCTATGCCAAATATACATCAAGGATACATGATGCCTAGAGGTGGAGCCCATTGCTCAATAGATCCTTGTACCACCAGTTGAGCCTACGTATCAAAGAAATATTGGGCCTTATGATAGACAAGGAACTGGGGGATTTGGAGGTAGTGGAGGAAGAACGTGTGTGTGATGGGATGCCCAAGAACATTAATCTAAAGCATGCAAAAGAGCATCAATTAGTAACAGACATAGACAAGAAACTTTGTGACTTTAGGACTCGTCTTCCTCTACCTATAAACATGGGGAAGGAAGGAATAAAGATATTGTACAAAAAACTATCAAACACAAATACTAGCACATCAACAACCCAATTAGAGCCATTGGAGGTGGGATATGAAGAAGAAAATAGGCCACAATCTTTAAAGAACTGCTCGATTGAAGCTCTAGTGAGAGCCAAAGATGCAATCATTTAGAAGACTGCTCGAAAGTCTCCTATAGATCAAATCTTTGTCTACTCACATATTGGTAATGTTGAGGATAAGAGGAGAAGACGTAGGATACGGTAGAGTTAGAAAGAAGAGTGGCTAGGAGGCAAAGTAAAGATGATGACGAAAAGGCAAAAGATACTGAAAAGAAAGTCCACTTTGAGGAGCATGCTACTTCTCAAGAAAATGCAAAAAGAAAGAAATATAGAGAGGAAAAGAGACCATTCAAGGATAATCAAACTTAAAAAAAAGAAAATTAAAAATCAAGAAAAAATAATAGATGAAAAGAGTAAAGGGAATACTGAAAAGATAGATAATATACAAGAAAGTGAGAAGAAATAGAAAATGAAATCTTCAAGGGCTTTACTAATTTTAGAACTTCAAAAAAAGAATGATGCAAAGGAGAATTTGAATGAAATTTTACTAAAAGTCAAGTAACTATGTCTTTGAAATAGGTATTCTTAATTGCAAAGCCCGAATTGAAAGACAATCTCATTAAAGTCATTAAGAGGAAAAAATTTCCATTATGTGAAGATATAGAGATGGATGAAGCACATGAGGGCACTCAAGTAATGAAATTGCAATGTGTCAAGTGAACAGGAATTCTCTTGGACCGATTATACCTGATGATGAGAAAAGAGAATTTGAGAGTGACTATAATAGAAACTTATGCGCAAGAGGAATGCCAAAGGTAGAAGTCAAATTGGGAGATTAAAAAGATTCATATTTAGCTTTTCCCTTAATGGATTCAAGTTTAGAGATAAATGTGATATCTGAGAAGTTATATGAAAAATTTAGATGGCCAATAAACAAGGATCATGGCTGGCACATGAGGCCTGTAGACAATGGCTCCAGAGTTCTACTTGAAGCTTGTGCTTTTGTGCCTTTGATAATTGGGGTAGTTTCAATGGAATTCCACTTTTTTGTCTAGAATAACTATTCATTTGAGGATATCCTTAGGCAACCATTTACAATCAAAATGTGAATGGAAACAAAGGCTATCCCTGAATGATTTGCTCATGCAAGAATTTGATCGAGATCTGAGGAAACACCCCATAAACTCTTGGGATTGTGAGTGCAATGATTATGCATCTTTGAGGGAATATGGGGCATATTTTGATCAAAATTTTTATTAGGATCCACTATTGAGAGAGATAACACTCAAAAAAGATTTATGCCTCATAGGGCTTTGTACTTAGTTTTTCGAGTTGTTCTATATATTCATCTGCATTTAAATTAGAGTTTCTGCAAAAAAATAATATTTAAAAGAAATTTAGAAAAACATATGAAAAACATTATAAAAATGTTGATATGTTTAGGTAGTGATGTGTGTGAACACACTAGGAACAGGGGGGCACTTTTTTCCCTCTTTAGGAGGTTTTTTTCCCCCAGCTTGTATATACACCTATTGCACTAACGGGCTACTTATCTTTGTACATTCTAGTGGTAATACATTTAGTATTGTGTGTTGTGCTCCTCGGTAGCAATCTCAAAATCCCATGAAATTTGCTAAGCATACTCAGGGTGTTTCAACCTTGTTTTAGCCTCCAAACACACTATCGTAGCACTTGTGCAGGATATTTCGTCTTTTCGTGCCAAAGATATATACAGGTTTGGGTTCGCCAGTATAAGCATCTCAAAGTTTACTACAGATTTAGTAGAACTTGGGGTAGTTCTATTCAACTTTTTTAGATAGAACCATTTTTCTACATCAGTAGTGATATATTTTGTATGCTAGATGTTGAGGATAAGTCGGATGGTATGAATTACCCATTGTGGGCTTATATGATGCATCATGTATTGGTCACAAAAGGACTATGGAATATTATGCAGGGTGTTGAAAGATGTCCTGTTACACCTACGGATATAGGTACTGCAAATATAGGTACTAGAGCTGATGGAGATGGTGTCAAAGATGGTGATATTATGTAGATTCCTATTTGTGATGTGGTTTTTGCTATATCTACTATAGAGCAAATCCATTGGGATGGCAAAGTTTCTCAGGCACATGCATTGATAGCCTTGTCTGTCAAACGTGCCATTATTCCTCACATTTGCTCTTGCAGGACAACTAAGGATGATTGGGATACACTTACCACATTGTACCAAGCTAGGAATGAGGCTCATGTTGCTTACCTCTAAAAACAGCTGGAGAGTGAGCATATGAATGAAGGTGATTCAATGGACAATTTTTTGACAAAGGTCAAGGATTTGAAGGAACATTTGATTTCTATTGATGAAGTTATACTAGATAGCTCAATTGTGCAGACCATTCTAAATGGTCTTCCTAACTCATATCAGAGTTTTGCTTCTACTCTTTGTTTGATGATGAAAGGCAATCCAAATGCCCTCTCATTTGAAGAGTTAGTTTCTTTTCTGTTGCAGGAAGATCTCCATTATGCATGTTCCAGATCAAGCTTTCTTGGCTTGTTAAAAGGGCAAAGGAAAATGGAGCTCTTCTACTAGTAAGTAGAAATATGCAAATGCTCCACATTCGAAGAAAGAAGACAAAGATGAGAAAAAAAATCAGAAAAGCAATAATTGTTTTTCAAATATTGTAAAGCGAATAACCATGTCATTAAGGGCTTTCCAAAACTGGCTTCTAAAGAGGCAAAGAAGAAAGAGGCCAGAATGGTTGTTGCAGAGGCCTCTACACCGAAAACAGAGTCTACTAATCTTGTGCAGAACGAAGAATGGGCGTTTTCTACTATTTGTAATTTTGACCCATCTTCTCATGAGTAGTGTATGTCTATAGTAGGCTTAGATGTTTGGTATATTGATAGTGGGGCAACCAAACATATTACCTCAGATCATAGTTTCTTCACTTCACTTGAGCCTACCCCTATAGGGAATACTGTCACATGCACCAACAACTCCTCTTATCCTATCATGGGAGTTGGTAAGATCATTTGGACTACTGCCGATGGTAGTTCTTTCACTTTGTCTGATGTTTTATTTGTGTCAAGGATCAAGAAGAATCTGTTATCAGTTTTGGCCTTAGCCAAGATTGGCTTGGTTGTGAAATTTGTTAATGACATGTGTACAGTTCATGATCTGTCAAATGGCAATGTGATTATCGCTTCTAGCATTTTATGTCATGCGCTATTAGACTCCACACCCTAAGAGGGAGGATTAGGAAGTAATCCTCAACCATGGCTTTTGGAGCAAGTGGTTAGCCCATCATACTCGTAGCTGGTAGGTCATGAGTTCAAATCCCACAATTGGTATCAGAGCTTAGGAAGTAGGCTTGGGCAAGGAAGGCATGCACGTCGCTATCAAAGGTAAGCCTAACATATATTAGAGTGTATCTCCCAATCCGTAGGTCGGATTTAGATGTATAAGATACCATTCGAAAGCTCTCAGAACAAGCTTTCCAATGGAAGCACTAGAATGGGGATCCAAGATAGTTAGCATGGGTGAGAACCAGGTTCAAGATACTGAGGTTGAGAACAAGGCACTCAAGAGACCAAGGTTGCGAACAAGGCAAGTCCGTAGGCAAGTTGCCAAGAAGTGGAAAGGCAAGTTTCTATAGATCAAGGTTAAGAGCAAGGGTTCAAGAGACCAAGGTTGAGAACAAGGGGGTTCGAGAGACTATGCAAGGTTGAAGACATCAATCCAAGGGGTGATCAAGGATTGATCATTGAGGACAATGATCTCTAGAAGGGGACGAGAGTGTTAGACTCAAGAAATGACAGGCAGGAGATGGTTGAACCACATCCTAAGAGGGAGGATTAGGAAGGTCATGAGTTGAAATCCCACAATGGGATGTATAAGCTCATTTAATATGAAGGATTTGTGAATGATTTGGCATGTGCAATTCATGATTCTCAGGCTATGTTAGATGCAAAGCTTTGGCATGCACACTTTGGTCATTTGAATTTTGCTAGTTTGCTATGCCTCCAGAAATCATAAATGGTGTCCTCTTTGCCCAAACTTCAGGCACCCAAAAAACATGTGTGTGAAGCACGTATTTTGGGCACAAATGCAGTGTTCCTTCTTTTGAAAAGATGATTGAGTTCCCGCTATTGTAGCTTGTACATAGTGATGTCTATGGTCCTATGCAAACACCTTCTTTTGGAAACTATCTTTACTCCATGAATTTCATTGATGATTTTTTTAGGCATGCATGGGTATATCCACTCAAAGCAAAGTCCGAAGTGTTTATGTGCTTCAAATAGTTTTTTTCTTTTTGTTGAAAATCTATCAGCATGTATAAGGAAGTGCCAAGCTATGTGGAAATCACTCCACAAAAGGAAGTAAGCCCAAAGCTTTGCGGAAAGCTTCAAACTTCTCCCTAGGCAGAGCCTTCGTGAAAAGGTCTGCAATGTTCTCCTACGTGGGCACATATGCCAAGCTGATCTCCCTAGCAGAGAACCTCTCCCTGACATAATGATAATGCACCTCAATGTGCTTAGTGCGAGCATGGAACACTGGGTTCCTCGCAACTACCAATGCGCTCTGACTGTCAGTGAAGATGGTGATGGAAGAAGACTGACCAACATCCAAATCAGCCATAAGGCGTCTGAGCCACACACACTCAACAGTAGCTATGAAAGCTGCCCTATACTCAGCCTCACAATTGGAAGTGGCCACAGTAGGCTGCTTCTTGCTCAACCAAGATATACATGAGCTACCAAGCATGAAGCAAAAGCCACTAGTGGACACACGAGTGTCATAGCAACCAGCCCAATCAGAGTCAAAAAAAGCATGCAAATCTGGCGGTAGTAATCCCCCCCTCAGATAAAACAACCCAAGTATCCGAGTACCACTCAAATAGCGAAAGATGCGCTTAACTGCCTGCCAATGCTTGACTCCTGGGCAATGCATAAACCTGCTCATCTGCGAGACAGCAAACTCAATATCTGGCCGAGTAATGCATAAGTAAATCAAGCATCCAACAGCCTGCTGATAGAGAACAGCATCAAATGCATCTCCAGCATCATGAAGACTCAATCATAAACCTGTCTCCATAGGAGTGGCAATAGGCTTACAGTCTTCAAGGCCAAAACGCTGCAATAAAGTGTCAATATATTTCGTTTGACACAAAGCCATTCCACCATCAACTTGCATAAATTGAATGCCCAAATAGTGATGCAAATGCCCCAAATCAGACATCTCAAATGAAGCATGCAAATCAGCCTTAAAATCAGCAATATGCTTCTCAATAGGACCAGTGAGCATCATGTCGTCAACATAGACAACAATGATCAGAAGCACATCATTGGCACGCTTAACATATAAGGTGCTTTCAGTTGGACTGTTCTCAAAACCATGTGCAATCAGATAGGCATGTATCTTCTCATATCAAGCACGTGGTGCTTGCTTTAAACCATATAATGCCTTCTTTAACCTGCACACCTAGTTTTCATGCCCTTTCAACACAAAGCCACGGGGCTGAAAAACATACACTTCTTCATGCAAGTCACCATTCAGAAATGTTGTTTTAATGTCCAACTGATGTACATTCCAACCATGATGGGCTGCAAGTGCATAAATGCTCCAAACAGTAGTCATACGGCATGTAGGTGCAAAGGTCTCATTGCACCTAATTTGCTATCACGCAAGGTCTGCACCAGCCATTTTGGCATAGTTCTTGCGTGCTTAATATCAGTTCTCTCATCAATAAGTGCATCATGTAAATCTGCATCAGAAATGGAATAATCTGCATCATCACATGAAACCTGCAAAGGCTAAGAAGTTTCCTCATTAGGACCAGCACTAGACTATCCACCTGTAAAAAGAGGCAGCAAAGTATCATACATCTCTTTGGAGCTAACAGATGTCTCCTTAGTACATGAAAGCAATGACTGAATAGCATCCTCCACAAAAACAACATCACGGCTGTTCTTTTGTTCAGTACTCCATTCTGTTGAGGTCTATACAGCACTGTACATTGGTGTTTTATCCCACGTTCAGCGAGAAATTCATTAAAATCAGAAGACATATATTCCCCCCCTCGATCAGAACGGAGGGTGTCCATTTTACATGCTGATAGATTTTCAGCCAAAACCAAAAACTGTTTGAAGCACATGAACACTTCGGACTTTGCCTTCAATGGATATACCCATGCATGCCTGGAAAAATCATCGATGAAAGTCACAAAGTAAAGATAATTTCCAAAAGAAGGTGTCTGTATAGGACCACAGACATCACTATGTACAAGGTGCAATTTCTGAGTAGCCCGAACTGAACCATCTTTTGGAAAGGACGAATGCTACATTTTGCCCAAAATATAGCCTTCACAAACATGTTTTCCAGGTGCCTCAAGTTTGGGCAAAGAGGACACCATTTCAGATTTCTACAGGCATAGCAAACTAGCAAAATTTAGATGACCAATTCGTGCATGCCAAAGCTTTGCATCTGACATATCCTGAGAATCATTTACTGCACATGCCAAATCATTTACTGATCTTTCATAGTCTATGAGCTTATATAGCCCATGACATAAAATCCCAGAAGCAATAATCACATCGCCATTTGATAGATCATGATCTGTACACCTGTCATCAACAAATTTCACAGCCAAGCCAATCTTGGCTAATGCAAAAACTAATAACAAGTTCTTCTTGCTCCCTGGCACAAATAAAGCATCTGATAAAGTGAAAGAACTACCATCAGCAGTAGTCAAAATGATCTTACCAACTCCCATAATAGGATAAGAGGATTTGTTGGTGCATGTAACAGTATTCCCTGTAGGGGCAGGCTCGAGTGAAGAGAAGAAACTACGCTGTGAGGTAATATGTTTGGTCGCCCCACTGTCAAAGTACCAAACATCTGAGTCTACTGCAGACATGCACTGCTCATGAGAAGATGGGTCGAAACTGCAAACAGTAGTAAACGCCCATTCTTCTTCCTGCACAAGATTAGCAGACTCCGTTTTTGGTGTAGAGGCTTCTGCAACAACCCTTCCAGCCTCTTTCTTCTTTGCCTCTTTTGCAACCAGTTTGGGACACTTCTTTATGATATGATCATTCCCTTTACAGTACTTACAAAACAATTTCTGCTTTTCTTATTTTTTCTCATCTTTGTCTTGGTTCTTTGAATGTGCAGCATTTGCAGATTTCTGCTTACTAGTAGAAGAGCTCCATTTTCCTTTGCCCTTCTAACTAGCTAGGAAAGCTTGATCTGCAACACGCATAATGGACATGTTCCGCCCGGACTGATCTTCCTGCAACAGAACAGAGACTAACTCCTCAAATGACAAGGCATTTGGATTGCCTTTCATCATCAACCGAAGAGTAGAAGCAAAACTCTGATATGAATCAGGAAGACCATTCAGAACAGTCTACACAAGTGAGTTATCTGGTATAACCTCATCAGCAGAAATCAACTGTTCCTTCAAGTCTTTGATCTTTGTTAGGAAATTGTCCATAGAATCACCTTCATTCATGTGCTCACTCTCCAACTGTTTTCGGAGGTAAGCAACACGAGCCTCATTCCTAGCTTGGTACAATGTGGTAAGTGTATCCCAAGCATCCTTAGCTGTTCTACAAGAGCAAATATGAGGAATAATGGCACGTTTGACAGATAAAGCTATCAATGCATGTGCCTGGGCATCTCTGCTATCCCAACAAATCTGCTCTACAGTAGGTGCAACAGAAACCACAGCATGAACAGGAATATGCAGAATATCATCATCTTCGACACCTTCTGCATCAGCTTTAGTACCTGCAGTTGTAAGAGTTGCAGGTGTGATAGGAAGTTTTTTGACACCCTGCACAATGTTCCACAGTCCTTTTGCAACCAACACATGTCGCATCATATAAGCCCATAACGGGTAGTTGGTACCATCCAACTTATCCTCAACAGCCAACATACGGAATACATCACTACTTTCATCCATGGCCGGTGACTAAAATACCTGATGCAGAAAATTGATTGTATCTCAAAAAGTTGCACAAAACTGTCCAGAAGAATTCTATTAGACCTGTAGCAGACTTTGAGACGCTTATACTAGCGAACAGAAATTGGTATATACCTTTGGCACAAAAAGACGAAATAGCCTACACAAGCGCTGTGATAGTGCATTCGGAGGCCGAAACGAGCTCAAATCGCGATTTTGGCACACTCAGCAAAGCTGTTTTGATCTTTGAAAGACCCTGAGTATGCTCACCAAATTTCGTGCGATTCTGAGACTGCAAACGGAGGAGTGTCGACTGCACCCTTGATGAAGCGAAGACCTGCTCTGATACCAATTGTTGGAGTTAGACATCTGCGGAAGCACGCAAACAGCACAAGGAAGAAGAAGAAGCTTGGAGCACAACACACAATACTAAATGTATTACTAGAGAATGTACAAAGATAAGTAGCCCATTAGGGCAATAGGCCTATATACAAGCCAGGGGAAAAAAACCTCCTAAAGACGGAAAAAAGTGCCCCGACGGTCCTAGAGTGTTCACACACATCACTACCTAAATATATCAACACTTGGTGGGACCACAAGGAGGGTTAAGCATAGGAGAAGCAATATTTGCAAGTGTAGAAGAGTTCAAGTATACCGACAGTACTATATTGGCTTAAGAGGTAATCTTTCTTGCATTGGAATTATCTTAACCTAAGAGGAGTATGAACAGCTCATGATCGCAACCCGGTCTCAAAGCTTAAGGTCCCTTGCAAAGAAACAAGAAGGAAGGTTATTTGAATATCAACTAGTTCATTGTCATCAACATCATCACTAAAGAATATGGCAGCCCAGGTAGATTTGGAAACTTTACTTTCTAGATTGAATATCAAATTTCCATCCTTCAAAGGATTAGCACAAGAAGAACTAGATGAGCACATTAGGAGATTCTTAGCCTTATGTAAGACAAGGGGTCTAATGGGAAGAGAAGATGCATTTTTTATTCTTTTCCCTATAACATTAGAAGGGCTAGCAAACAAATGGTTTAGTGAGTTCACCGACAACTATTTCACTACATGGGACTTGATGAAGGAAGCATTTAGGACAGAGTTCCAACAAGGGAACACAACTGAAAACATTATTGAAGAATTAGAAAATTTAAGACTAGGTCCTAGGGAGACCTTTCTAGAGCTCGTCACCAGAGCCAAGGTACTCATGGCTAAATTTCCAGACCCTCCCCATGCGTTTTTCATTAAGAAGTGGCTGGCTAAACCACTTCCTATATCAACACAATGTAAAAAAGGAGTTAGTGTTACCAACAAGAACAATAGAAGAACTTATTAATACAACCACAAGGTTGGAGCAAATTAGGCATTAGTATGGGGCAAGCTCTTCCAATTTATCATATCCTGTAGAACTTGAAGATCCACTAATTCAGCTAAGGAAAGAGCTTGAGAGCTTAAAAAAGAATAAGCCCCACAAAGAGGAGGAGAGCGGAGTAACTCAGTTGACGTGAGAAATTGAAGCTACAAAAGGAAGAGGAAGCCCAAGCAAAAGAGCAGGCTCAACTTCGATAGGAGTTGCAGGAACTCAGGGGAGGTGGCATCAAAAGTGGATTATGGTGCGCCATGTGCAGCAAGCAGGGTCATGTGGTAAGTGAGTGTCCACTTTTAAGTGTAACTTTTGAGCTATGCAGGAAAGCTGGACATGAGGCTCAAGATTGCCAATCAAAAGGTATACCTGCAACAACATATTGGACACAAGGAGGAACTTTACCACCAACCAATGTGATGACAACAACACCTAATCCAGGTAACAATTACAACCCTAGACATAGGGATAACTTTGGAAATGGGCCAAGGAGGCCAATTATTTGTTTCCGATGTGGAGAATGTGGGCATTACCAAAGTAGGTGCACCTTGCTAGAAAATGCCCCCCCTTGCAAAAATTTCCCAAAAGCTAGGGACCATTATACCAATTGTTGTCCTAAGAACTAGGCATCTTCTTCTGGTCTCCACAGTCAAATGATTTCTGTGTGCAAAGAAGTTGTAGAACAAGTCAATGTCCCATCACCATCTATGAGAGTGGTGTAATTAGAAGAAATTGAATCTTTTACAGTGCAGACAAGAAGCAAGGGGAAGGCCCAATTAGACATAGGTCAAGAGTCAAGGATTAATGGACTGAACAAAGACAAAGAGATATTTGAAGACAAAGCCAACACATGTGTAGAGACAAGGCAAAAAGAAGATCTCATAGGTACTAGTAATGCCATTGGACATGCATTCATTAGGGCTCATGAGGAGTTTGATAAGTCAAATAGAGCCCATGCTTTCAAGGAATCGAAAGCTTCAAGACTGCTCAAGTCCATGAAAAAGGAGGTCAATATTTTTTATTTAATAAAGACGGATGGGAAATTCAGGTCAGAACTCTTGGAGATAATCGATGAGGCTTCCACAACAAGTTTAGTGGCAAAGAATGTTGTTATGCAGAAAGATAGAATTGTAGGAGAAGCCCCCCTTAGAGATTATAAGAGCCCTCAGCTAACGATTACTATCAACAGACATGAGTTTCAAAGAGTTATTGTAGATGGCGGTTCTAGCATTAACTTGATGCATGAACATAACATGAAAAAGATTGGACTACACCCTTCAAGTCCTACCAACTTCATTGTAACATTGCCAGGCCAAAGCATACTAAGGCCTATAGGAGTGGTCCCTGGAGTCTCAATCGAGATACAAGGTACAGCCTTTAACTTGGATTTCGTTGTCTTAAGGCTGCCACAGGTAGAAGGAAGTTTACCCCTACTCACCCAAACTGACATTGTGATGGCTGTTTCTATTGCTCAAGATCACATTTCTATACTTAACAATGTTCATGATCACATTAAGAAAATTTGGGAGTGATATATGTGGAGAATTTCTCCTATGCACAAACAAAATGTGTAGTAAATCCTTGTATGTCTAGCACTTGGACAAACAACTACACCTTAGATAGCTTGTTGCTCTCAATACAAAAATCAAATGGGTTTGTGCCTTTAGTCCATTAAAGTAGAAAAAAAGGTTTTTTACAAGCTATAAATAATTTAATTTGGAACAAGTTTTGATTAGGAAACACAACTTACGAAGATGAACTACATGTCCACACAAGTATGTTGAAGAATTGAACTTTACTCTCGGACTAATAACTCCTTGAATATATATCCTTTGAGGAAGATATTTGCGATATTAAAGACACACAAGTAGCTTTCCAACAAGCTAAAAAATAAGTAATTTGGATGTGTTTTGGTTAGGAAACTCAACAAACCAAAATAGACCACCTATGCATAGAAGTATACTAAAAAACTAGACTTTACTCTCTGATAGATATCTCACAGAATATAAATCCTTTGAATGACATGTTTGGGACACAAAAGGTAACTGAAAAGATCTTTCCAACATGCTAAAATCCAAGCCATTTAGATATGTTTTGGTTGGGAAAGTTAACCGACCAAAATAGACTACTATCTACACAGGTATGCTAAAAAATAGGACTTCATTCTTTGACTGATATCTCACAGAATATATAGGCTTTAAAGAAGATATTTGAGATAAAAAAATTAAACAAGATAAGATTTCCAATGAGTTTTTAAAATGCAATAAATGGTTACATATACACTTAGATATGAGCTTCACAACAGAGTTATATACAAAATTACATGCGGTTGGAAGGAGTCTATGGGAAGACAAAATGACAAAATGACCAGATCCAACTATTGGGAGCTCTTGCCTCTTTCTCTCCTTGTTTAGAATGTGCTCCCATCCAAGTTTTATAACCCATGAGCATCTGAAGAATTTTGTGCCTCCTTCTTAACTCACCACTTTCATTTGATTGCCCACTACGTGCCACTTACTACAAGGCAGATATTGTATCTTTTACTCATCATGAATTTTGACTAGACTTTTTTTTTCTTTTTTTCTTTTCTATTCTTTTCCGTGCTTCCTATCATGAACACATAGCCTGAGGTTGATCTCCTATCTTCCTTTGAACTTGCCCAATATTTAGCATCGCTAAAGCCTTTGGCTTGTAATTCTTCATCAAACTTGTAAAAAAAAGCATGATTAATTGTATGCGTTATGTATCTCAACACTCTCTTCCCTGAATTTAAATGTTCACTTCTCGAGGCTTGCATAAACTGAGAAAGTACACCAACAACATAAGATAAATCAGATCTTGTAATGTTTGCATAGATTAATGATCCTACAATGCTTTTGTACGTCATTACATCTTCCAATAGTTATCCATCATTTGAGCAAATCTTTGTATTTGTGTCCATGGGTTGAGTGAGTGGTTTGCATTCACTCATTCCAAATCTGAAAAGAACATTGAACAAGTACTTCCTTTGCATCAAGTAGATGCCACTTTTTCCATAAGCAACTTCAATTCCTAAAAAACATTTTAGCTCTCCAAGATCTGAAATTTTAAACTCCTTACCAAGCTTCCTTTTGATATCTTTAATCTGTGTTAACATCATTTCCTATTATGATGAGGTCATTGATGTATATGTAAATATATACCTCTCTATTTTCTTCCTTCTTCATGTACAATGAAGGATCTGTACAACTTGAGTTCTATCAATCTCTGATTCCATGCTCTTGGTGCTTGCTTCAAGCCATAAAGTGCCTTTTTCAACTTGTAAACAAAGTTTGGATTGTTTTCATCTTCAAAGCCAACCGTTGACTCATGTATAACTCTTCTTGTAGTTCTCCATTGAGAAAAGCATTTTTTATGTCGAGTTGTCATAATGGCCATTTCCTTGAAGCACCAATTGCTATTAATTTTTTGATTGTTCCCATCTTTGAAATAGGGCTGAAAACTTCATAATAATCTATGCCTTGTGTTTGTTTAAATCCTTTGGAAATTAATCTAGCTTTATATCTAGCTAGTGAACCATTAGCATTCCTCTTTACTTTAAACACCCATTTGTTTAGAAAAATCTTCATACCTTCTTTCTTTGGCACTAGCTCCCATGTGTGATTATCTTTGAGAGCTTTGATTTCCTCTTTCATAACTTGCTTCCATTCCTTTTGTGTGCAAGCTTCTTCATATGTCTCAGGCTCTTTGTCTATGATAACCTGCATCATGTATGCAAAATTTTTCATCATGAAACTATCATAACTCAGTCTTTGAGTTGGATGCCTTGTCCTTGAAGATCTTCTTTCATTGCCTTTAGAAAGTTGCTTCTTTAACCTATTCAGCTTTACCTTCAAAGTGATTACCTCTTCATATTCTTCTTCACTTGCATCTATCTCACTGTTTGGAGTAGCACTTGCTTCTTCGGCTCTAATATGAGCTAAATTTGGAGAAAAAGAATGACTCCCCCTCCATGTTGAGCATTCTTCATTTGATGTAGATGCCTCTAGACCTGAAACCTTTCTGTTTGATTGTTGAAATTCTCTTTGATTTTTTCTTGCATAATCATCACAATCTTCTTCAAGAATCTTTTCATTTCCTTTATCTTCATACCATGGTCTTAGTTCATCAAAGACCACATCTTCCGAGACTCTTATTTCCTTTGTTCTAGGGTTGTAACACTTGTATCCTTTTTGCTCCCTGGAGTACATGATGAAAATGATTTTTTCTGACCTTGGTTCCGTCTTTGTTCTAACTTCTTGTGGAATGTGAACAAAGCAAACACATCCAAATACTTTGAGGTTTGTAAGATCAAGTTTCTTACTGGAATATACCTCCTCTGGAGTCAAGTGATGTATTCCTGATGTTGTGCACCTATTCATCAAGCAAATGGCGGTTGTGGTAGCTTGAGCCCAATAGTACAATGGCACCTTCATCTCGTTGAGCATGCATCTTGCAATTTCAGCAATGTTCCTATTTTTCCTCTCAGCTACTCCATTTTGTTGTGGTGTATACCTACAAGTAAACTGCCGTTCAATCCCATTCTCTTGTAGAAAATCTAAAAATTCTTTGGAGAAGTATTCTGCTCCACCATTGCTCCCTAAGGTTTTGATAGACCTTCCTGTTTCTTTTTCAACTTCAACTTTGAATTTTTTTGATATAGAAAACACCTTTGATTTTTGCTTTATATGAAACAACGATACCTTTCTTGAGTGATCAACAATGAAGGTGACAAAAAATATATTCCCAGCCATTAATGCCTCTTGGGTCATCCCCATACATCCGTATGTATCAAGTCCAAGACATTTGGGGCCACATAATTGCTCCTCTTGAATGGCTGCCTCGTTTGCTTTCCTAGTTGACAAGCTTCACATAACTCATGTAGTCCAATGCTATTAAATTTTGGAAGACCTCTTACCACTTCATGTTTGCTCATGTCCTTCAGCTTTGGAATATTGATGCGTCCTATTCTTTTGTGCCATAAGTCCAACTCTGAAATCTTCTTATTCCCACATTGAATGCACATGACCTTTCCATGTGGATGTTGGATGTCAAAAGTGAACATCCTTCCATCTCTTCTACCTCGAGCAATGATCTTGAAGCCATCCTTTGGATTTTTTATAAAGCACCCATTCTCATTGAATATGACATGATAACTCTTCTCTACCATTTTTCCTAATGAAATCAAGTTCTTTGAGATTGTAGGAACATGAAGAACATTAGATAGTACCTTTGCTCTACTCATGTATCTCCAAGCTTTACATCTCCAATATGTTCAATCATGTGTTGAGTATCATCACCTATTCCAACACATCCTTTTCCACTTGGTACCTATAGATTAGTGAACAAACTTCCTTGGCATGACATATGGTTACTACAACCTGAATCAATGTACCATTTTTTGTCATCTTCGCAAAAGCTTGTATAATCATGTCTCATTGCAAGTAGTGTGTCCTTGCTTCCTTCACTTGAGGTGCTTGCATAGTTGCTTTGGCTCCTTTCATTGCCTCCATTTGGTCTTCCATTCTTCAGCCAACAATCACTAGCATAGTGTCCTACTTTAACAAAATGATAGCATGTTATACCTTTATGAGAATTGTAGGAGCCTCGGCCTCTTCCTCTACTTCTACCTTGACCTCTTCCTTGTGTGTTGGTATTTGATGCATCCTTGTTGTCTTCCAAATTGTTTTGATTGTAGTTGGAGTTTTTGTGACCTCTTCCTTTTCCTCTTGAGCCTCCTCTTGAGTTCCTTCCTTTACCTCGACCTGCATATAACATTTGGTTGTGGCTGTCCTTTCTTGTAGGGCCACCAAAGCTAAGGTATTCTGTGACAAGATGAGGGATTAGTTGTTCAAAACCTGGATATGCATCTTTCAAGTTAATGGAAGTTATAAAAGGCTTCCATCTTTCATCATCTCTCAATCCATTTAGAGAATAACACACAAGATCTTCGTCTTCAACCACTGTGCCAATAAAAGCTAAAGCATCACTTAGCTCCTTAATCTTCAAAGTATATTTAGCTATGGATTGACTCAAACTTTTCTTGATTGTGTTCATTTCATTCTTGAGTTGAAGTTTCCTAGCTTTGGTATTTGTTGAATACATCCTTTCAAGAGCTTCCCAAGCATCCTTAGCTTTCTCTAGATGTTGAATATGCCCTACCATGGCATTAGTAATGACTTGTGAAATGAGGAACATGACTCTCCTATTCCTCTCTTCCCATTCTTTTGCTTGCCTCCTTTGGACTTCGGTGGTCGTAGCTTGATTGATTTGAGGTTGAGCATCATCGTTGCTCACAATACCCCACAAGCCTTTGCCCATTAGGTAGTTTGTCATTCTAAACTTCCACACGGGGTAGTTATAATTATCCAATTTCTCTACTTGTTGACCCAAGTCAGCCATTGAAGACTATCAAAAGCTTTGAGAGTTACCTTCAATAGTTATATTTCCCTTTGCTCTTGTGTTTTGTGAAGCTCCCCCTTGTTTTGTAGCTCCTCTTTTTCTTTGCTTTAGCCCCAACTCTGTTGATGAAGCTTCAACACCAAGTTTTCTCTGATACCAACTATGGAGAATGAGTTCTCCTATGTGCAATGAAAACGTGTAGTGAACCCTTGTATGTTCAACACTTGGACAAATAGCTATGCCTTAGATAGCTTGTCACTCTCAATAAAAAAACTGGAATGGACATATGCCTTTAATCCCTCAAAGTAGACAATAAGAGCTTTCTAACAAGCTACAAATGACCTAATTTGGACAAGTTTTGATTAGGAAACGCAACTCACAAAGATGAACTACCTATCCACATAAGTTAGCTAAAGAATTGAACTTCACTCTTGGATTGATAACTCCTTGAACATATATGCTTTGAGGAAGATCTTTGAGAAACCAAATCTACACACAAATATCTTTCCAAAAAGCTAAAAATCAACTAATTTAGATGAGTTTTGGTAAGGAAAGTTAGCTGAACAAAATACACCACTTGCACACACAAGTATACTAAAAAACTAGACTTCACTCTCTAATAGATACCTCACAGAATATAAATCCTTTGAATGAAATAGTTGGGAGAGAGAAATTGCATGCAAAGAGCTTTGCAACAAGGTAAAAACCAAGCAATTTTGATACATTGTGGTCGGGAAAATTAACTGACCAAAGTATAATACTTGTCTACATAGGTATGCTAAAAAGTGGACTTCACTCTTTGACTCATATCTCATAGAATATATAAGCTTTGAAGGAGATATTTGAGACAATTAATGTGCACAAGATAAGATTACCAATGAGTGTTTGAATTCAAGACATGGTTACATATACACTTAGATATGAGCTTCACAATAGAGCTATGTACAAAATGATGTGTGACTGGAAGGAGTCTATGGGAAGACAAAATGACAAAATGACCAGATCCGACTATTAGGAGCTATTGCCTTTTTCTCTCCTTGTTTATAATGTGTTCTCACTCTACTTTTATAACCAATGAGCGTGTGAAGAAGTTTGTGCCTCTTTCTCAACTCACCACTTTCATTTGATTGCCCACTACATGCCACTTACTACAAGGTTGATATTGTGTCTTTTACTCATCATGAATTTTGACTAGACTTTTTTTTCTTTTTTTCTTTTCTATTATTTTCCTTTATCTTTACATTTGGTAAATTTATCCAAGCATAGCTCATGTGAAAATGAGCTTGTACATTTATCTTCAACAATAGACACGTAATATTAATACAAAGCAATTAGCAAAGGAATTCAAGGAAAATGATCTTGTATGGTTGCGTATCATTTAAAGAAATCTCAAAAATATTTTGCAGCATCCTAAAATTAAACTTGCACCACGCTATTATGGACCATTTCCCATTATACAAAAAATTAATGACAATTCATTTAGATTAGACATACCATCTCATTGGAATATACATAACTCTTTTCATATTAGTTTACTTAAACCATTTAAAGGAAATTTACCACTAACTCCACTTTTTGATGATCCTCCTTTAATTGAAGAATAATCCAAAATCTTAGTTCCTGAGAAAATATTTGATCATGATGTCACTAATACATGCACAAGTACTCAATATCATCAATATTTAGTTAAGTACAAAAATCAGTCTATTAATGAATGTCACTGGATACATAAAACACAATTAACACCCATTATGACCACTTAATTTCTACATATCATACACAAACAAATTAATGTAACTCCTCCATGAACATTTCCATGCATGTGTTTTTACGTGGAACATGCTTATTCTTCGTTCAATGATGGAACATGTGACTGTCTATCCATGTTTATTTTTTTTATTTTATCAACTGAGGTTAGTTGCTTTTTCAACTAAGGGGCATGTTATGAATTATGGAATGTGTTGAACAAGGAATTGTTGGAGAGTTAATTTATTAATGTATTAATTCTATTGGTCTTTTTGATATAGCAATTGAAGGTTTGTGAGGAGCATGAAAGGACAGACATCAATAATTTGATTTATATTTTATATAATTTTTAAATAAACCCCCGTAGAGGGTTTGATTTTTACAAATAGTTACTAAAATTAGTGTTTAAGATACAAATCATTGTAGACCATGATTTCTATTATTAAAGGCAAAGGCTGTCTACAAAAGAGACCAACCTTTACTTCCATGCATGCTTTTGGAAGACACTCTCATGTAACCACTATTTGCGACATAATCAAAAGTCCTATAAATACATGCACTATGTGGACTGTTGAAACAAAGTGCATGGGGGGAGATTGCATCCAATACTACATTCTTTCTCGTCTTTTGGCATGTCTATTTTTCTGTGTGCTTTCAACATTCATAACCTCTATGTGTGCATGAGATAAGATCCTAATAACAGCCTTAATAGAGACATGTATTTCGTAATTCTTTTAGCACATCCTAGTCCTACTCAACAAAATGAAAATTAACAATGACTTTCATACTGCTCTAACATCATGCATGTTGCAGCTCCTAAATCTCCTAAAATACCCCAAGCTTATTGATTGATATGTATGAACCCATTCTCTCTCTATAGTCTTCCTCAATGACTCTACACAATAATAGTCTGTATCGAATCCTTCTCCTCTCTCTCTCTGAGTTCTTGAATTCCAACCTCTCTTTTTCTCTCGCCATGCCTATTCTCTCGACATATTATCAAGAAACAAAAAAATGGATTTCTCTCTCTACTACACATCAATAGAAAAGCAAAAATGAATTCACTTTCTTGAAGAAAATTAGAGAGGAGAGAGTAGAAAATACATGATGGAAACTCTCTCTCTCTCTCTCTCTCTCTCTCTCTCTCTCTCTCTCTCTCTCTCTCTCTCTCTCTCTCTCTCTCTCTCTCTCTCTCTCTCTCTCTCTCTCTCTCTCTCTCTCTCTCTCTCTCTCTCTCTCTCTCTCTCTCTCTCTCTCTCTCTCTCTCTCTCTCTCTCTCTCTCTCTCTCTCTCTCTCTCTCTCTCTCTCTCTCTCTCTCTCTCTATCTATCTCTCTCTCTATCTCTCCCCCTCTCTCTCTCTCCTCTCTCACTCTCTCTCCTTCTCTCTCTCTATTGTTGTCAGAGCTAGAGATGGAGAGATGATAATCATAGAGAGCTTAATTTCTTCCCTTAGAATAGAATAGAAGAAGAGAGAAAAAGGTACCGCAAATGAACATTGGAAAAACTAAAGGTTCATTAGACTCCTCTTATATAGAGTCCGAAATTTCGATCTTCCTAAATTGGAAGCTTTGCACGTATTTAGATGCATAGCACTTGTTATTCCTTTTTGTCTCCCACTGTATCTTTTCTAGATTTGAGAGCCTTCCAATTTTCCACTCTCTTCTATTTCTAAGTTAAAGACCTTCTTTTTTGTCTTTCCTAAATTCGAATAATCTATTCTTTCTTTTCGATTTTGGTTTTTTCCTTTTTCTTATTATTTTCTTATTTTTATTTTTATTATTTATATTTCTCTTTTTTATATTTTTAGAACTAATGTTTCATTTTATTACATGTAAATATACATAAAAATTTTTCAATTAACACGAGGTTTTAAGGTTAGGAAAAAAATGTGTTCGTAAAATTTCAAACTAGGGTTTAAGTAGACCTAAACAAGCATTTTTATTTATAGATTTTTAGGGTTAAATGATATGTTTTCTAGGGTTCTAATTTAATTCTCCTAGGGTTTGAAGTTAGTTTCCAAGGGTTTTAAGGTAGGGTTTTGATTTAAGTCTCCTAGGGTTTGAAGTTAGTTTTCAGAGGATTTAAGCTAGGGTTTGTAGGTTCTTTATCTAAGTCTCCTAGGACTTGAAGTTAGTTTTTTGGGGATTTTAAGCTAGGTTTTTTAGGGTTTGAAGATGCATTTAAAGGGTTTTGAATTTTCCTAGGGTAGATTTCACATGTGTTTTAAAGGTTTTCTTTGAATATACAGATGGTGCATTTGCAGGGATAGGTTCAATAATATAATTAGGGTTTTAGAGTGGTAAAGGTTCCTAAAATAATGGTTACAAGTATGAATTTCTTAAGGGTTTTGCTTTAAGGTTCAAATGGTGAATACATGAAGGGTTAATGAATCAATGGACTTTATACATGTGAAAATGTAGATTCCTAGGGTTTTCTTGGGTGAAAAAGGCCTCGTTAAAGTACAAATGAAAGCTCTTTTCACACTCACTTAATTCAATCAACCATTTGAACAAATAAAATTCTTTTCTTCCTTTTGTAGAAAAATCAGCAAATCATTGTCTACAACATAAAAGAAAATAAATTCTGAAAAATTATGGTACACAATCCTTGAGGGATCCTATCTTGTCATAATGCAAATGGAAGATATATAGGCCACTATTTTATGTCTCCATTGCAAGACTTAGAGATCATCATCACAATATAAGGATGACCTCACTCAATCTTTCCATTAGCCTCAAGGTTATAGGCACTAGTGAGAGATAAACAAATCCCATATCGATCAAAGAACTCATTTGCCTCTCTCGCACTTAGCTCTCCCCAATCCACAACCCCTTTCTTTATGTATCGAAATCATAATCACTTCTTCTAAAAGAAATTTTCATACTTTATAGGTAGTCTTCATACAAAGAGCTCAAACATCCACATGCTTAGTCAAGTCTTCTCTAGCAAGTATCATGTATCTCATTATATTAATTCTTTTGAGCATGGTTACAAGGTTGCCACCCACTTGTAATGAATATGAGTGTAAGTTGGATGGAATGGGTCTCTATATCTAACCGAGGAATGAAATTGACATGTTCCACAAGTGCTCACAAAGTCTCACACACTCACATATATGTCTAGACACCAATATGCTTTCCTAATCTTCTCATATATCACATAAAATCCTTCGTGACCTGCCCATAAGGTCCCATGTATTTCTCTCATGACCTTACTCTAAAGACTTCTATTACTTAGTACACATCATGGATGCTTCACCTTACCTTTAGCATGTGAAAAAATAAAGGTGTCCTCTAGGAAGATGCTGCAAGATGTTTTCGTGATGGATCTATACTTATTTGCGGACCAACCTAAAGAAGGTTTCAGTGAACTCGGATAATTTCCTATGTCTTTCCATTCTCCATCATACTCATTCTTGCAAAATCATTCATAAAAATAGACTAGTGGATCATATCTCATTGTATTTATATATCTTTCTATCTCATCATCATCAAGTTTTTCTCCTAAAAGCATATCATCTACTGTATTTAACTTTTGAGCTATGTGAACAAAATCTAGATTAATAAACTTTACGTATGAAATCCACCTAAGCATAGAAATTTCTAGAGAAGAACAATTGGAAATCATACCTATCAGAGAAAGATAATTACTCTCAACTACAACATTAGCTCCAATGAATTCTTTATGAGATTGTAATATAGTCATGAATCCCCATAAGTATCTCTTAATTTGTGGATACTTTCTTTCGTGTCATATAGTATCTTCGCACCAAAGCAAACTATGTGGCTCTACCTCTCAGCATCATCTTGACCTATGATCCAATTTAATTAGTAGTTGCTTCGGTTTACATGTGGCTCTTCACTATTCTTTGTTCAAAGAAATATCTTTCTGTTTCTCAACAGATCATATAAAGGGTTCCTAACATGAGGGAAGTGGAAAATCCAAATCACATAGAAGACACATGCCTCCTTATTGCACTAATATTACAACACATCTCATAAATTTTTCTAATGGCCTCAAGTTTTTGTGGGTATGGTGTTTGGCCATAACGTCCACACAGATGTCCTACAATGACAACATCACAGACAATGTTAGTTGTACCTCTCTGAATCTCCCAAAAAATTTCTCACAATTAGAGATAAGTTTATTAACAAATTTCCGACAATTAGAAGTATCTAAAGTATCATCTTTCACTCTTTCCTCACAACCCTTTATCGAAATATCATCAATAAAAGGCATACTCACTAAAGGTATGAAGTTATGTAGGACAAGATTCATGGCGTTGATCATATGATTATAGATTCATCCCTCCTTGCATAAAATTACCCATGTGTACAAGATCTAGTGGAATCTTCATCGCTGGTAATGTATCTAATCTCAATAGCTAACTAAAACTGGTCATGCCCTCAATATAGGTTACCCATTGAGTAGATGGAATGCCCAACAAATGCTTCAACAAAATCATCTACTATAGGTCTTCGCCCTAATTTTCTAATTTTGACTTTGTTTACAAGTTGCAATTTGTGGATAAAACAAAGTTTCCTGTTCATCTTTGGTAGTCTAACCATCTATTTGAATATGGTTTTAAAGATGGCTCCAAAATTTGCATGGATATCTTCTCCTTTTGCAGTCTCATCAGTTCAGGTAAATGAGCTTTTGGAACTAGTATAGGTTGAATATTCCATGGAATATGTGGCAGTGTAAAGATGATCATGGGTAGAACTTATTTCAGACACACAACCTATATTATGTCATAGAACAACAAATGCTTTCTTGTCTCTCTTGAAAAATTCTATAATTTTTTCTCTTTCCTTTTGTGTAAGAAATGTTTTCTATCCAAACTTTATTTGTTTAATAGTCTTTTTAGTAAAGTGATGCTCTATTAACTCTTTTATTCTTAGCATAGGGTCATCAAAGACTCTAAAATATTTATCATAACTATCTCTTGGAAATGATTGAGCTATGGGTTTGATTTTCTTATCAACATTCTTGTACTTGGTATTTTCTTTCACTTCATGATATTGCAGAGATCCAACAATTAAATCATATTCCATATTAGAATTGAGCATAATGATTTCAAGGACTTTCTCAAGGTCTTCCAAAACAATCAAGCTGCTTTCAAAATCAATAATTTTCTCAATGCTTTGATCAGGAAACATTAAACCTAAGTTTTTGTTGGAGTTATACGTCTGCAAAAGCACACAAATAGCACAAGGAAGAAGAAGAAACTTGGAGCACAACACACAATATTGAATGTATTACCACCAGAATGTGATAAGTAGCCTTTTAGGGCAATAGGCGTATATACAGGTTTGGGGAAAAAACCTCCTAAAGAGGGAAACAAGTGCCCTAGAGGTCCTAGTGTGTTCACACACATCACTACTAAATATATTAACAAATCCCCCCTGGGAGTGATGCAGTGAACAAGGAGCTGGCACTCATGTATAAGGAACTGTTAAGCTATGTGGAATCAATCCACAAAAGGAAGTAAGCCCAAAGCTTTGCGAAAAGCTTCAAACTTCTCCCTATGCAGAGCCTCTGTGAAAAGTTATTCAATGTTCTCATGTGTGGGCACATATGCCAAGCTGATCTCTCTAGTAGAAAACCTCTCCCTGACATAATGATAATCCACCTCAGCTTAGTGTGAGCATGGAACACTGGGTTCCTCACAACTACCAATGTGCTCTGATTGTCAGTGAAGATGGTGGTAGCACAAGACTCATCAACACCCAAATTAGCCATAAGGCGTCTGAGCCACACACACTCAAAAATCTCTGAAAGCTTCCCTATACTGAGCCTCACAATTGGAAGTGGCCATTGTAGGATGCTTCTTGCTCAGCCAAGATATGCATGAGCTACCAAGCATGAAGCAAAAACCCCTAGTGGACAGACGAGTGTCATAGCAACCAGCCTATTCAGAGTCAGAAAAAGCATGCAAATCTAGCGATAGAGATCCCCCCTTGGGATAAAATAACCTAAGTAGTCGGGTACCACTCAAGTAGCGAAATATGTGCTTAACTACCTGCCAATGCTTGACACCTAGGCAATGCATAAACCTACTCATCTGTGAGACCCAAAACTGAATTTCTGGCCAAGTAATGCATACGTAAATCAAGCATCCAATAGCCAACTGATAGAGAAAAGCATCAAATGCATCTCCAGCATCATGAAGACTCAATTGTAAATCTGTCTCCATAGGAGTGGCAATAGATTTACAGTTTTCAAGGCCAAAATGCTGCAATAATGTGTCAATATATTTCATTTGAAACAAAGCCATTAAACCATCAAGGTGCATAAATTGAATGCCCAAACAATGATGCAAATGCCCCAAATTAGACATCTCAAATGAGGCATGTAAATCAGCCTTGAAATTAGCAATATGTTCCTCATGAGTACTAGTGAGTAGCATATTATCAACATACACCAGAATGATCAGAAGCACATCATCAACACGCTCAACATATAAGGTGCTTCCATTTGGACTGTTCTCAAAACCATGTGTAATCAGATAGGCATGTTTCTTTTCATACCAAGCACCTGTTGCTTGCTTTAAACCATATAATGCCTTCTTCAACTTGCACACTTGGTTTTCATGTCTGTTGGAGATTCACTCACTAATTATGCATAACAACATAAACACGAAGAAAAGAAGAAACAAAGTATTCAGAAAAACCAAAGCCTTAGTGAAGGGACAAATTCACGTCTGTAATATATAGCATAGAAACTTCCAGAATTAGAGTTTGAATCTTGGATCAAAATGTATATAAGAGAGAGAGCATAGAACCGGAATAAGAGAGTGAGTGAAAATGTGTGCACATATAGCAGATATAGAGATATAGAAGACGCCAGAGATTGCGTATGTAGAGATGAATAACAGAACCTGAAATATCGGGTATTCATCTAAGAGAGATGGTAAGGAGAAACTACTCAGTATAGGAGAGTTCTCATGACTATGAGCGAAGTGAGGCGAGTCATTTTTGTACACATCTTCTCTAATAGAAAACACATGTTCATGTGGAAGAATTTGAGCGCATTCTTCGTATGTGAAGAAATCTGAGAGATTTCATGTTACTGTGAAAAGTTAGTTAACAGTTATAGTTTTCTCAGTAAACGTTTTTTCCGGTACTTCTGTAAGATAGATCTTGCAACATAGTGTAAAGTTTTTCATGAGAGATAGCTCACCTTGAAGTCAGTAGTCTCAACTATAAGTTGATCAAAGATTTCAGTGAAATGGACATGTACACACAGTACTAAGTCTGACCGTAAAGAACTGGTGAAGTTTTTCTTTAAACTTCAGATAGAGTTCATTCAGTGAAGGAAGTTCAAGTATCACTTCCTTACTTCATGTATACACATTTGAAGTAACTACAAACAAAATTGCAGTTGATTTCGGTAGTATTTTGGTACAATTACGGTGATATTCCGATAACAGTCGGGTGAAGTTCCGGTGAAATTTTGGTGAGTTCAAAACATAGTTTTGACAAAGTTAAGTGACGCAAAGATTGTTTAACTGTAAGCAAATACAGTAGTGTAAAGACTGAAGTAAATAAGTTCAGAATTGAAGCTTGAAGGAAACGTGAAGCTTTCTATAAAGTGAATTTTCGGTGTTCACTAGATACAATTATAAGTTTTTAGTTTTAGAAAATTTGCTAAGCTACTGATGATTATAGAGGTGTTCTAACATCACTCTAGCTTAGTTTCTGTGGTGTAAGCGAATTCCGCAATAAGCGCTGCACCAACAGTGGTATCAGAGCAGGTTAATCAACAGTGATATAAGAGTGGTAAGATCCACAAGTGGTACCAGAATAGAAAAGGTTCTGAAGAGCAAAAAAGGTTTCTCAGAAGAAGAAACGGAAAGAGAATTTGAAGAATTCTCATAAAGGAAGGTGAAAGCTGAGATGATCAACAACAAACGGCATCAAGAAACGTTCCGAAGTAATTCTCAAGGGTAAAGGTTTGTAAAAGGTAAAACCTTTTAACATTACACTCACCGGAAGTAACAGAAACAAGAAGATCATGGTAGATCATATCTCAATTGATAAATTGGACAGAGATAACTATCCCGCATGGGTAATGCGAATGGAAGCTTCACTTATGAGTAAAGACTTAATGAAATATGTGACAGGAGAAGAAAAGAAGCCGACTTTCGAAGATGATAGTCAACCGAAGAAAGAAGAATTAGAAGCCTTGAAGTTGTAGCAGAAAGAAGAAATCGAACTCTAGTTGAGTTTGCAAGAGCGATGTTAAAAGAGAAGAATCGTCCAAACTATCTTTGGGCTGAGGCTGTAAATACAGCAACATATCTGGTAAACAGATTACCACGTACAGCTTTAAATGGGATGACCCCTTATGAAGCTTGGTGGGGCAAGAAACCAACACTTGATCATTGTAAAGTGTTTGGATCAGTTGCTTATGCTTATGTACCATCACAATTAAGACATAAGCTTGAACCAAAAGCTGAAAAATTTGTGTTCATCGGATATGATGAAAAGCAGATGGGTTATAGGTTATGGAGTCCTCTAACCAAACAGTTTACTGTTTCCAGAGATGTGACATTTGATGAAGGAAAGAGCTGGTATACAGATAAAGAGCATAGTATTGAAACACTTGAAGAAGAGATAAGAAGAAATGAAAAAGGTAAATCACATATGCAGGTAAATGGAGATGATGATCATATGCAAGCAAGTACATCCAGGATCGGATCAGGTATGAGAAATGAAGATGGATCAAGATTTGATGAAGATGTGTATTCAGATACACATGAAGAGTTTGAACCAAGAAGGTCAAACAGAGTTAGGAAACAACCAACAAGGTATTCCTATGATACTTCGTATTTGACTCAAAAAAACTATGCTTATTTAGTAAAGGGAGATGAAGAACCTCAGAGTTATAGTGAAGCAAAAGGTAAGGAAAAATGGGAAGAAACAATGAAGGAGGAGTTTAATGCTCTTGAGGAGAACAAGACTTGGTAACTTGTTCCAAAACCAAATGGTAAGAAAGTGATTGGAAACAAATGGGTTTACAAAGTCAAGAAGCTTGCAGATGGAAGGATAGCCAGATACAAAGCTAGACTGGTAGTCAAAGGTTATGCTCAGACATATGGCATAGATTATGATGAGACGTTTAGTTCGGTGGCAAAGATATCAACCATAAGGACATTGATTGCTATAGTAGCATCAAAAGGATGGAAGCTAAGTCAGCTGGATATAAAGAATGCATTTCTGAATGGATATACATCAGATGAGGTTTACATGGAACAACCTGAAGGGTTTGTAAGTTCCAATTACCCAAACCATGTTTGCAGATTAAGAAGAGCTCTCTATGGATTGAAGCAAGCTCCAAGAGCTTGGAATTACAGACTTGTGAAGTATCTCAATGACCTTGGATACCAAAGCTCAAAGGCAGATGCAAGTCTACTGATCAAGAAAACAGATGAAGGTATGATCTACATTTGTATTTATGTAGATGACATAATAATCACAGGAACCTCAGATGAAGGAATCAAAGAGGTAAAGAGAGTGCTTGAAAAAGAGTTCAAGATCAGTGATCTAGGAAAGTTATCATACTTTCTTGGAATGGAAGTTACATATACAGATCATGGTATATATGTTTCGCAAGAAAGGTATCTCCTAAACTTACTGAAGAAGTTTAACATGGAGAATTGCAGAGAAGCTTCAACACCGCTTGAAGTAAATCATAAACTCAGCAAATATGGTGGTGCAGAGTTTAAAGATATGAGGAAGTATCAGTCATTAGTAGGAATCTTAATCTATGCTACACTAACAAGACCAGATCTTAGTTATGCAGTGGGAGTTCTCTCACAGTTTATGCATTGTCCAAAGAATCAACATTGGCTTGCAGGACAAAGAGTTCTTAGATATATTAAAAGAACTATAAAAGAAGGATTATATTATCCTTATACGTCAGATATAAAGCTGAGAGCATACAGTGACTCAGACTGGGCAGGAAGTCAAGATGACAAAAGGTCAACACATGGGTATATGATATACCTAGGAGATAAGCTTGTAAGCTGGTGTTCAAAGAAACAACACACAATAGCTTTATCGTCAACAGAAGCAGAATATAAAGGACTTGTGGAAGCAGCTAAAGAAGTGATATGGATGCAGACCTTGTTCAAAAGCATGGGTATTGATCAAGGTATACCTATCATACATGGAGATAATATGAGCTCGTTATATCTTGCAGCAAATCTAGTATTTCATGCAAGAACAAAACACATAGAGATTCAATATCATTTCCTGAGGGAAAAGGTAATGGAGAAGGAGATTGAATTGGTATTCACTCCTACAAAAGGTTAGATTGCAGATATTCTAACAAAGAGCTTGGATGGAGTAAAGACAAGCAGATTCAAAGAAATAGCAGGAATAAAAGAAAAGAAGGATATATGAAGATCGGAAGATGCAAAATAGTGATTGAGGGGGATCTGTTGGAGATTCACTCACTAATTATGCATAACAACATAAAGATGAAGAAAAGAAGAAACAAAGTATTCAGAAAAACCAAAGCCTTAGTGAAGGGACAAATTCACGTCTGTAATATACAACGTAGAAACTTCCAGAATTAGAGTTTGAATCTCGGATCAAAATGTATATAAGAGAGAGAGCATAGAACCGGAATAAGAGAGTGAGTGCAAATGTGTGCACGTATAGCAGATATAGAGATATAGAAGACGCCAGAGATTGCGTATGTAGAGATGAATAACAGAACCTGAAATGTCGAGTATTCATCTAAGAGAGATGGTAAGGAGAAACTACTCAGTATAGGAGAGTTCTCATGACTATGAGCGAAGTGAGGCCGAGTCATTTTTGTACACATCTTCTTTAATAGAAAACACATGTTCATGTGGAAGAATTTGAGCGCATTCTTCATATGGGAAGAAATCTGAGAGATTTCATGTTACTGTGAAAAGTTAGTTAACAGTTACAGTTTTCTCAGTCCACGTTTTTTCCGGTACTTCTGTAAGATAGATCTTGCAACATAGTGTAAAGTTTTTCATGAGAGATAGCTCATCTTGAAGTCAGTAGTCTCAACTATAAGTTGATCATAGATTTCCGTGAAATGGACATGTACACACAGTACTAAGTCTGATCGTAAAGAACTGGTGAAGTTTTTCTTTAAACTTCAAATAGAGTTCATTCAGTGAAGGAAGTTCAGGTATCACTTCCTTACTTCATGTATACACATTTGAAGTAACTACAAACAAAATTGCAGTTGATTCCGGTAGTATTCCGGTACAATTATGGTGACATTTCGGTAACAGTCCGGTGAAGTTCCGGTGAAATTTTGGTGAGTTCAAAACACAGTTTTGACAAAGTTAAGTGACGCAAAGATTGTTTAACTGTAAGAAAATAGAGTAGTGTAAAGATTGAAGTAAATAAATTCAGAATTGAAGCTTGAAGGAAACATGAAGCTTTCTGTAAAGTGAATTTTCCGTGTTCACTAGATACAGTTATAAGTTTTCAGTTTCAGAAAATTTGCTAAGCTACTGATGATTATAGAGGTGTTCTCAACATCACTCTAGCTTAGTTTCTGTGGTGTAAGCGAATTCCACAATAAGCACTACACCAACAATGTCCATTCTACGCAAAGCCATGAGGTTGAAAAACATACACTTCTTCGTGCAAGTCATCATTCATAAATGTTGTTTTAATGTCCAACTGATGTACATTCCAACCATTATGAGCTGCAAGTGCACAGATGCTATGAATAGTAGTCATTCGGCAAGTAGGTGAAAAGGTTTCATCAAAATCAATGCCTCTTTCCTGCGCATAACCCTTTGCAACAAGCCTAGCCTTATACTTGTGAACTATTCCATCATGTTTATGCTTCAGCTTGTATACCCGCTTAGTGCCAATGGCCTTCTTGCCAAGAGGCAAGTCACATAAAGACTAGGTACCATTTTTCATGATAGCATCATATTCATATTGCATTGTAGCCATCCAATGTTTAGAATTTTGTGCTTCATCAAATGAAATAGGTTGAGTGTGATCGTAGAGATTAGATGCAGCCATAGCATAACAATCTAATGCAAAAGAGGCACTATGAGAGCCTCAACAAATACAATATGACAGAGGTGCATCTAATTTGCTATCACGCAAAGTCTGCACCACCCATTTTGGCATAGTTTGGCCTCCTCAATATTAGCTCTCTCATCAACAAGTGCAATATGTAAATCTTCATCAGAAATAGAATGATTGTTGATATATTTAGGTAGTGATGTGTGTGAACACTCTAGGACTACCGGGGCACTTTTTTCCCTCTTTAGGAAGTTTTTTTCCCTTGCCTTGTATATAGGCCTATTGCCCTAATGGGCTACTTATCTTTGTACATTCTCTAGTAATACATTCAGTATTGTGTGTTGTGCTCCAAGCTTCTTCTTCTTCCTTGTGCTATTCGTGTGCTTCTGCAGACGTCTAACTCCAATAATTGGTATCAGAGCAGGTCCTCGCTTCATCTAGGGTGCCGTCGACACTCCTCCGTTTGCGGTCTCAAAATCGCACAAAATTTGGTGAGCATACTCAAGGTGTTTCAAAGATCAAAACAGCTTTGCTATGTGGTGCCAAAATCGCGATCTGAGCTCGTTTTGGCCTCCGAACGCACTATCATAGTGCTTGTGTAGGCTATTTTATCTTTTTGTGCCAAAGGTATATACCAGTTTTTGTTCGCTAGTATAAGTGTCTCGAAGTCTGCTACAGGTCTAGCAGAATTCGTCTCGGCAATTCTATGCAACTTTTTGAGATATAGTCAATTTTCTGCATCAAGGTATTTTAGTCACCAGCCATGGCTGAAAGCAGTGATGTATTCCGTATGTTGGTTGTTGAGGATAAGTTGGATGGTACCAACTAGCCGTTATGGGCTTATATGATGCAACATGTGTTGGTTGCAAAAGGACTGTGGAACATTGTGTAGGGTGTCGAAAAACGTCCTATCACACCTGCAATTGTTACAACTGCAGGTACTGAAGCTGATGCAGAAGGTGTCAAAGATTATGATATTCTACATATTCCTGTTCGTGCTGTAGTTTTTGTCGCACCTACTGCAGAGCAGATTTGTTGGGATGGCAAAGATGCCCAGGTACATGCATTGATAGCTTTGTCTGTCAAACATGCCATTATTCCTCATATTCGCTTTTGTAGGATAGCTAAGGATGCTTGGGATACACTTACCACATTGTACCAAGCTAGGAATGAGGCTCGTGTTGCTTACCTCCAAAAACAGTTGGAGAGTGAGCACATGAATGAAGGTGATTCTATGGACAGTTTCCTAACAAAGATCAAAGACTTGAAGGAATAGTTGATTTCTGCTGATGAGGTTATACCAGATAGCTCACTTGTGCAGACCGTTCTAAATGGTCTTCCTGATTCATATCAGAGTTTTTCTTCTACTCTTCGGTTGATGATCAAAGGAAATCCAAATGCCTTGTCATTTGAGGAGTTAGTCTCTGTTCTATTGCAGGAAGATCAGTCCAGGCAGAACAGGTCCATTATGCGTGTTGCAGATCAAGCTTTCCTAGCTAGTCAAAAGGGCAAAGAAAAATGCAGCTCTTCTACTATTAAGCAAAAATCTGCAAATGATGCACATTCAAAGAACCAAGACAAAGATGAGGAAAAATCAGAAAAGCAGAAATTGTTTTGTAAGTACTTTAAAGGGAATGATCATATCATAAAGAACTGTCCAGAACTGGCTGCAAAAGAGGCAAAGAAGAAAGAGGTTGGAATGGTTGTTGCAGAAGCCTCTACACCAAAAACGGAGTCTGCTAATCTTGTGCATGAAGAAGAATGGGTGTTTACTATTGTTTGCAGTTTTGACCCATCTTCTCATGAGCAGTGCATGTCTGCAGTAGACTCAGATGTTTGGTACTTTGATAGTTGGGCAAGCAAACATATTACCTCGCACTGCAGTTTCTTCTCTTCACTCGAGCCTGCCCCTACAGGGAATACTGTTACATGCACCAACAACTCCTCTTATCCTGTTATGGGAGTTGGTAAGATCATTTTGACTACTACTAATGGTAGTTCTTTCACTTTGTCAGATGCTTTATTTGTGAAGAGATGGATAGGTATGTGCTTGAAGATGAAGAGGTGTTACAAAATCCTTGATCTACACCAGCCAAATGAACTCCAGGAGTATATGGTGGGCCCTTTTAGCTTGCCAATGGATGTATTAGACACCCTATGTACCTTGGAAGATCACTCTCAAAAAGATAGATCAAAACAGATAAGTTGGAGTTAGCTTAGAGGTGAAAACTTGCTATTCTTGGTTCATACACATGTCCAGTGTTTTACATAATTCTCTGAGCACAGCAGCAATTAGCTCAATTACTCTTGGGGAAGTCTAGGCAACTTAAAGATCTAACTTTCAAGAGTAATCTCATCAAAAATAATGAACCACACACTGAGAATGAGTTTTAACAAGTGATGACATCATCCCGATTTTCACAGGCTGCTACAGAAATAGACCAGTGAGCAGAAAAATCAACATAACTCAAAACGTAGAAATCCAATGATTATGACAATTTGTATGGTTATACTAGACAGTAAGTTGAATCCAACAAGCTTTAAATCACTGAATTTGGATAAGTAACCACGGAGAAATGGCTCTGACAAGATGAGTGAAAAAGTCGGGTACCTGACAGAGAAGTGAAGATGAAACATTATTGCTTCTGGCATTTTATGTCGTGGGCTGTATAAGCTCATAGACTATGAAAGATCAGTAAATGATTTGGCATGTGCAGTAAATGATTCTCAGGCTACATCAGATGCAAAGCTTTGGCATGCACGCTTTGGTCATCTAAATTTTGCTAGTTTGCTATGCCTGCAGAAATCTGAAATGGTGTCCTCTTTGCCCAAACTTGAGGCACCTCGAAAACATGTTTGTGAAGGCTGTATTTTGGGCAAAATGCAGCATTTGTCCTTTCCAAAAGATGGTTCAGTTCGGGCTACTCAGAAATTGCAGCTTGTACATAGTGATGTCTGTGGTCCTATGCAGACACCTTCTTTTGGAAATTATCTTTACTTCGTGACTTTCATTGATGATTTTTCCAGGCATGCATGGGTATATCCATTGAAGGCAAAGTCCGAAGTGTTCATGTGCTTCAAACAATTTTTGTTTTTGGCTAAAAATCTGTCAGCATGTAAAATGGGCACCCTCCATTCTGATCGAGGGGGGGAATATATGTCTTCTGATTTTAATGCATTTCTGGCTGAACATCGGATAAAACACCAGTGTACAGTGCCGTATACACCTCAATAGAATGGAGTTGTTGAACGAAAGAACAGATCACTCATGGAGAAACTTGATTCTCAAAACCAGGTGGTTGTGCCATATATACCTCTTCTGTTATCCAACCATTCAAAAATGCATTCTTTACATCTAGTTGAAGTATCTTCCAATTCTTGGAAGAGGCAATACTAAGCAAAACCCTAATAGTAGGCATCTTTGCCATAGGAGAGAAGGGCTCCTCATAATCAATTCCCTGAGTTTGTGCAAAGCCTTTTGCTACAAGCCTTGCCTTATACCTGTTAATGGAACCATCAGAATTCTTCTTGAGTTTATAGACCCATCTTGAGCCTATTACCTTCATGGATGAAGTCTTGGGCACCAAATCCCAAGTGTTGTTTTCCTCAAGTGCTTCAATCTCTTCCTTCATTGCATGCTTCCATTCTGTTTTTGCTTTGGCCTCTTCAAATGATGATGGCTCCTCTTGGTTTATGTCCTGTGCTATGTAGATAGAATGTTTAGTTACTAATGAGGTGTCAAACCCATACCTTTCTAGTTTTTTCTTTTCCCTCATAGATCTTCTTAGGCCATGATGTGATGATTCTGCCTCATGTCCAAGTTCCTGCAATTTTGCTTTACCTTTAGACTTCCATGCTTTGATCTTTTCCATCTGAGATTCTTCATCATCCTCTGAGGTGTCTTGTTCTTCAATCTTCGGTTGTTCTCTACCAAGCTTTGGAAAATCTTCTTCAAGATTATATGGTAAATTGACCTTCCTGCATGAATCTTCATACCATGAATTTCTCTCGTCAAAAACTACATCTCTGCTTACCAAGAATCCTTTGTTGGTAGGGTTGTATAACCTGTAGCCCTTTTGATTGTTGTCATATCCAATAAATACACACCTTTCTGCCTTTGGATCCATCTTGCCTCTAACCTGTGAAGGAACATGAGCAAAAGCAATACATCCAAAAATTTTACAATGATCTAAGCTTGGTCTTCTTCCATTCCAAGCCTCATATGGAGTCATCCCATCAAGGGATTTTGAAGGCAACCTGTTAATCAAGTAAGTGGCTGTAGATACAGCCTCAGCCCATAAGTAATTAGGTAAATGCTTTTCATTTAACATAGACCTTGCAGCTTCAACAATTGTCCTATTCCTCCTTTCTACCACTCCATTTTGCTCAGGAGTGTACCTTGTAGTTACCTCTCTTTTGATTCCTCTTTCTTGAAGAAAAGAATCAAAATCATGGGAGAAGTATTCTCCCCCTCCATCTGACCTTAGCCTTTTTAGTGATTTACCTGTTTGATTCTCCACAAGAGCCAAATATCTTTTGAAACATGAAAAAACTTCATCTTTGTGTTTCATAAAGAATAGGATAGTCCATCTGCTGCAATCATCAATAAAGGAAACATAATACCTTGATCCAGATATTGAAGCTTCCTTGCTAGGTCCCCATACATCTGTATGAACCAACTCCAAGAGATCTCCATGCATATAACCTGTCTTCATGAATGGTAACCTGTGAGACTTTCCAAATTGACATGCACTACACTTATAAATCATATGTTGTTTTGACAAATTAGGAAGTCCAAGTACACTTTGGTCCCTGCAGATTTGCTTTAATGACCTTTCACCAATATGTGCTAACCTTTTGTGCCATACTTCCAATTCTGTGAGTGTCTAACTACCATAATTAAAGAGAGCAATGTTTCTAGTGTCCTGTAATTCAAATGTGAACAATCTACCTCTCTTTTCACCTTTTGCAATTCTTCTGAATCCTTGACTTGGATCTTCAACAAATGCTCCTGCTTTTGTGAACCTGACTTGCAACCCTTTCTCTACTATCTTCCCAACACTTATCAAATTCTTTGTAATGGTAGGGACATAGAGTACCTTACTGAGTAGGTTGATGTTTCCATCAGGTGCTTTGACATTGCCTATTTTCTCCACAGGATGTTTTGTATCATCTCTTGTTTGTACCTCATGCTTATTCCTTGGATCTTCTAAATCTGATAGGAGTGCCACATTTCGTGCCACATGATTTGAACAACCTGAATCTATGTAGAAAACATGCTCATTAGATTTACCTTGTGGCATAGCCATGTTCATGATCAATAATGAATCCTCTTTGTTTGAGTCTTCTGTGTAGTTATTGTAGTCTCTCCTTCCTTTGTAGCCTCCTTGATAGTTTGAATGATTGTAGTTGTTGTAGTTGCCATGGTAGTTGTTGAACCTTCCTCTTGAGTAGCCATAACTTCCTCTATTGTATCCTCTGCCTCTTTGATTCCTGGAATTCCTAAAGCAATTTTCAGTTGTATGATTAGTTAATCCACAAATAGAACATGAGTTGGAGTCTTGGGATCTCCCCCTGCCTTGTCTACCTCCTCTTCCTCTACCTCTGCCATGTCTTCCTCTACCTGCATAGTTAGCTTGATATGTACCTGCTTCATCATCCACTTTCTTTGCCTTTCCTTTGTTATCTTTAGACTTGCTTTTATCCGTGTATAAAGCTGAAGATTGATTACCTTTAGAGCTTTCTCCATTTTTTATAAGCTTTGCCTCTTGAGTAAGTAGTTGTCCAATGAGTGTGTTGAAATCAGGTACATGCATGTCCATGTACAAATCCATAGCTGTGGTGAATGCTTCCCACTTGTCATCTACCTTCAAGCCATTGATGACCTGCCTTACAATTTGCTCTTCATCTATTACCTCTCCAATGCTTCCCAACTGATCCGCTATGTCCTTGAGCTTTGTGACAAAATCAGTCACATTTTGTTTGGGAGCCTTCTTGAGAGTTGTGAAATCCAGCCATAGTTGATGCTTCCTAGCTTTAGTACTTGAAGAAAAGAAAGCTTCAAGTGCATCCCACACTTCCTGAGATGTCTTACAACTTCTAATGTGAGGCAACAAAAAATCTGAGATAGAGTTGAGGAGATAAGACCTTGCAAGTGCATCCTTGGAGCACCATGTGCTCAATCTTTCTTGCTCTTCTTGTGTTGGTTGACTTTTGTTCCTGAAACTTGGCATAACTTCATCTCCAGCCACATAACCATATAAACTTCTACCTTGGAGATAAGCTTCCATTCTTAATGACCAAGCTGAGTAATTACCTCTATCCAATTTGTCAATTGATGAAGGAAATCCATCTGCCATGTTGTCCAACCTTGCTCTGATACCACTGTGAAGAGATGGATAGGTATGTGCTTGAAGATGAAGAGGTGTTACAAAATCCTTGATCTACACCAGCCAAATGAACTCCAGGAGTATATGGTGGGCCCTTTTAGCTTGCCAATGGATGTATTAGACACCCTATGTACCTTGGAAGATCACTCTCAAAAAGATAGATCAAAACAGATAAGTTGGAGTTAGCTCAGAGGTGAAAACTTGCTATTCTTGGTTCATACACCTGTCCAGTGTTTTACATAATTCTCTGAGCACAGCAGCAATTAGCTCAATTACTCTTGGGGAAGTCTAGGCAACTTAAAGATCTAACTTTCAAGTACATCAAAAATAATGAACCACACACTGAGAATGAGTTTTAACAAGTGATGACATCATCCCGATTTTCACAAGCTGCTACAGAAATAGACCAGTGAGCAGAAAAATCAACATAACTCAAAATGTAGACATCCAATGATTATGACAATTTGTATGGTTATACTAGACAGTAATTTGAATCCAACAAGCTTTAAATCACTGAATTTGGATAAGTAACCACGGAGAAATGGCTCTGACAAGATGAGTGAAAAAGTCGGGTACCTGACAGAGAAGTGAAGATGAACAGACCCTGTTGACTTCAAATGAACATAACTGAAGATTGCAACATCCAAATGACATGAAAATTTGTGAGCATATAGTAGACTTATAGAGCTAACTTTACCAAGTTAAATCACTGAAAATGATGCACCAAGCTCAGAGAAAACATCTCTACAAGCTGACTGAGAAAATTGAGAGTAATGGCAGTGAGTAGTACACTTCACAAGAACATGGAAAGATGAACTCAAATAATCATGAAAATGAAAGTATATTGCTTGTACAATACAATGACTTACTGATACATATGTGTGCCTTGTAATCACACCTTGATATGGCATAAAGCTCAGCTCTTGGAGGTCTTCACATAGGTCTCTCTAATCACGACTAAAACTGCCATCTATTTATAGTTGAGTTTGGGAGGCTAACTTCCCTCAATCACTCTCCAATCAATCAATGATTGATTTGATTCTCTACCTACCACAAATCACGAATTCGTGGCTCTTCTTTCCATTCTTGATCAAGTGGACTCAACCACTTAAGATTCTCTTACTTTTACATTAAGTAAACTCTTCAAAAGTTACAAGAGGTAGTTCACAAGTGAACTTTACATAGTCTTCTTTTTAAAGCTTCTTCTAAGACTTTGTGAGACTCAAGCCAATACTTAGGCTTGTCATAGACTTGCTCCAACATTATTTGTGCCATGGATCAAGAAGAACTTGTTATCAGTTTCTGCATTAGCCAAGATTGGCTTGGTTGTGAAATTTGTTGATGACCAGTTCATGATCTCTCAAATGGTGATGTGATTATTGCTTCTGGCATTTTATGTCGTGGGTTGTATAAGCTCATAGACTATGAAAGATCAATAAATGATTTGGCATGTGCAGTAAATGATTCTCAGGCTACGTCAGATGCAAAGCTTTGGCATGCACGCTTTGGTCATCTAAATTTTGCTAGTTTGCTATGCCTGCAGAAATTTGAAATGGTGTCCTCTTTGCCCAAACTTGAGGCACCTAGAAAACATGTTTGTGAAGGCTGTATTTTGGGCAAAATGCAGCATTTGTCCTTTCCAAAAGATGGTTCAGTTCGGGCTACTCAGAAATTGCAGCTTGTACATAGTGATGTCTGTGGTCCTATGCAGACACCTTCTTTTGGAAATTATCTTTACTTCGTGACTTTCATTGATGATTTTTCCAGGCATGCATGGGTATATCCATTGAAGGAAAAGTCCGAAGTGTTCATGTGCTTCAAACAATTTTTGGTTTTGGCTAAAAATCTGTCAGCATGTAAAATGGGCACCCTCCATTCTGATCGAGGGGGGGAATATATGTCTTCTGATTTTAATGCATTTCTAGCTGAACATCGGATAAAACACCAGTGTACAGTGCCGTATACACCTCAATAGAATGGAGTTGTTGAACGAAAGAACAGATCACTCATGGAGATGGCGAGGTGTATGGTCAAGAGTCAGGCTTTACCACATAGTTTCTGGCTTGAGGCTGTCATGTGTGCAGCATATGTACTGAACAGGTGTCCCACTAAAGCACTACAATCTATCACTCCATATGAGGCTTGGAATGACTGCAAGCCATCTGTTGCTCATCTGCATGTTTTTGGTTTTTGGCATATGCATTAGTGCCTGAACAACATCGCAGAAAATTGGATGATAAAGCAGTAAAATGTATTTTTGTTGGGTACAGTTCTGAAAATAAAGGCTATCGTTTGTATCATCCACAGACTAAATGCATTTTGGTTAGCCGTGATGTTGTTTTTGTGGAGGATGCTATTCAGCCATTGCTTTCATGTACTAAGGAGACATCTGTTAGCTCCAAAGACATGTATGATACTTTGCTGCCTCTCTTTACAGGTGGACAGTCTAGTGCTGGTCCTAATGAGGCAACTTCTCAGCCTTTGCAGGTTTCATGTGATGATGCAGATCATTCCATTTCTGATGCAGATTTACATGATGCACTTATTGATGAGAGAGCTGATATTGAGCACGCAAGAACTATGCCAAAATGGCTGGTGCAGACCTTGTGTGATAGCAAATTAGATGCACATCTGTCATATCGTACTCGATCAGGCTCTCATAGTGCCTCTTTTGCATCAGATTGCTATGCTATGGCTGCATCTAGTCTATGTGATGAGACTCAGCCTGTTTTGTTTGATGAAACACAAAATTCAAAAAAATGGATGGCCGCTATGCAATCTGAATATGATGCAATAATGAAGAATGGTACTTGGTCTTTATATGACTTGCCACCTGGCAAGAAGGTCATTGGCACTAAGTGGGTATACAAGCTGAAGTGTAAACCTGATGGTACAGTTGACAGGTATAAGGCTAGGCTTGTTGCAAAGGGTTATGCGCAAGAAAGAGGCATTGATTTTGATGAGACCTTTGCACCTGCATGCCGTATGACTACTATTCGGAGCATTTGTGCACTTGCAGCCCATCATGGTTGGAATGTACATCAGTTGGACATTAAAACAGCATTTCTGAATGGTGACTTGCATGAAGAATTGTATGTTTTTCAGCCCTGTGGCTTTGTGCAGAAAGGGCATGAAAACCAGGTGTGCAGGTTAAAGAAGGCATTATATGGTTTAAAGCAAGCACCACGTGCTTGGTATGAGAAGATAGATGCCTGTCTGATTGCAGATGGTTTTGAGAACAGTCCAACTGAAAGCACCTTATATGCTAAGCATGCTAATGATGTGCTTCTGATCATTGTTGTCTATGTTGACGACATGTTGCTCACTGGTCCTATTGAGAAGCATATTGCTGATTTTAAGGCTGATTTGCATGCCTCATTTGAGATGTCTAATTTGCGGCGTTTGCATCACTATTTGGGCATTCAGTTTATGCAAGTTGATGGTGGAATGCCTTTGTGTCAAACGAAATATATTGACACATTATTGCAGCGTTTTGGCCTTGAAGACTGTAAGCCTATTGCCACTCCTATGGAGACAGGTTTACAATTGAGTCTTCATGATGCTGGAGATGCATTTGATGTTGTTCTCTATCAACAAATTGTTGGATGCCTGATTTACTTATGCATTACTCGGTCAGATATTCAGTTTGCTATCTCGTAGATGAGTAGGTTTATGCATTGCCCAAGAGTCAAGCATTGGCAGGCAGTTAAGCGCATCTTTTGCTATTTGAGTGGTACTCAGCTACTTGGGTTGTTTTATCCCAGGGGGGATCACTACCGCCAGATTTGCATGCTTTTTTTGACTCTGATTGGGCTCGTTGCTATGACACTCGTGTGTCCACTAGTGGCTTTTGCTTCATGCTTGGTAGCTCATGTATATCTTGGTTGAGCAAGAAGCAGCCTACTGTGGCCACTTCCAGCTGTGAGGCTGAGTATAGGGCAGCTTTCACAGCTACTGTTGAGTGTGTGTGGCTCAGACGCCTTATGGCTGATTTCGTTGTTGGTCAGTCTTCTGCCACCACCATCTTTACTGACAGTCAGAGCGCATTGGTAGTTGCGAGGAACCCCGTGTTCCATGCTCGCACTAAGCGCATTGAGGTGCATTATGATTATGTCAAGGAGAGGTTCTCTGCTGGGGAGATCAGCTTGGCATATGTGCCCACGCAGGAGAACATTGCAGACCTTTTCACGAAGGCTCTGCGTAGGGAGAAGTTTGAAGCTTTCCGCAAAGCTTTGGGCTTACTTCCTTTTGTGGAGTGATTTCCACATAGCTTGGTACTTCCTTATACATGAGTGCCAGCTACTTGTTCATCGCATCACTCCCAAGGGGGATTTGTTGATATATTTAGGTAGTGATGTGTGTGAACACTCTAGGACCATCGGGGCACTTTTTTCCCTCTTTAGGAGGGTTTTTCCCCCCGGCTTGTATATAGGCCTATTGCCGTAATGGGCTACTTATCTTTGTACATTCTCTAGTAATACATTCAGTATTGTGTGTTGTGCTCCAAGCTTCTTCTTCTTCCTTGTGTTGTTTGCGTGCTTCCGTAGACGTCTAACTCCAATACCAAGCATGCCAAATTTTGTTGAGGGATTCTTGTGCAGAAAGGGACTTGAGTGTTTGTAGTAGAAGGAAGAAAGATATAGACACCGGAAGATTCTCTAGATTGATTATAAGGAAAAAAGTACAATGATGATGTACAGTACAATCCAAATGCTCTCTATGCAAAATCCCAAAGAGTACACAATCAAACAAAGATACAAAATACCCAAGGTTCTTGTTGCCGTCAACCTTCTCTGCACTAGACCTCCACCTTCTCGAAGAGCTTGCACTTGTGCACACCTTGCGCTCAAGCTTCCAATAGGGGAGGGATGGACACCTTCTCTCGATGCGCATACAACTTCAATGGGACCTTGTGACCTTTGATTGCATGGCTTTGTACTTCTCTGCACACATCTAAGTCACACTTCTTGCACACTCTGCACTTCCTTCTCTACATCACACACTCACTATATGTCTCTTGCTCTTGTCTCCCCTAGTGTAGACTATGCTCACCTTGATTTGTCTAACCAAGAATAATGTATTGCCTTGAGTTGAGTGTCGGTTCACGTATGCTCCTAATGGATAGCATATCTTGGTGCTCACTTTTATGTCCCAATATTGTCTCCAAATGTGGGCAGCCAACCAATCCCTGTTTTTTCTTGTAGGAAGTCCAGTTTTTCAGTATACCTATGTAGATAGGTAGTCTATTTTGGTCGGTTAAGTTTCCTGACCAAAACATATCCAAATTTCGTGATTTTTGTCTTGTTGGAAAGCTCTTGGCATCTACTTTCAGTCTCCCATATATCTCATTCAGATCATTTATATTTTGTGAGATATCTATCAGAGAGGAAAGTCCAGTTTTATAGTATACTTATGTGTGTAGGTGGTCTATTTTGGTCAGTTGAGTTCCCTGACCAAAACTCATCCAAATTACTTGTTTTTTAGCTTGTTGGAAAGCTATTTGTGTCTACTTTCTCTGTACCAAATATCTTTCTCAAACAATATATATTCAGAGAGTTAACAGTCCGAGAGTGAAGCTCAGTTCTTCAACATACTTGTGTGGATAGGTAGTTCATCCTTGTCAGTTGTGTTTCCTAATCAAAACTTATGGAAATTAAGTTATTTATAGCTTGTTAGAAATATCTCTTTGTCTACTTTGATTGACTAAAGGCTCAAGTCCATTTGAGTTTTGTATTAAGAGTAGCAAGCTATCTAAGGTGCAGATGTTTGTCCAAGTATTGTACATACAAGGGTGGTTCACTACACATTTCCGTTGCGCATAGGAGAACTCATTCTCCACAACTTTGATCGTGTCAAATTTGACCAATATGACTTTGATGGGATCAATAGGATCCTTCACCACAAATAATGTAGATCTAAGTCCATAATCAAATGGGTGATTGGTTTTGAGCACCTCAACAAGTCTTCCAATTTAATTTTATTGTGGCTTTATGAAGATATTTTTGAGACATGGTGTCTTGAAGCCAACTCAGGAGTACAACTTGATAATAAATCTATCACTTATTGGTGCGTGTGGGTGGGATATGTTCTCAAGCGACTAGAAGCTCAAGCCTAGAATAGAAGGTGTGAGGATTCATGGAATAAGGGTGTCCAAGTCAAGGATGATAGAAGAGGGGAGGCAACTATGGGCTAAGCTTGTGTTTTTTATCGAGATTGAGTGAAAGAAAAGGAGTGAGATTTCTGGAAAGGGGATTTATCTCAAAGCCATGTAATGAGGTAGCATGATGGAAGGGCATTACAGGGGAGATATGCTATTTTCTATCAACTATAGCTGGCACAAAGGGGGTATTCTAGAGATTTTTTCGGGGAAAGAATGAAATTCAGGAGGCGATGAACTACACCAAGCATGATCATCTTAAGGAAGTTATTCTGATGAAGGACATATATGCTCTTACTAGTCAAGGGGGGGATCTCAAACTGGTGAAAATTGAAGATGTTAGGCATTTTTTTTTAAGAAGTTTCAATTCAAGGAAGGCCAACATCAAAATGTCTATGTATGAACAGATGAATAATTTTATGCTACAAATTTACAAGCATCTCTTTAAGCATAGGACAAAGTCACAACATGACAGTGATAAAATGTTTGCATTATGTTTAGTCACAATATTATGAAAGTGGCGTTTAGAATTGATTCAGCAAGCTGAGAAACTTCTTGCGATCTTGCAGACAATGTCAGAAGATAGCATTTTTGTATGGTGTCAACACCAACACATCTAAAGCCTACACAATTTATGAGGACATCAAAGTCTGGCTCTACATGGGCAGCAAGATCAAAGTCTTCTGGTGATAAGTTTTAGTGAAAGGTCAATCTAAGTGTTGGGGAAGGAATAGAGGATGTGAGGATTGGAGTGATGCATTTCTAAAAAGAGTCAAAAGTGAGTAGAATTTTTGCTATCATGATTCACAGAACAACAAAGATGGTGGGATCAACATCATCTCTAGTTTGTTAAATATCTCTTGGAAAATGTTGAACATTGCAATGCCTTTGTTCTTGAAGTTTTGCTATCAACTGAAGATCAGGCTCTCTAATTAAGGACGGATCTACAAATAGACATTTTGCTGGAAAAATCCAAAGCTCTACATAGAAGATTCATGGAGCATATAGATTTACAACTTTTGCATCTTATGAGGTTAAACTTTGACTACATCTTCTATTTTGCATTACAGAAGTTTTGCCTAACTCTATGTTTAATTTAATTTTGAGAATTAATTGAAAAATTTCTCAAATCTTCTTTAGCTGACGACTTCAAAGTTCGTAGAATATTTTTGAATAGTTCAAGATGTCAGCGATTGCACTTGGATTAGTTTAATTTCATACTTTGGGCTTAATTAAATATTATAAATCATTTGAATTAGTGTTTTTGTGCTACACTTGTGTATTGAAGCATTATCTAACCAAATGATAAAAGGTTTTAATAACTAAAGAAATATATGGTTAAAGTAAAACATGTTTCATTTTGTTTAAAACAGATTTGATTCAGCTATCACGGTTTCTTTTGATTCTCTAAAGAGATTCTCCAATGTTGTGATGAATGTGTGCATTTGTATTACTTCACTCTATAAGCTATTGAATAATTTTGTTTTAAACACAAAGTATTATTATTATTATCTATGCATATTATATAAAATAAAAATGCTTTCATATAATAATAAGACTGATTAAGTCAATAGAGAGAGGAAGCATAGGTGGTGATATAGTCAAGAGAAAGAGACCGACCTGGTACACTTATTGCTAGCGATGATGATCTATTGAAAAGAAGGATTTTAGTGAGCTGGAGAGAGTGAGAGAGAGAGAGAGACTGAGAGAGAGAGGGAGATAGTGTGAGAAAGTGAAAGAGTGAGGGAGAGTGAGAGAGAGAGTGAGACAGAGAGAGAAAGAGAGAGAGAGAGTGAGAGAGAGAGAGAGAGAAAGAGAGAGAGAGAGAGAGACTATAGAGAATAACAAAGCAAATGAAATTCCTTGGCCTAACTCACTAAAAGAATAACTTTTTATGTTAGTCCCAGAGATAGGATGTCATGACATGATATGGTCATAAAAGAACTTAGAAGATCGAATCCATTAGTGCTCTAAATTCATTACTTCTATTTTGAGGTTGAGGGTGTGAGAAACATACGATGAAAGTCTATTGACATATTATGAGCTACAAAAAAAGAAACCCAAATAAAGGTCACTTTCTTGGCACACTATGTGCACCTCTAAGCATGCAAGATTCTGGCAACAATGTAGACTTTATCCACCCTACAATGTAGACTCCACATGGATCACTCACCCTACAATCAGATGAGGTCGAACATCCCCTAAAGACCATCATTAAGAAGATTCAAGATACTTTTAAAGATGCTTGAGATTCTTTCATGGTTAATATCTTCTCTCCTTTTGATAATGAACCAGATGAAGTGGACTAATGCACTCATTTTTGTACTTTAAAAGAAATTGGGTTAGGATCCTTTGTGCATGCTAGTGTTAGCCTCTGGATGGCCAACTTTGTAAATAATAAATGAATTGAAATGTCTTGTTGAAGAGGCAGACCACTAGATGTAACTCTTCGAATGAATATACATCCTTCTATCTTGGGTACACAGAGGGACAAAAAAAGAGACAGGTACCAAACATGCCAAACTTTGAAGTCTACTACATAAAGAATAACACTTTCTCAATCAATGGAGCACTAGATTGTGTCCTCTTACTAGACTAGACAAGATTTTTGAATTATACTTTCAATTACAACATCGCCCACATAGGGGAAATAATATGAGAATATGTAGTTGATACAATAAGTCCCACAACCTGAGACTAATAGGTATGGATAACTCGATTAGAGATGATAAAAGAGATCCCACAACCTCGGATCGTAGGTATGAAACAAGATATATATATTACAAGAACTCCCTTCTCAGAGATGAACAAGATGCAAGAAATAACTTGCCAAGATGTCATACTATGAGATTACAATAGGACACAATGGGTTGTTGGAGATACTAGACTAGACAAGACTAGAACATGGCACAAGACTAGAACTCGAACAAGAACTTGGAAATTCAAAGGCTGATGATATCATCGATGATGTCCACAATTTGAACAAGATCTCTAGATGTCAGAATCTAGCAAGTAGGTAGTCCATCTTAGGGTTTTGGAATGTTTTGGATGCAATGGAAGCCTTAGTTTCCTGAAACTTGGAACCAATCATGAGATATGGAAAGTCGCATGGAATCTCAGATTAATGCAACTAGATGTAGGTGTCCATTATCCCCATGTTGGGATAGGATCGCCACCAAGGCAAACTCTGATGCATCTGTCTCTAAGAAAAAAAGGCTTGGTAGAATTAGGGTGAATTAGAATTGAAGCACTAGTGAATGATGATTTCAAGGTCTAAAATGCTTGCTTTGCATCTTCATTCCATGAACATTTTGTGTTTCATACTATTTTAGAGTAATCTCTAATGAATATCTTGTAAAAATTGGCAAAGCTTAGAAAACATTGTATATCTCAAACACATGAAGATGGTTGCCAATCAAGGATTTCTTCCACAACTGAGGTTTGATGTGGAGCAACTCCTCCTATGTTAACAAATATTGGAGTTTTGTTCTTTTTAACCCAAATAGTGTTCTTTTCTCTTCCCCTGGTTGTGGGTGCATGAAAAAATTCAAATCTTTGCTCCTATTCTCCCACGTAATGAGGAAGCATTGTCACGCTCATTCCTTCCTCTCTATTGTGGTTTAGGTTTGATAATTCCTCATAGATCACTTCAGGTTCCAATGTCGATTGATTCGTAGAGGCATCTAACTCTTCAAAAGGAGGTACTTTGTTTTCACTCTTCTTCCATAGGTCTTCCTCAACTTTGGCCCAAAGTTCATGTGGCGAGTTAGCCTCTACTTTAGGAATTAAGGAATTGTGCCCTTCGTTTTCATAATTCCTCTCTTTTTCCAACACCTCATCTTGATTATCCTTCTTTGGTTGTGAATTGAAGGATTCTACACATTCCAAAAATTATGCTTCAGAAATTCTATTCTCAAGGAGGGTTGATAAAGATTTTTCTAGCATGGTCTGAGCAATTCGATTAATTTCTTACATATTTCCTATCTTTCTTTCTCAAGGTCTACTCTTAGGTAGATTCTTTTGTGTTTCTCTAAACTCGGTCATGTCTCTATCTTAGACTGATATATTTTTAACAACATGTTTAAATCTTTAGGCATGGGATCTGCAAGAATTAATCCTACTTATTCCTTATTAGGTTCCCTTATCAGTATAGTGCCCCTCTTGTTTGCAGCTTGGCTTTCTTTGAGCTTACTCTCTTTTAATGTATGTTCTTTCTCTTTAGTTCTCTTTTTAATCCATTTTCTTTTGATCCTCTCTCGCCTTGCCTTCCATCTTTGAGCCTTCTTAAGTTTCGAGGTGTCCTCAAGTTCTTCTCAGTCCTCAATTACTTGGGTTCTAGACTCTAACTCCTCCTCAATCATGGGATTATTTGATATTCTTCCTCCAAGGTTTCCTTAGCCTTGGCTTAGGTAATAGCTTTTAGAGGTACTATATATTCTTCATTGCTCCTAGATGACTCTATTACTTTGATTACATTAATATGTGTAGTGATTGAGGCCTTATTAGGGTTCTTTAGACAATCTCTAAACAGATGTTCTTTGCCAAAATCATTACAATATCCTTCCTAGACATGTGGGGATGGTGGGTTCTAGGGCAAAGTACACTCCCTAATGAAATGATCTCCACCACATCTATGTGAGGAGATGGTTTAGGTTAGTCGAGAGATGAGTTGGTGTTGCACAAAACTTTCTCTACACTTGCCAAGTTGACTCTAGTGATGCTTAGTAAACTTCTTTTTCTTCCCAATAATGCATTTATATCCACTAGGTACTTTGGAACATCATCCCCAAAAGTTTGTACCAAAACAGATAACTTGCATGTACTACAATTGTGAGGAAACCTTCTATTTTGGGAATGCTCAGTATTTTACTTAGAGCTCACAATCTGATATGAATTGACTAGAGAGCTTTTGCATATATCTAATTTAAGTGTATATCTAATTAACACAAGTTATTTCATGAATTTAGAGGTACTCTACACTAAGCAATGAGTTTAGCAACTCACGGGGGGTGAATAAAAAATAATGAAACTTTACAAATATAAAGTAGAAAGTCCACTCTAACTATACCAAGTTAAAGTGTAGCATATGATCAAGTACACATAGAGAAAATGCTTTTGCAATATCACTTAAATAATGAAAATGCAACAAAGGACAGTGAACAAAAATGATTATGAAAAAATGTATCAATTTGTATATGATAATGCACATACGATACATGGGAAGTATATTGGACTACTCATACATGCCTTGAGATGAATGTATGCTCAATGATGTAGCTTCAATCCTCTCAAAAATGGCACATTTGCCCCCTAACTAGATTACCTCTATTTATTCTCACCTCTTGAGTTTGAATTTCGAATTTCCCACACCCAAAAGTGTTCCTACACTTTAGGGTTAATTTAAAATGATTCTTCCTACCACAAGATTCATGGTTTCAGCTCCCTAAATTCATGAGATTCTATTCTCTCTTCACTTTTACATTTTATCCATCATAAATGAATGCAACTAAATGTATAAGTAGGTGTTCATATGTGATCCTCTATGTGAGGTACATAAATCAAGGTGTAATCCTAAGATAATAGCCAAGGATTTAGGCTTTCCATTTACACCAACTGCTCCCTCTCAAGCCTAAGATTCTTGAGTCTTCAATCCTTCAGAATTTCCTACAAACCAGTCATTGACTTCAACTTGTTCAATTTGCTTCCATCCAATGCCTTTGTTCATTAATTGTACTCTTCAAATACTTCAAGATTCTTTTGGCTGCATCCATGTGAGGCTTCCTTGGAGTGTGCATGAATTGACGTAGCACACTAACGCCATAGCATATATCAACTCTATTTAGCATAGCATAGTTCTAGTACAAGCTTCCAAGAAGACTTTGGTAACTAGTCATATCTTCAATTTGCTCACCTTCATGAGCATGTAGCTTATGATCTACCTCCATTGGTGTACGTGCAACCTTTTTATTTTCCATTTTGAATTTGGAGATCATATCTCCGATGTACTTTCTCTGAGCTAGTAACATACCTCTCTCTGTATATACCACTTCCGAACCTAGGAAGTAAGTGAGTAGGTCAAGATCATTGATCTTCAGCTCTTCTTTTATCTAAACTTTGATCCTTTTGATTCCATCTGCATCATTACTTGTAACGATTATATCATCCACATATACACAGAGGTATATGACCTCTGAATGGTTTCTCTTTATGAAGTGGGAAGGATCTGCCTTGCTCACCATAAATACTTTATCTTGGAAAAAAGTGACCAATCTATGATTCAAAGCTCTTGAAGCTTGCTTCAAGCCATACAAGGCTTTCCTTAGCCTGGATACATGTTCTGGATATGATTGATCTTCAAAGCCAAGAGGTCCATGCATACCTCCTCTAAAATCCAACCATTAAGAAAAGCATTTTTAACATCCACTTGATAGATATTCCAATTATTAGAAGATGCTACACTCATGAGTACTCTAAATGTAGGCATCTTTTCAACAAGTGAGAATGTCTCTTCATAGTCTATACCTTGGGTTTGAGAAAACCCTTTAGCCATAAGCCTTGTTGTCTACATATTAATTGAGCCATCAAATTTCTTTTTACCTTGTAAATCCATCTTGATCCAATGACCTTCATAGATGGTTTTTTGGGAACCAATTCCAAGTTTGATTTTCTTGAAGATCTTCTATCTCTTCTTCCATAGCCTCTCTCCATTTTGATTTCTTCTCGGCCTCTTCATACGTTGATGGTTATTCTGAGTTTGTATCCTAAGCAATGTAAATGGAATGCTTAGTGACCAAAGAGGTGTCATAACCATACCAATATGGCTTCCTTTTCTCTCTAGTAGATCTCCTTATAGTTGGTTGAGATGATTCTATCACATCTCTCATCTCCGGCACTTTAGCTTTGCCTTTGGAGTTCCAAGAATTGATTTCTCTTCTTGGAGTCTTCTGATCATCATCAAAATCACTTGAATATTCATGGGTATGATCATTCCTCTTTGTCCATGTTGGAAAGTCTTCCTCTAGGTTATAGGGAAGTTTGATTCTCCTACAATCATCTTCAAACCAAGATTTGTTTTCATAAAAAACGACATCTCTACTAACAATGAACCCTTTATTACTTGGATTATATAATTTATAGCCTTTATGATTGAGGCCATGACCAATGAATATACAGTTCTCTACCTTTGAATCCAATTTTCTGCTGATTTGTGAAGGTATGTGTGCATATGCTATGCACCCAAAGATCTTACAATGGTCAAGGCTAGGTCTTCTTCCATTCCATGCTTCATAAGGTGTCATCCCATCCAATGCTTTTGATGGGAGTCTATTTATCAGATAGGTGGTTGTAGAGACAGCCTCTGCCCATATGTAATTGGGCAACTTCTTCTCATTTAGCATTGACCTTGCAGCCTCCACTATAGTTCTATTCCTCCTTTTCGCCACTCCATTTTGTTTGGAGTCTACCTGGTTGTAATCTCTCTTTTGATTCCCTCTCTTGGAGATAAGAATCAAATCCATGGGCGAAAAAACTTCATCTTTATGCTTCATGAAATATAGTATTGTCCATCTACTACAATCATCAATGAAAGACACATACTACGTAGATCCAGAGATTGGAGGCTCCTTGTTTGGCCCCCATACATCTCCAATAGGTATCCATGAATATATCCGATCTTTGTGAATGGTTGTCTATGACACTTACCAAATTGGCAAGCATTTCATTTGTAAATCATGTGTTGCATGGAGATATTTGGTAGGCCAAGCACACTCTGATCCCTACTAATTTGCTTCAGAGCCCTTTCACCTATATGAGCTAACCTCTTGTGTTAATTTCCAATTCTAATAATGTTTGACTACCATAATTGAACAATGCAATGTTCCTAGTATCTTAGAGCTCAAATGTAAATAGTCTACTTGACTGTTCTCCTCTTGTTATCCTCTTGAATCCCTATTAAGGATCCTCAACAAATGCGCTATTCTTTGTGAATCTGACCTGCAATCCTTTCTTAACAATTTGATCAGCACTTATGAGATTTTTGGATATGGTAGGCACATAGAATACCTTGCTCAATAGGTTCATATCACCATCTAAATTCTTTACATTACATATCTTCTCCACTCGATGCCTTGTGTCATCTCCTATTTGAACTTCATGTCTATCCGTTGGGTCCTCCATTTCTGAGAGTAAAGCTACATTCCCTACTACATGACTTGGAGCAACCTGAGTCTATATAGAATACATGTTAATCTTCTTTCTATTGCTTCATAGTCATATTCATCAGAAGTAATGAGTCCTCTTGAGTTTGATCATCGACGTAGTTGTTGTAGTCTCTCCTTTCTCTATATCCTCCTTAATAATTATTGTTGTTGTATGAGTTGTTGTTGTAACCATCATTGTTATTGAATCTTCCTCTTGAACTTCCATAGGCACAATTCCTCTTTGGTTTCTAGGGTTCCTGAAACAATTCTCAGTGACATGATTAGTTACGCTACATATGGCACATGGAGAGGAGCTTTGAGATCTCCCCCTACCTTTTCTTCCTCCTCTACCTCTTCCTCTTAACCTCTACCTCTACCTACAAAGTTTGCTTGAGAAGTACTACCTTCATCATCAAATGTTTTACCTTTTCCTTTACCATCCTGACTCTTTTTCTTATCTATATATATATATATATATATATATATATATATATATATATATATATATATATATATATATATATATATATATATATATATATATATATATATATATATATATATATATATAGTAGAGGATTGATTAACTTTTGAGTTGTATCCATTCTTCATAAGTTTTGCCTCATATATGAATAATTGTCCCATAAGGGTATTGAAGTCAAGAACCTGCATGTCCATGTAGAGGTCCATGGCTCTTGTGAATGCTTCCCATTTGTCATCTATCTTTAATCCATTGATCACTTGCCTCACTATCTGCTCTTCATCAATGACTTATGCAATGCTTTGAAGTTGATATGTTATGTCCTTCATCTTGGTGACAAAATCAATCACACTCTACTTGGGCATCTTTTTTAGTGTGGTGAACTCCATCTACAACTGATTCTTCCTAGGGTTGGTACTTGATGAAAAGAATGCTTCAAGGGCATTTCAATTGTGAAGTCTTGTAGCTCGTGATGTGTGGAATTAAAAAATTAGAGATTGAGTTAAGAATGTATGAACTGGCTAGAGCATCCTTTGAGCACCATGTTCTTAACCTTTCTTGTTCTTCTTGAGTTGGTTGTCCTTTGCTTCTAAGGATTGGCATCATCTCATCTCTAGATATGTAACCATAGAGGATTCTCCCTTGAAGATATGCTTCCACTCTGAATGATCAAGATGAATAGTTACCTCAATACAATTTTTCTATAGATGAATGAAATTCATCTCCAATGTTGATTTGTTGTTGCTCTGATACCACTGTAAGGAGATGGTTTAGGTTAGTCTAGAGATGAGCTAGTGTTGCACAAAACTTGCTCTACACCTACCATGTTGACTACACAAATTCTTAGTAGACTCCTTTGGCTTCACAATAATGCATTTATACCCACTAGGTAATTTGGAACATCACCCCCAAAAGTTTGTACCAAAATAGATGACTTGCATGTACTAGAAATGTGAGGAAACCTTCTATTTTGGGAATGTAGGTGCTCAGTATTTTACTCAAAGCTCAAGACCTGGTATGAATTGACGAGAAAAATTTTGCACATATCTCGTCAACATATATATCTAACTAAAAAAAATCATTTCATGAATTTAGAGGCACTATACACTGAGCAATGAGTTTAGCAACTCAAGGGGGTCATCGCAACATTTGAGGAACAAGATGATGTGCAAACATAGTCGACTCCATTAGTTTATAACTTGAGATTGGGTGGACCAAAAATCATGAAACTTTATAGATATATAGTAGACGCTCAACTCTAAATATATCAAGTTAAAGTGTAGCAAACAATTGAGTACACATAGAGAAAATGGTTGTGCAATATCACTAAAATAATGAAAATACAACAGAGAGTGAACAAAAAAGATCATGAAGAAATGTATCAATTAGTATATGATAATGCACATATGATACATGCGAAGTGTAGTGGACAACTCATACATGAGGTGAGCTCAACGTATGCTCAATCATGTAGCTTCAATCCTCTCACATATGGCACATTTGTTCTGCAACTAGATTACCTCTATTCATATTCACTTCTTGAATTTGAATTTTAAATTTCCCACACCAAAAAGTGCTCCTGCACTTTAAGGGTAATTTGAAATGATTCTTGCTACCACAAGATTCATGATTTTAGCTCCCTAACTTCATGAGATTTCAGTTTTAAATTTTATCCATGGTGACTGCAACTAAATGTATATGTAGGTGTTCATATGTGATCCTCTATCAGAGGTACATAAATCAAGGTGTAATCTATGGGTTGTATCTATGAACTTCTTTGCCTTGGTCTCTCAAGGATATCCATAAGGTTGATATTTAGGTGGTGTAGAGGGTCTAGGATTTCTATTGAAATGACAATTTTTTGGGCTGGTCTATTTTTGTTCATTTTGATAGTACAAATTGGGTACCTAGGCTTTTGTGGATTGTATTGATAAGTTTGTGGGGCTACCATTCCTTCTCTTACACAAGTATGAGATGGATGGTCCCCACCACAATGCGTGCACCTTCGTAACATAGGTATCCTCAATGGAGGATTCAGGAAGTTTTTCTATCCTTGAACACCTAGGTTCTTAGCTACCATGTTTGCGAGTTCTTCTACATTGCTAGTGTTGGAGGTTGCATTACTATCACTCTCTTCTGATTTTGTTGGGTTCTATGGGATTTTAGGTCATCAGCTAGATTTTCTTCCAAGTCTATACACTCCTCTAGATAGTCACTCAATGTTTATAGGAATTTCACATAAACCAAGGCTCTCAATGTCTTGTTGGTTATGCCATCTAAAAATAGAGATATCATCTTCTATTGTGAGGGTCTCTCAGTCACAAGATACCTATCTATGTACTCATTAAATTATTTGGCCACTTTTTTTACAATTTCATTAGGGTTCTGTTTGAAGCTATGAATCAACGAAGAGGAGCTATGTTTGATACCCCTCTTGGTGAACTCACCAATGAACTCTTGAAAGAATTAGTGAATATTTACAAAACGGTTAGGGTCCAATGGTTCGAACTAGGTCAAAGTTTTTCCTGTAAGGTAAGCCAAAGGATTCATATTGGACAAAGAAATCATCCGCCTGCTTGGAATGTAGCACTTGCTTCAATTCAGCAGTATGATCATAAGGGTCTCCAGAACCATTGTAATGATTTGTCATGCACTTGGCTACTTGAATTGGGCTTAATCATCTACTTGGCTCCGGTGGTTGATGGACATGGGGAGAGAAGGACACACGGGTTGTACTCCTAGTCTAGCTCCTTGTGGTGGTCTCATCGAGAAAGGCATTCTATTAATAGTGTTTCTTTGATAGTCGAGGTTGGTCCTTGGCATGGAAAAGTGCACCTGTGGCTTGGTTGGCACACTTTGTTGATGGGCTTGATTGAGGCAAGGTTTTTTTAGAGCTCTATTGTGTCCTAAAGGGGTTAGATGTGGTAGCTTAGTCTCAGGGAGGGAATATGGGCAACCCCATATATCTCATTCTTGAACTATCACAATCATCAACGGGACAATATTTCCTCTAATTTTGGTCTAGGTAGGTAACTCTACACGAGTCTTCTGGATCTTGCAATTCATAGATAATAGCAAGGTTGAAGTTCTCCTTGTATAGGTGATGTAGCTCATAGCAATTTTTCTAAACTACTTACTAGATATACATCAATTAGGTCATCATCTTGAGGGATCAAAGGTCCTCACAATACATTGGTGATTAGTAATTTTCCCATAGGAGTGGTCACTGTATCTCCATTGTCAGGTCTAGTAGGGTTTTCTAGTTCTTCGACTTCTCCTCTCTCATTCATTCTTCCTGGGTTCTCAGTCATCACATATATGTGTCCTAATTTTTCCATGTAAAATCCTCCTTCATATTTTATGACCGATCTTGGAACAATCTTTGTGTCTGAAGAATTTTTCATTCTAGTTAAAAACCTATTGAGGCTATCAAGGTAGATAGGCAGACCATGCAAATCAGTGGAAATGTATTACAGGGACGTCCTATACTCCACTTCTATCACTACCATGAGCCCAGCCAATGAATGGCACTAATCTATGCATGTCTTTTGTTTCCATCATAGCTTCTCCTTCTGAGTCACTAGAAGTCTAAAGGGTACTTTTTTTGAGAAACACTTCCCAATAATGATATTGTACTTCTTCGGCTCCCTAGCACTCATCTGGATCTTAGGTTCATTCACCACTTAGTTCTTGGGTCCTTTTGGGTGGTCTACCAACTCTATTGAATAATTTTGGATAATGATTAAGTACTAGGAATCTTAACTTTCTCCTTCAAAGCCCTGTGGTCACCTTTTCCTTATGCCACAATACACAATACTTCTTAAAGACACAATACTTGTTAAAGACTCAATACATGATAGTCGTGATAGACGATACATGATAGAAGAATAATACGATACACGATACTTTGGTTGAAACGATACACAATATTGAATTCCATGATATGATAATTGATTTCTTCATGGTACATGATATCTTGAAATGGCATGATACATGATACATAATTTTCCACGATACAATACTTGAGTTTGGTGATACTTGGGACTTCATGATATGATACTTGATATCAACATGATACACGATACAGGCTTGTGCAACGATACATGATACTTATCCTCACCATATGATACCTTCCCTAAACATGAAACAAGATACCAGATTCACCACGATATGATACTTGGTTCCAACACCATATACAATACACATGATTGCATGATACATGATACCGGCCTTCTCGTGGTACACGATACTTAAGAAGTATTGATGATACACGATAAATAGTTAGTGATGATACTCAACTCGGGGATACACGATACCTTCTGAGTATCATGGCACACAAGGATTATGAGGTATCATGACACACGATACCTGCCAAGTATCACAACACATAGGATTTCTAATATCGTGATTCCAAGACTCAATCGGTCATGATACTTGGACTTCGTGAATTCCAAATTCAAAACCTTTGGTGGTTGTGTGTTCTTTTGTCCTCCTTGTCTCCTCATGTGTGTATGGATGCAAAATCTCTCTCAAAACCCATGATACCACTCTCCCAATACTTGGGGGGTGATGTTTCACATTCTCTAAATGATCTAATAAATGTTTTAGTTTGTTATCATGAAACTCTCACCTCAGTGATTCTCTTGCTCAATTTGCAGCTCCCAACTCTCTCTGTGCACCCTCTTTTGGCCGATACAAGCTCCATGATATAGATCATTGCCTAGCTCATGATTCTTGCACAAAACACAAGTGATTTGAAAATGGGAGGCTTTAGGTTTTTGGCCTCTAGTGGTGACCAGGGTCTCAAGAAAAAATGAACTATTTTTTTGTGAACTTTTGGAATGATTATCCTACTCTACTCCTACACACTTCATCTGCTCATAAACCCTAACTCCTTCACTCTCTCACTCCTAAACCTAAAGACTCGTTACACACACCACAAGTGTGTGAAGTAACAAGTGCAAGATAATTGTGACTTGCCACACAACTGAAATCACTTCTTCATGCATAAGACCTTCACAACATTGCTACAACCATCATATAGGTACCTTGATCGGACTACTCCTCAGCAATAGTGCCAAAAACGTGTGTGTAGACCTAAGCTCGGATGATCTTAGGGACTTGAAATGAAAGATACTATACCTCAATCATCAGTAAGTGCATATAGTGGTGGATTAATACATGCTTTATTTCATGAATCCATGGACAAAGGCGTATCAAGTGTATGAGGACATGTACTTTCATAATGGAAAATGAAGTGAATGTACAAAAATGTATGTAGATTAGGTCTAACTACCTCTTATTTCACCTAACTCATTGAAAATGTATGTTGCAATACTTGCTATAGTGGTAAGAAAAAATTCGGACCTTTCTCTCAATTTCGATAACCGAATATAGTCAATCACACTTTGTTTTCAAAGCCCTTGCCAAGACACAGATGGCTTTCCATCAATGATTGAGAAGCTTGATAGACATAATTATGTTTCTTGGCAAATCAGAATGGAGGCTTATTTGCAAGGAAGAAACCTATATGGGATTGTATCAGGTGATGAAGCAATGCCTATTCCAAGATCCAAGGGAGGACCTAATCAAGAGGAAATAGATAGGCTCACACTTTGGTCTGCAAGGGATGCTCAAGCAAGGTCATACATACTCAACTCTATCTCTAATTTTCTATTACCACATATTAGAGGATGCAAGACCAAATTATTTTGATGGTGATGCACCACAATGCGCTCTCCTTCTCAAGAGCTCCACGATGATACACTCGGAGTAGAAAACCGAGCTCCTAAGGCCGCACACAGTACTCCGCATGGAGGCTACAGAATACGTAGAAAACAGAGTACATAAGGAGCACAAAGACATACTTCTTAGGTCTTACAAATGCGGTCGAACTTACAGTCTGTGACTGACCAGGCCACTATATGCTTTATTAAAGAACATATATAGAGAAGTGTCCAGTGGCCATTTGAACTTTCACACGGACACTAATGGTAACAATCTCCCACTAAAGGCCAACATGGCCAAAGTAATCTATGGGAGAAAAATAAAGAATGATAAAGAATACCTGAGTGTAAGTATACAAACTATACCTCCCACTTGATGGGCATGTGACACAGTATACAAGTGACTGTGTAAGATCAAGAATCAAGTAACCCCCATCAAGTGACAACAGTGTTGAAAGCTATCTTGTGGTAGAGCTTTAGTCAAAGCATATGCATCATTATCTCGAGTGTGAACCTTCTCAAGAATAATACGCTCAGTGGCTAAGCAATCTCTAATGAAGTGATACCTCACCTCAATGTGCTTGGTCTTTGCATGATAGACCAGATTCTTAGCCAAAGCAATTGCACTCTGACTATCACTGAGCAAGCAAGGTACATGTTGAGGTAAACCCATATCATAAGCAAGATGAGAAAGCCACAATGCTTCCTTACATGCCTCACTTGCTGCAAGATACTCTGCTTCTGTGGTGGAAATAGTTGTACATTCTTGAAGACGAGATCTCCAAGAGATAGCACCTCCAGCAAAATGAAAATGTATCCTGATGTAGACTTACGATTGTCTACACAACCAGCATAGTCAGAATCTGTGTAACCAATAATGGTTGCTTTCCCTCTACCTAAGCATAGACACTTGTCCTTAGTGCCACTCAGATATCTCAAAATCATCTTGACCACTACCCAATGTTTCTTGCCAGGATTAGACATATATCTGCTCACAACTCCCACTGCAAATGCAATGTCTAGTCTCGTAGCTACCATAGCATACATGAGACTACCAACAGCAGACTGATAGGGAATTTCGGTCATGAATTCCTTCTCCTCATCTGATTTGGGGCAATCATCCTTGCTCAATTTCACATATGTGGTAAAGGTGTACTCAATGCCTTTACACCCTGCATATTGAACCTAGGAAGTACTTTGGATGTATACTCACTTTGAGACAAGTATATGCATCTTTTACTCCTATCATGAGTAATGTGCATGCCAAGAATATGTTTGGCATCCCCCAAATCCTTCATATCAAATGTCTGACTCAACTTCTTTTTGAGAATTGACAAGTCATAAGTGGACTTCCCAGCAATCAACATATCATCGACATAAAGTATCAAACATATCAAGCTGCCATTTGAGCATCTCTTTGTGTAGACACAATGATCCTCATTGCTTTGAGAATAGCCTTGAGACTTCATAAAAGCATCAAACTTTTGGTACCATTGTCTAGGGGACTTTTTAAGTCCATACAAGCTCTTCTTGAGCTTACAAACTAGACTTTCCTTGCGAGGAACTACATAACCCTCTGGTTGTTCCATATAGATCTCATCTGTAAGATCTCCATGCAACAAAGCAGTTTTCACATCCATTTGGACTAACTCTAAGTCCTTCATTGCAACGAATCCAAGCAACATGCGCTCTTGACCACTAGAGAGAAGATTTCCTCAAAATCAACACCATGTTGTTGCTTAAAACCCTTTGCAACAAGTCATGCTTTATACTTTGGAGAAGCACTATTTGATGTGAATTTCAGCTTATATACCCATTTACATGGTAAAGCTTTCTTGCCATTTGGCAAAGGTACTAAATCTCAAGTACCATTCTTGTGAATAGAATCCAACTCATTCTTCATGGCACGCTCCCACTTGACATGATCCTTTGTTTGCATAGCCTCTTTGTAGCAAGAAGGCTCACTGGCATCTGTTAGCATAACAAAATCTAAACCTAGAACATATCTATCGAGCTAGAAGAGTCCGAACACCAACAAATAAGTGTATCTCGAGCTCGCTTAACCGTGGCAATCTCTTGCCACTAAGCTACACTCTTGTGGTGTCTGAAGAAGGGGAAAGACTTGTTTACTCACAATGCTAAAAGGTCTTTACAAAGAGTCACAAAGTTACTTATATACATGTTCCCTAAAAATGATCCTTTCACACAAGAGAGTGGCACTTTTATTGCAAATCACTCACTTCCTACTAATCTACAAAGGTAACATTACAATCTTCTTAGATTATGCATCTAGAGGACTCCTCTAAAGCATTTACAAAGCTCTTGATGTACTACCATGGGAGTTAAGGAAGAAAGATTATGCCCAATTTTGAAACAAAATTTGGGCTTGCTTCTCGTTGCTTCTTTCTCTATTGCTTTGTCTTGCTCAGCAACACTCTCCCCCTCTTAGTGTCTATCATCCCTTGAAAGCCCTCCTTGCATCAAGAGGTGTGCTATCCCTCTATCTAGCCCGTTGATTTATTCTTTAGCTTGTATCTTTCTTTTCACCGCATGCACCCTGTGACCTAGTATGACATTTATTAGTCACTCTTTGCTATGCTTCAACATTCAATTGGGCCAGGTTTTTACTTCTTTTTTCACACTCTTTGGGACCTCCTTGCTTTGTGTTGCATCTTCATGCATGCGCCTAAGGGGCTTTGGGCAGAGGGTAAGCTTCTTTATTGAACTATTTTGTGTTTTTTATTTTCTTCTTCTTCTTTTGTTGTTGTATTCTCCCTCCATAGTACTCTATCATATAGAGCAACACATTTTGTAGTGCATATCATGAATCCCATGAATTTGGTCCTACATGACTTCATACCTTTAGTGACTATGCATGTTATTGATGATATACCGATAAAATGTTGTGAGGAAAGAGTAAAAGAGGATACTTTAGATGCTTCTGATTGTAGGAAATTTGTTAGTGACCATATCTTTAATTGTGAGAAATTTTTTGAAAGATTCGAAGAGCTAGGGCTAAAGTTTTCTCTAGAGAAATCTTTTTTGGAGTTAACAAGGTTCTCATTGTAGAATATTTGTGCAAACATTACGGCCACAAACCATACCCACAGAAAGTTGAGGCCATTAGTAGAATTTTTTATGTGTTTCATAATGCCAGTGAAGTGAGGAGACTCTTAGGAGCCTCTATCTTCTATGTTATCTAGATTCCTCACTTTTCTCATGTTGTGAACCCTTTATATGATCTATTGAGAAAGAAAAAGAATTGTTTTTTGGACTAAAAAATAACCAAGAGCCATGTGTAAACTAAAGCAAATTCTAATCAAAGCCCCAATTATGAAGCCTATTGATTATTCATGTCAAAAGCCCATTGATTTGACTGTTGATACATGTTATATTGGTATAGGTTGGGTAATAGTTCAAGATGATGATGAGGGGTAGATATGCACAATTTTCTTTGATGTGAGAATATTACATGAGACTCGGAGAAAATATCCACAAATTAAGAGAGAATAATGGGGATTGGTGATTGCATTAAAATCTGATAAAGAATATTTCATTAGATCTAATGTTGTAGTAGAGACTCATTGTCTTCCTTTGGTTGGTATGATTGCTAATTGTTCTTCTCCACATATTGAAATGCTTAGGTGGATCTCATATGTAAAGTTTAGTAACCTAGCTTTTGTTCACATTGCTCAAAAGTCAAATGCAATTGTTGATATGCTTTCAAGAGCAAAGTTTGATTATGATTCTCATGATGATGAGATAGAAAGAAATATAAATGTGATGAGATATGATCCACTAGTCTATGCTTATGAGTGATTCGCTTAGAATGAGTATGATGGAGAATGTAAAGGCATAGGAAAATATCCAAGTTCACTAAAACCTTCCTCTAGCTAATCCTCAAATAAGTATAGATCCATCAGGAAAAAGTCTTATAACTTCTTCTTGAAGGATGGATTTATTTGGTGAGACACTAAAGGAAAGGTAAAGATCCACAATTTGTACTGACTAATAGAAGTCTTCATGGCAAGTTCAGGAGTGAAATGCATGAGATCATATGGGCACATCACAAAGGATTTTATGCCATGTATGAGAAGATTAGGGCAGCCTATTGTGTAAGAAATTTCTTGAATGATGTGTGTGACTCTCCTCCCATCCATATATACCCTCTTGTACTCTAAAATAGCAATGAGTTACTCTAAAAATAGCAATGATCTAGAATAGTCTAGTGTGAACATGTGGTCATCATGCAAGACTTATTCCCATTACTACCCAACTACTCCAATTACTGCCAAAGTACCTTAGGGTATCCCTCGAGCTTGGGACCTTGGCTAGCTGGCCCTTGTCCCTCACACACATGAATCGATCCTTGTGGATCAAATAGACTGATCCCTATGGATCAATGATACCTATGGATCACATGCACTGATCCTTGTGGATCAATACCTGACACTCTCTCCCCCTTCTAAAGATCATTGTCCTCAATTATCAATGAGGGAAAGTACATGCGAACGAGAGCTTCTGATTCCCAAGTAGAGTCAGTAAGTGGTAATACTCTCCAGGCTACTAGATACATCTGGCTGACATGATTCCTCAATCAATTTTGTGTCGGATTTAATATCCTGTCTAGAGAATGATCCAGGCTATTACTTTCTTGCAAAGAAACAATCCTATCCTCCCTAGAAATATACTTTCAAAATTTACTAACCAGAAACAATCAGTATGCAATTTCACTTATCTTTTTAACTATCTTCCAAGGTTTGCAAAACCTTGGGAATAGCTTACTACAGTTCCCTATGGAGAGTGAAGTAGATCTAGCTCGTACCTGAAGAAAGACTCGATCTAGGAGATCTCTTCCTATCAGCATAGTCTCTAGCCCTATCAGCTATTGGTGCATCTTGGCTTGAGCTATTTCTAAATTTGCTTGGACGTTCGCTTAGAACTCTGAAGCGCTAGGAAATTTATATGACATGCCTATGGTACTGAGAGCATTAGGATTCATGCCATAGTTCATCTCAAAAGGAAAATCAACTAGTGGTGAATACTATCCCAATCTATCTGTCTCTCAGATACATATGCCCTCAATATGTCCTCTAAAAATTGGTTGAACCTCTTGGTCCTGTGAATCTGACATCCCTGTCTAAAACTATGGATGTCGGCAACCCATGCACCTTGAAGACATGTTGCATAAACAACTCCGCTACCTCTGGATCAAATGGACTGATCCCTGTGGATCAAATGTACTGATTCATATGGATCAATGTCTGACACTCTGATCCCTATGTGGAGTTTCTATTGTCTCCTATGTGGGTGTGAACTGATCCTTGTGGATCAATGTCTGACTGATCCCTATGGACCAAATTCATGATCCCTATGGATCATCAATCTATCTACCACAACAAGGATAGTATCCCACTTCCTTGGGTCCACGGTAACCTGACTATGAAGTCCATGGATACACTGTCCCAATTGTGATCTAGAATCTGTAAAGGATACAAAAGACTTGGAGTCTTGATCCTTTCTGCTTTGTTGACTTGACACATAAAGCCTGTTAAACACAAGGCACATCATGGTTATCATGCATGATTCGTCTTCTCAAATCCGGGGAATCTGGTATGCAAACATTTCCATTTCATCTAACTATTCCATTCTCCTATGAGAAACTAGAATATGGAATGGACTTGTTCACTCTGCTAGGGGAAGAAACAGCTGAAACTATCCCGTCTCCTATAATAGAGTCATCACTGATGGCTCGAACAAATGTGGATCTTCCACCAGTGCTTCCTTTATCTCTTGAAGCAATGAGCTTTCTAGAACGATAAAGCTCATTTGATATATTATCTGTGATAATGCATCAACAACTATATTCTCTTTGCTCTTCTATATAGGATTTCCATGTGAAACTCCTATATTAATTCAGCCCAACGAGCCTGACTGCCTCGAAGATCTGGTTGACTAGAAAAAATACTCAGTGTATGGTGATCTATGTTGGAGTTAGACGTCTGCGGAAGCACGGGAACAGCACAAGGAAGAAGAAGAAGCTTGGAGCACAACACACAACATTGAATGTATTACTAGAGAATGTACAAAGATAAGTAGCCCATCAGGGCAATAGGCGTATATACAAGCTGGGGGAAAAAAACCTCCTAAAGAGGGAAAAAAGTGCCCCGGTGGTCCTAGAGTGTTAACACACATCACTACCTAAATATATCAACAAATCCCCCCTGGCAGTGATGTGGTGAACAAGTAGTTGGCACTCATGTATAAGGAAGTGCCAAGCTATGTGGAAGTCACTCCACAAAAGGAAGTAAGCCCAAAGCTCTGCGGAAAGCTTCAAACTTCTCCCTGGGTAGAGCCTTCATGAAATGGTATGCAATGTTCTCCTGCGTGGGCACATATGCCAAGCTGATCTCCCCAGCAGAGAACCTCTCCCTCACATAGTGATAATGCACCTCAATGTGCTTAGTGCGAGCATGGAACACAGGGTTACTCACAACTGCCAATGCGCTCTAACTATCAGTGAAGATAGTGGTGGCAGAATTCTGACCAACACCCAAATCAGCCATAAGGCGTCTGAGCCACACACACTCAATAGTAGCTATGAAAGCTGCCCTATACTCAGCCTCACAACTGGAAGTGGCCACAATAGGCTGCTTCTTGCTCAACCAAGATGTACATGAACTACCAAGCATGAAGCAAAAGCCACTAGTGGACACACGAGTGTCATAACAACCAGCCCAATCAGAGTCAAAAAAGCATGCAAATCTGGTGGTAGTGATCCCCCCTTGGGATAAAACAACCCAAGTAGCCGAGTACCACTCAAGTAGCAAAAGATGCGCTTAACCGCCTACCTATGCTTGACTCTTGGGCAATGCATAAATCTGCTCATTTGTGAGACAGCAAACTGAATATCTGGCCGAGTAATGCATAAGTAAATCAAGCATCCAACAGTGTGCTGATAGAGAACAGCATCAAATGCATCTCCGGCATCATGAAGACTCAATCGTAAACCTGTCTCCATAGGAGTGGCAATAGGCTTACAGTCTTCAAGGCCAAAACGCTGCAATAATGTGTCAATATATTTCGTTTGACACAAAGCCATTCCACCATCAACTTGCATAAACTGAATGCCCAAATAGTGATGCAAATGCCCCAAATCAAACATCTCAAATGAGGCATGCAAATCAGCCTTAAAATCAGCAATATGCTTCTCAATAGGACCGGTGAGCAGCATGTCGTCAACATAGACAACACTGATCATAAGCACATCATTAGCACGCTTAACATATAAGGTGCTTTCAGTTGGACTGTTCTCAAAACCATGTGCAATCAGATAGGCATGTAACTTCTCATACCAAGCACGTGGTGCTTGCTTTAAACCATATAATGCCTTCTTTAACCTGCACACCTGGTTTTCATGCCCTTTCTGCACAAAGCCACGGAGCTGAAAAACATACACTTCTTCATGCAAGCCACCATTCAGAAATGTTGTTTTAATGTCCAACTGATGTACATTCTAACCATGATGGGTTGCAAGTGCACAAATGCTCCGAATAGTAGTCATACGGCATGTAGGTGCAAAGGTCTCATCAAAATCAATGTCTCTTTCCTGTGCATAACCCTTTGCAACAAGCCTAGCCTTATACCTGTCAACTGTACCATCAAGTTTACACTTCAGCTTGTATACCCACTTAGTGACAATGGCCTTCTTGCTAGTAGGCAAGTCCCATAAAGACCATGTACCATTCTTCATTATAGCATCATATTCAGATTGCATAGCAGCCATCCAATTTTCTGAATTATGTGCTTCATCAAAAGAAACAGGCTCATTCTCATCACAGAGACTAGAAGCAAGCCATAGCATAGCAATCTGATGCAAAGGAGGCACTATGAGAGCCTGAACGAGTACGATATGACAAAGGTGCATCTAATTTGCTGTCACACAAAGTCTACACCATCCATTTTGGCATAGTTTTTGCCTGCTCAATATCAGCTCTCTCATCAACAAGTGCATCATGTAAATCTGCATTAGAAATGGAATGATCTGCATCATCATATGAAACCTGCAAAGGCTGAGAAGTTGCCTCATTAGGACCAGCACTAGACTTTCCACCTGTAAAAAGAGGCATCAAAGTATCATACATGTCTTTGGAGCTAACAGATGTCTCCTTAGTACATGAAAGCAATGGTTGAATAGCATCTTCCACAAAGACAACATCACGGCTAACCAGAATGCGTTTAGTCTGTGGATGATACAGACAATAGCCTTTACTTTCAGAACTGTACCCAACAAAAATACATTTTACTACCTTATCATCCAATTTTCTACGATGTTGTTCACGCACTAGTGCATATGCCAAACAACCAAAAACACGCAGATGAGCAACAGATGGCTTGCGGTCATGCCAAGCCTCATATGGAGTGCTAGACTGCAGCGCTTTAGTGGGACACCTGTTCAGTACATATGCTGCACACATGACAGCCTCAAGCCAGAAACTATGTGGTAAAGCCTGACTTTTGACCATGCACCTCGCCATCTCCATGAGTGACTTGTTCTTTCGTTCAGCAACTCCATTCTGTTCAGGTGTATACGGCATTGTACACTAGTGTTTTATCCCACTTTCAGCCAGAAATGCATTATAATCAGAAGACATATATTCCCCCCCTCGATCAGAACCGAGGGTGCTCATTTTACATGCTGACGGATTTTCAGCCAAAACCAAAAACTATTTAAAGCACATGAACACTTCAGACTTTGCTTTGAGTGGATATACCCATGCATGCCTAGAAAAATCATCAATGAAAGTCACGAAGTAAAGGTAATTTCCAAAAGAGGGTGTCTACATAGGACCACAAACATCACTATATACAAGCTGCAATTTTTGTGTAGCCCGAACTGAATCATCTTTTGCAAAGGAGGAACGTTGCATTTTGCCCAAAATACAGCCTTTACAAACATGTTTTCCAGGTGCCTCAAGTTTGGGCAACGAGGACACCATTTCATATTTCTACACGTGTAGCAAACTAGCAAAATTCAGATGACCAAAGCGTGCATGCCAAAGCTTTGCATCTGACATAGCTTGTGAATCATTTACTGCACATGCCAAATCATTTACAGATCTTTCATAGTCTATGAGCTTATACAGCCCACGACATAAAATGCCAGAAGCAATAATCACATCGCGATTTGACAGATCATGAACTGTATACCTCTCATCAACAAATTTCACAACCAAGCCAATCTTGGCTAATGCAGAAACTGATAACAGGTTCTTTTTGATCCCTAGCACAAATAAAGCATCTGACAAAGTGAAAGAACTACCATCAGCAGTAGTCAAAATGATCTTACCAACTCCCATAACAGGATAAGAGGAGTTGTTAGCGCATGTAACAGTATTCCCTGTAGGGGCAGGCTCAAGTGAAGAGAAGAAACTGCGCTGCGAGGTAATATGTTTGGTCGCCCCACTGTCAAAATACCAAACATCTGATTCTACTGCAGACATGCACTGCTCATGAGAAGATGGGTCAAAACTGCAGATAGTAGTAAACACCCATTCTTCTTCCTGCACAAGATTTGCAGACTCTCTTTTTGGTGTAGAGGGCTTTGCAACAACCATTCCAGCCTCTTTCTTCTTTGCCTCTTTAGCAGCCAGTTTTGGACATTTCTTTATGATATGATCATTCCCTTTATAGTACTTACAAAACAATTTCTACTTTTCTGATTTCTTCTCATCTTTATCTTCCTTCTTCGAATATGCAGAATTAGCAGATTTCTGCTTACTACTTGAAGAGCTCCATTTTCCTTTGCCCTTCTGACTAGCTAGGAAAGCTTGATCTGCAACGACTTGTTCTGCCTGGACTGATCTTCCTGCGACAGAATAGAGACTAACTCCTCAAATGATAAGGCACTCGGATTGCCTTTCATCATCAAACGAAGAGTAGAAGCAAAACTCTGATATGAATCAGGAAGACCATTCAGAACGGTCTGCACAAGTGAGCTATCTAGTATAACCTCATCAGCAAAAATCAATTGTTCCTTCAAGTCTTTGATCTTCGTTAGGAAACTGTCCATAGAATCACCTTCATTCATGTGCTCACTCTCCAACTGTTTTCGGAGGTAAGCAACACGAGCCTCATTCCTAGCTTAGTACAATATGGTAAGTGTATCCCAAGCATCCTTAGTTGTTCTACAAGAGCGAATGTGAGGAATAATGGCACTTTTGACAGACAAAGCTATCAATACATGTGCCTAGGCATCTCTGACATCCCAACGAATCTGCTCTGCAGTAGGTGCAGCAAAAACAACAGCACGAATAGGAATCTGCGGAATATCATCTTCGACACCATCTTCATCACCTCTAGCACCTGTATTTGCAGTACCTATAGTCAGAGGTGTAACAGGACATCTTTCAACACCCTGCACAATGTTCCACAATCCTTTTGAAACCAATACATGTCGCATCATATAAGCCCATAATGGGTAGTTGGTACCATCCAACTTATCCTCAACAGCCAACATACGGAATACATCACTACTTTCAGCCATGGCCGGTGACTAAAATACCTTGATGCAAAAAATTGATTGTATCTCAAAAAGTTGAACGGAACTGCCCAGATGAGTTCTACTAGACCTGTAGCAGACTTCGAGACGCTTAGACTGGCAAACAGAAACTGGTATATACCTTTGGCACAAAAAGACGAAATAGCCTATACAAGCACTGCGATACTGCATTCGGAGGTCGAAACGAGCTCAAATCGCGATTTTGGCACAACAGAGTGAAGCCGTTTTGATCTCAGAAACATGCTGAGTATGCTCATCAAAATTCGTGCGATTCTGAGACTGCAAACGGAGGAGTGTCGACGGCACCCTAGATGAAGCGATGACCTGCTCTGATACCAATTGTTGGAGTAAGACATCTACGGAAGCACGCAAACAGCACAAGGAAGAAGAAGAAGCTTGGAGCACAACACACAATACTGAATGTATTACTAGAGAATGTACAAAGATAAGTAGCCCATTAGGGCAATAGGAGTATATACAAGCCGAGGGAAAAAAACCTCCTAAAGAGGGAAAAAAGTGTCCCCGTGGTCCTAGAGTGTTCACACACATCACTACCTAAATATATCAACAATCTATGTATACCTTAAAGTCTACACCATAAAGATAGTGTCTCTAGACTTTAAGTGCATACACCACCACATACAATTCCTGTTCATGCACTGGCATGCCATCTTGGCTCAAAACTATCCCTATGGCTTATGCCACTAGCATCTGTCTCTAACTCAAATGGTTTCTGTGGAGCGACCACTTTGATTATCAAAACTATCTTTCTACTCTTGCTTCCATGCAAAGAAACCTTGCCTTGAAGCAAGTTCGTCATAGGTACTACTATCGACGAATAAAAAGAGATGAATTTTCGATCAAAACTTGAATGTCCTAGAAATTATCATAACTGCCTATCATCCTGAGAAGTAGGACAAACTAACATAACTGAAATCTTCTTGGGATCCATCTGAATCCCATTAGTAGATACTCTATCCTCGGAAGAAACAACTGAGTCTTCTCTAGATTAACTGAGTCTTATCATGATCTCTCACTCTAATCTGATGGTAGCCACTTATAAAATCTATTTTACTAAATACAATGGCTCCACCTAGAGTGTCTAAAAGATAATTAATCATGGGCATAGGATATCAATGTCTGATAGTAATCTTATTGAGTGCTCGATAGTCGACGCACATGCTATAAGATCCATCTTTCTTCTTCACTAGAAGAACTGATGTTGTAAAGGGTGAATAGCTGAGTCTAATCAGTCCTTTTCTGTAATTCTGCAATATGTCTATTTTTGTGTTCAGCAATGCCATTCTGTTGTGGTATGTACCTGCATGAAAACTGACGCTGAATTCCATGATTTTTTAGAAAACTATTGAACTCATTTGACATGTATTCACCTCCTCCATCAGATCTTAATGTCTGAATGTACTTACCTATCTGCTTTTCCACCATAGCTTTAAAATTCTGGAAGTGAGTGAACACCTCACTCTTCTCTTTCATGTAATATACCCATACTTTGTGTGTATGGTCATCAATGAAGGTAACATGAAACCTACAACCGCTCATAGATGTGGTCTTTGTTGGACCCCAAACATCTGTATGTACTATTTCTAGTACATTCTCACTAACATGCTTGTCATATGGAAATGATGCTCTTGACTGTTTACCAAATTGACATGCTGCACATACCTTTTGCATTTCTGCAACTTTGAAATTTGGTAGTCCATGGACAATCTCCTTTGACTGCATCAATTTTTGCCTTTGCAAGTTTGCATGTCCAATCCGTTTGTGCCACATCTCTATATCTACAATAACTCCTGCACCTTTTGCAAACATAACTGCATTCATTTCAGGAATCTTCACATTTAAGGTGAACATCCTACCCACTTTGTTTCCTTTGGAAACCAATCGTCCATCCTGCTTGTACTCTTCTACATATAATCCATCAGCATTGAACCTGACTTGTAATCCCTGGTCAACCATTTGTCCAACAAAAACCAAATTCTTTGTTATATTTGGAACATGTAGCACATCAGCAAGATGTTTTACCTTTCCATCCCCCATAGATAGTGCTATGTTTCCTGTATGCTCAATAGGATGTGATGTGTCATCACCTGTTTCAACATATCTAAGAACTGGCAATTTTTGCAAAGCACTAAACCATTCCACATAACTGGTCATGTGATTTGAAACACCTGAATCAACATATCAGACATTATCATTCAATTTTGAAACACGAGCAAACATCGTATTCATCATTGGATGTTGAACCATGAACAGCTTCTCAAAATCATCTGTACTTGTGGATGCATAGTTGTTTTGCTGCCTTCTATTATTTTGATTCTTCAACCTGCAATCACGTTCAAAGTGTCTAGGTTTACCACAATTCCAACATCCTTTACTATCATTACCTGAATCATTTCTTTGGAAATTTCTACGACCTCTTTGGCTCCCCGTCCCTCCAAACTGTCCTCTTCCTCCTGCATGATTTTGTTGTTGACCTTGGTCTTGGTTACTGTTTCCTCTTCCATTTCCAAAACCTCTACCTATGCCTCTTCCTCTGCCGGAGTAGAATACCTGCTCAGAACTGGGCTTTCCTTGGGAGTTTGAATCCTCACCAAGATTCTTTTCTTCAATAATGAGCATGGATACCAAATCAACAAAATTTGGAATATTTTCTTGGTCTGTATATAAGTTCTGAACTGCTTATATGCAGCTCCTAAACCACGAAGGCACACTTCCACCTTATCATCATCATCTACATTCACGCCAATAGATGCAAGTGACTCACATATGCTTTTGATTTTCAGAGTGTATTCACTTACCGACATGATCTTTTTCTCCAATGTATGCAGCTCGTGCTTGAGTTGCAATTTCTGTGCCTTTGTATTAGTCTCGTACAATGTGAGCAAACTATTACAAGCCTCTTTCGGAGTCTTGGCATCCTGTATGTGCCCAATCATGATATCATGTATGCTAACAGATAGCCAGTATATTACCTTTCGTGCTCCTTGATTCCATTCCTCTTCTTAAATGTTCTGCAATCGGATTCCTATCTGGTAATTGTGGAGCATTTTTGTTCTCTCCTTGGATGTACTTCCAGTAGCCTTTTCCCATCAAGAAATTCGTCATTCTGAATCTCCAAGCATGGAAGTTGTTCTTGTCCAGCTTATCGCTCATAAGCTGACTCATTCCATCTACGTTTGCCATTTCTGCAGCAATTCACAACACTACAAAACACTACAAGCAACACTTCTGCTTGAACACTGTCGCACTATGATGTGACAGTTCGATTTCAGAAAAACACAGTTTTTGTGTATCAACAGTACATGGAATCACTTGAAATTTTGGATCTCAAATATATGAGTGTTGTCAAACAGGGTGCAAGTTATAGTTTCTGAAACTGACCTGGTTTTTCTGTGGGCCCCACCTTGCAGGCTCAAAATGAGTGTGTAGCCTCTGATACCTCTATCGATTGATTGAGCAGGATCGAAGTCACTAATTCTTTGTTTCTGTTTCTAAATGTGTCTGCCTCATCCATGTATATCTTGATTTGTGTTTCTAAAATTTTGTGTTGGTTTATCAGGCATATCTTTTTTGCTTCACTTGTCTCATATTATTGTGTGAATTCCTTCAATTGGTTTGTCAAATGCTAGTTTTCTTCTATGAGCTTATTGCAATTTTCCATTGCATCCTTAAGGTTGTCTTCTTTCCTTGCTAGGTCCTATTCAGATTGTAATATCTGTGCAGATATTTCTTCACTTAATATTTTGAATTGATTCCTTTTGATTTGTGCTTGGTCGTAATCCTTGTCGGCTTCCTTTAAATGTTTTTATGTGTCCATGTCCGTTTGTATCATTTGCTTCACTACAGGTTTGAGTTGGGCCACATCCATGTTTAACCATGTTTGTGGTATGATGGGTTCTTCTCCAATTTCTACATCTTTTCCTTTATCAATATGTAGTCTTTCATTAAATGGTTGGTAGATGTAACTTTTGTAAATTTGAGCTTCATTGCTTCATTTATTTGAATAGTATAATTGCTTTTTTCTCGTTGGTTATTCATTGGCTCTTTCTCTAGTCGGCTTGATCTGTACTCATCTTGTTCTTTGCTAGCCACTTCCTATTGGTCAACCAATTGATTGAGTTCGTCCCATCCCCTCTCATCATTTTTCTCTGTGCGCATATCCATATTTATCTCATTCTCCTCTTGAGCTTCAAATGATGAGCTTGAATTTGTTAGTCCCAATTCTCTATATCGATGGAATTTTGTTAATCTTTTTTCGGATTCAGTGCGTTGTACCACACTGGTTTGATGGTAATGATGACCTTGTACCGATAGATTAACTTGTCCTTCCATATACCTATGAGTTTGTAATAATGCTTCTTGTAAATCAACCTCAGTAATCAGTGTCAGCTTTTGTAACTTTGTTCTTGGAAGGACATGTATTCTCTTCGAAGTTTGGGTTGCTTCCCATTTGATTTCTTCCCGCAACTATTTGGCTCCTTGCATTAATGATTTAGAGCTGCTTTTGGCAAGCTCACTAATGGTTGCACCTTTTCTCTTCTTAGGGATAGTTGTTGATTTCACATATTTTGACATTGCTACCCGATGAAGGCATCTCTCGGAGATGTTCTCGGATGTTTAGTGTCTGATATATAAGCACTGTTAATGCCACACTCCCATTAAGAAACTTTTTATGGCTCCATTGTTTTTTGGCTTTGAATATTCTTTCTTTAATATATGGTGTGAAATTGACCTAGTTACCTATTTGCTTGTTTGCATGGGATAGAAGTAATAAAAGTGTCAGTCTCTTGTATGAAATGACCATTTTTTGGGCACACGTATATAATTCACTTGATGACTCTTTGTAATGGACTTTTTTGCCATTGTGAGTAATCAAGCTGAACTTTCAAATTTGCTTCTTCTTTGTTGAGTATCTTCTTCTCCATGAGCTTGTATGTGTGCTTGAAACGTATCTATGAGCATTGTCTACCCCTCCCCTTCTTGTTTAAGCATTTGAAGTGCATGTGTAAAGCTCAATGAGCTATGGAGTAGGAGATGGTGTTTCCCTCCGCTCACTATTTTGCTCATAACTTGAAGCACGTTTTTCAGATTTAGTCTAGACTACCATTAGATGTGTCTCGTCAAGAGCTTCGAAATGAACTTGCTATTGATCATATTTGGATCTCAGAGCTGAGAGAAAAGCCCTAATTTGTGCTTTCAGCTGCAAGAAGTATTGCAACGTGCATTTTTCAGAGAGAAAAGAGACTTGAGTGGTAGATGAACCTATAATACATGCATTGTTAGCACTTTCACTTCATTTTTCATCATGTGTGTACGTGTCTTCATACACTTGATATGTCTAAATTCACATATTGATAATCAAACATGTATTAATCCACCCCTATATGTACTTGTGGGCAATTGAGGTATAGTCTCAGTTAGCACAAGTCCCTAAGACTTTACGACTTAGGTACACAGTATCTATGCATGTGTGTATATATGTATGTATGTATGTATGTATGTACGTATGTATGTATGTATGTACGTATCTATGTATGTATGTATGTATGTATGTATGTATGTATGTATGTATGTATGTATGTATGTACGCATGTATGTATGTATGTACGTACGTACGTATGTATGTATGTATGTATGTATGTGTGTGTATGTATGTATGTATGTATGTATGTATGTATGTATGTATGTATGATAATCCTTTAATTGATTTCCTCCATAAAATCAAATTGCAATTCACATTAAATTTATACAAATTTAGGTCTTACTTTTGTTCAGTCCTCCAAATGTCTATACATCTCATTGCATTCCTATTAAGTGCACTTCCATAGACTTCTTATGTTCCTCACTAGAGGAAGCATATCCAATGAAGATAGAGGAACCCTTAGAAAGGGTTGTCCTTTTCCACATAGCTTATTAATGGTTCGTTTTTTAATGATGTTCATAAATGTAGCTTATTGCAAGTAATATCTCAAAATTTTTTATCTTCACTCTATATACATTCAAGATAGTTATTCATTATTTTTTTTCTTTATAAATGTTTTTCATATTTTATGAGTAATGTTCTTAAAAAGGTTATTCTATGCATAATTAATATATTAATGCCTAATGATCGCATTCATCCATGGTCTCAAATTTCAATGCAAAATAGATATTAATACGTTTTTGGTAAAACTCTCTCTCTCCCTCTCCCTCTCTCTCTCTCCCTCCCTCTCTCTCTCTCTCTCTCAATTGGCAAGCTCAAAGATTGAGTTCATTAAGAAAATGTAGTTTTCATGCGTTTTGTGAGATTATTAAGTATCTAATTTAAGCCTCTTGAGTTTTCATTTCAAAACATATCATGATGGGTAACTTGTAAAGTAAACTCGTCTTTAGAAAACGTAAGGTTTTTTTCAAGTTTCATCTTCTTAATATTTTAATATTTCACAATAATAGCTCAAAAACGAGATGTGGATAAACTGGGCAACAAGCATATGTATATTTTATTGGTAACTAAGAGACAAGATTCCATGACAACGTACTACAAACCAAAAATATGTCAATTTCTAACCATTGCGAGACCATTATTACATTCTACTTACAAAAGTACATCTCAAATCCTTGAAGTTGCAGCATTCCATATTCCATATTAAGCTCTAATTTTGTTTTTCTAATACTTGGGATATCAATGATGTAGAAGCTACAAAGTAGTAGTTTTAATATCTCAAGTCATCGACTTTCTCTGCTCTCTATCATTCCCATCCTTTAAAAGCATAGAAACATAACAAGAATTTTCCTTTTATTTCTTGCTTGTGTATTACTAGTTTTTTTTAGTGGAAATATAATGAAAACAATAGCATACGCATCGTTCAAAGCATGGGTCAAATTCTAGAATGGAATCTTTCCAATAATAGCTGAACAAACAAATGAATTTTAATCTTAGGTAAAATGCAATGAAATACCAAAAAAAACCACTATCAATACAGGACATAATCTAGATTACGCAATACATATACATAGGGATCCATTTCAAGTTTCGTTGCACAATTAATATTTCCACAACTTTCATGGGCTTCTTCACTCAAAGATAATAACTAACATGTATTGCATCCAAACATATCATGGAGACTAGTAAATATATGAAGTTGCTAAAGATTCACTTGGTTAAGAATGTGTAAACACTTATATTATCACAAACCAAGGTCCTTTAAATATATGATTGGCATAACACATGATGCCTGTTTCATTGTGCTTAAGACATGAATGGATTGAAAGGAAATTCATATAATACTCGTTATTTACCCATCCATCAAACATAACGTGAAAAAAATTTCCAATACGAATTCATATTCTATCATGTCACAATCCATATGCAAGAAATGCAATTAAGGATATGACACTAGCAAAAGTGATGTTAAATTCTACCCATGGTACCAACAATATACGGTGCAATTTAAAACCACATGTCAATTCTAACAATCAACCTTTCTAGCAATAGTCAAACAAACATAAATTTCAATCTTGGGTAAAGGCAATGAAGTAATTACTATCAGTATTGGACCACAATATAGTTGATACAATATACATATACATAGGGTTCCATTCAAATTGTTTTCCACAATGATTATTGCCACAATTTTCATGGGCTTTTTCACTCAAAAGATTATAGTAAAAATGTGTATCGAATACAAACATATCATGAAGACTATTAATATATGGAGTTTCTAAAGTTTGAAACTTATTGAGAATGTGGAGTAACAATATGTCATGCCATAAAAATATTAATACATGTGAAATGATATAACAACCTGCATACTTTTTATTTCCTTGGTTTTGCATTAACACATTTCATACCAAAACTATGCATTAGTCTCCTATTTGCAATTGTGAAGGATTCAAGTACCTTTTAGAATGAATCAACAATATGTAAGGATGCCCCTAAAATTTACCAAGGTGAAACCAATAGTTATGTGCTCAAATATCTTATCAACTATAGACAAACAATTATGACATAAAAGCAAACTTATTTTACAATTGCGCCACCAACCAATTGCCCATCTTAACTAGTATAATTTGAAAATTTCCACTCTGCCATCAGCCAACTAAAGAATCTTTCCATAAAGATCTTGTTTCACATCATTTATGCTCTTGAAATCCCGTTTGAAAACCTTGTTATGGTTTATTCAAAATCCATGTAAAGCTTGATTTCAAATATACTAAAGAATCCACTTCAGCTCAACATGTGGATGGTTAGTGTAGATCAAATAGAAATTGCTAGAAAGATAAGATGAAACCAACAAGGAATTAATTTTTTTAATGATCATTATCAAATCAATTGTTGAGCTTCATTATCCTACACTCTTTATGTTTAATAGGCATATGCATTGGATATACTCCCCTACCTACTTGACAAATAGAAAAAATATTATTCCAAAAATATTTCCAAGTGGCATGAAGAACATTGAACCAGAGCTATCCATTCAAACTACATTGACATTATCATAATGGATGCAATCGTGCATGTATATGGAATTCACAACCTTTCAATGATTGGATGTTTTAGAAACGTAGGAAATTGAGCTTTAATTTATGATCTTCAATGCATTCAAGTACTTCTAGTTGATTGCACTATCTAATGTGTCTTGCATCCAAATGCTCAAGATTTTTTACAAAAATCATAAGTTGCTATCATTTAATCTTGCATGCAATAATTTTGAGGCTTTAAAATGCATATATAAAGTTAACCATGAAAATGAAAAGTTTCGGTTGATATATATGTACCTGGCTATTGATATGTCATTCCTAAAAAAATGGGCAACCATGAAGGATATGAAGAATTAGAGTTGGATCTTCATTAAACTAATATGTCCTATTGGAAAACAATATCAAAATGGCCAAAATTTTAGCAAACCCTAATTTTGGAGATAGTCAAAATTTTATCAAAGATTGTCAAAAAATTTTATTGCACAATCTTAAAGTAGTCATCAAGAGCTTTCCAATTATATATGGCCATGCACCCATATGATACCTTAAACCTCATCAAAATTCAAACACTTATTTCTGATCAAAAGTTGCTTTTCAATTAATTTTAATCCAACAATCATGATTCAAATATCAAAAAGCATATAATTCAATGGCAAAGATCAAAGAAACCTAAAACCTCATATGAATAGCTAAATGAAAACATAAATGCTTTTTTATAATTGGGGCTGAAAATCGCGACCAAAGTATTTTTTTTCCTTGGGGTTTTGATGGTTATAAAAGGACCATTCCATGGGAACTCTTACACATCAATTCTACAAGCTATTTCTCAATCTTGTGCTAGGTTTTCTTCTAAGATCAAAGCTTGGAGCTATTTATGCTGATTTTTTTGCCGAGTTGGAGGTTTTTTTGCTATTGCCCTTCATCTGCTACACATAATCTTGTTAATTCTTGTGAATACGTGCTTATCTTTTATGCATCTTATTTACTTACTATCTTACCAAGTCATACCTACCACTTCAACTGTTGAAGACTATATTATTGTTGCTTATATATCTGAGGAGTCCAATTACTGTTAGGATTGTTGTTGGACTATTTATACACATTGAAGTGCTTCCATATTTGCACATATTCTCTTACACACACTATCCTAGACACTTGTCTACATTTTCTACTGAGAACCCTTTTCTTTTAGCCTATTTTATTTTTGTGTCATTATTTCATTGTACAATTTCCATTAAGCAAATTTTTAGTGAGCAATTGGTATTCAGCTATTGTGCTCTATACTTGTCTCTTCTCTATTCTTTTGTCTACTCAATCTCTTATGATTTAGTAAAGCTATATATGGAAAGATCTTGGATTATCTATGATTCATTATTTGGGACTCCCTCACTTCCAATATTCTCTATCAAAGCTTAGTACATATACATCCTTAATCCCAAGATGAGTGACTAAAGAGTTAGATTAGAACAAGGAGAAAATCTTGAAGGAATATCTAATTATCTGATGCAAGATTATGAATTTGTTAGTTTCCAAAGGACTTGTAGAATATTATGAATGGCAAATATCCAAGGCAAAAATAAGTTGTAGAAGATGTTGCTTCTTCATTTAAGAAGCCTGCTACCCGAATGTTTCCTTGGTAGAATGAAGAGGAAGAAGAAGATATTATTTCATCATCCATAGAAAAAGGAAAGTATATTCAACCATCAGAGAAGCAATCCAGATGGGCTTCTAGAGGTGCACAAGCACTTTCAGTCATTGATATGGGAGTGAGGTGTCACAGTATTCCTCAAAGATAGTCATGTAGATCCTCTCATCAAGCTTGGTTGGAGTTGGAGAATCTCTATCAAAGCAAAAACCATGCAAGGAAAGCTCATCAATGAGACAATAAGCCAACATACGGATGAAAGTTAGTGAGTCAATTCAATCTCATATTCTAAAGCTTAAGGATATTCGTGATCAACTTCTTAATGTTGGAGTTAGCGTATCTGATGAAAGACATGATGAACACTCTTATCAGTCCCTTCCATCTACATGTCATTCCTTTATCACTCCTCTTTCTCTCTCTACAAGAGAGAAATATCATTGAAGAGTTGCAATTCCTATCACTTTAAGATGAAGATCAACAAAAGAGTATGAAAGAAGAATGATGATGTTGTATATTATTGAACAATGCATTGTTAAAGTATTATATTCTTAATGTATTAATATGTTTTTTATGTTTTTGATATATAGCAACTGAAGGTTCGTGAGGAGCGTGCAAGGCGTGAAAGGGCGGACATCAATAATCTGAATAATTATTATTTAGTTTGTAAATAAATCTGCGTAGAAGGTTCTATTGTTAGAAAAGTAATGGTTAGAATAAAGGTCGTTGTAGACCGTAGTTTCTGTTATTGAAAGCAATGGCTTTTCGTAAAAGTTATCAACTTTTAGTTTCATGCCTGCTTTTCGAAGCCGCCCTCTTGTAACCACTCTTTTCGACGTAATCAAAAGTCCTATAAATACATGCACTCTGTGGACTGTCGAAACAGAGTGCATGGGGGGAGATTGCACCCAATCTTGCGTTCTGTCTCATCTCCTGTTTTCTCTATTTTCTGTGTGTTTTTCTGCGTCTGTAATCTATGTATGCGCGTTAGCAAGATCCTGACAACAGTGGTATCAGAGCTCTGCACGCGTCAATACAGAGAGTTCTGCTCTCTGTTCGCGATTCTAAATTCCGATTCCATCTCCATCTCCGTCTCCGTCTCCGGTTTCAGTTTCAGTTTCGGTTTCTGTTTCTGTTTCAGTTCCGGTTTCGGTTTCGGTTTCGGTTTCGGTTTCAGTTCCAGTTCCAGTTTCTGTTTCTGTTTCAGAACCAGAACCTACATTTACACCTACGTTTACACCTACGTTTACTCCTTCGGCTTACTCTAAGGCGTCGACTAAGGCAATAACTTAGGCAATACATTGGCAACATTGGCACCCAAGGCTCCCTTGGCGACCGTTGGCACCCGTTGGCTACGCGCGAGGCAATTTTAATTTTTGAGTGGTAATAGAGAGGTTTAGAGTCCCTAAGGTAGGAGGATTTGAACCCACAACCTCCTACTTTCAAGGGAAGTACTTTGACCACTCCACCATCTCTTGGAGTTGTACTCAAGTCTCTCTCTCTCTCTTACTTGTGGAAAGCGCTCGTGGCGATTTCAAGGATGGACCCAACAAAGAATCAAGTGTAACTTTCAATCCGTAGGTCGGATTGAGGCGTGTAATATACCGTTGGAAAGCTCTCAGAACGAAATTTCCAATGAGCTAGCTTGGAAGTGTGAATTCCTTCAAAATCCTTGGGTGGCACTTGATTGAGTGTTCAAGATACCAAGCAAGGTTGAGAACACGGGATCGAGACACCAAGGTTGCAAACAAGAAGGTTCAATACACCAAGGGTGAGAGCAAGGGTCCAAGAGCACCATGGAAGATTTCTGTAATTCACCTTTACCTGGAGTTTCATTGGAGCAAGAGTTAGAGATTATGAACCAAGAACTTCAAGCACTTCAACAAGCCATACAAGGACGTTATGCTATGCTTCAATTTGATGGATGAAAAGATGGCCGCTTTGTCTTATCATGGCTATCCCTATTCAACGATTTCTTTTCCGATGAGTTATATTCAGAAAATAAGAAAATCGAGTTTGCCACTAATTACTTAGTAGGAAGAGCGTAGCAATGGTGGAATGATCTTTCTCAGACTGCAGATTGTCCACGCACATGGAAGGATTTTCAAGAAGAGTTTCGGGATTCATTTCTACCTTTAAATTTTACCCTAGATGTTTGATAATTGTGATGCATTTACATATTGAATTTAGTTTATAGGAGCATATTCAAGTTTTGCTTGTCCAAATTCATTAGAAAGACTATGTCAGCATCTTACAGATACTCTTAATAATGTAACAGCTCCATGAACATTTCCATGCATGTATTTTTACATGGCACATGCCTATTTTCTTTATTCAGTGATGAAACATGTGACTGGCCATCCATGTTTATTATTTTATCACCTGAGGTCAGTTGCTTGTTCAACTGAGGGGCATGTTATACCTTATGGAATATGTTGAACAATGCATTGTTGGATTGTAACATGCAATATGTTAGCCAATGCATTGTTGGATTGAAATATGGAATAGCCAATGCATTGTTGGATTGTAACATGGAATATGTTAGCCAATGCATTGTTGGATTGTAACAGTAACATGGAATATGTTGAACAATGTATTGTAATTGTTAGAGTGTTAAATTATTTTATCAACTGAGGTTAGTTGCTTGTCAACTGAGAGGCATGTTGTATATTATTGAACAATGCATTGTTAAAGTATTATATTCTTAATGTATTAATATGTTTTTGATGTTTTTGATATATAGCAGCTGAAGGTTCGTGAGGAGCGTGCAAGGCGTGAAAGGGCAGACATCAATAATCTGAATAATTATTATTTAGTTTGTAAATAAATCTGCGTAGAAGGTTCTATTGTTAGAAAAGTAATGGTTAGAATAAGGGTCGTTGTAGACCGTAGTTTCTGTGCCTTTCAATAACAGAAACTACGGTCTATAACGACCCTTATTCTAACCATTACTTTTCTAACAACAGAACCTTCTACGCAGATTTATTTACAAACTAAATAATAATTATTCAGATTATTGATGTCCGCCCTTTCACGCCTTGCACGCTCCTCACGAACCTTCAGCTGCTATATATCAAAAACATCAAAAACATATTAATACATTAAGAATATAATACTTTAGCAATGCATTGTTCAATAATATACAACATGCCTCTCAGTTGACAAGCAACTGACCTCAGTTGATAAAATAATTTAACACTCTAACAATTACAATACATTGTTCAACATATTCCATGTTACTGTTACAATCCAACAATGCATTGGCTAACATATTCCATGTTACAATCCAACAATGCATTGGCTATTCCATATTTCAATCCAACAATGCATTGGCTAACATATTGCATGTTACAATCCAACAATGCATTGTTCAACATATTCCATAAGGTATAACATAAAATCCTTTTTGATTTCGTGAAGGGAGCGAAGCAAATATCCTCACTAACAAGCCTCCGCTTGTAGAGTCCTTGGGTTTTGAACCGACGACCTGGACATCAATAGCCATCTGTTCTAACCACGAGAACAATAGCCTCGCGCGTAGCCAACGGCTGCCAACGGTCGCCAAGGGAGCCTTGGGTGCCAATGTTGCCAATGTATTGCCTAAGTTATTGCCTAAGTTCTTTGCCTTAGTCGACGCCTTGGAGTAAGCCGAAGGAGTAAACGTAGGTGTAAACGTAGGTGTAAACGTAGGTGTAAACGTAGGTGTAAACGTAGGTGTAAACGTAGGTGTAAACGTAGGTGTAAACGTAGGTTCTGGTTCTGGAACAGGAACAGAAACAGAAACAGAAACAGAAACAAAAACAAAAACCGGAACTGGAACTGGAACTGAAAGAGAAACTGAAACCGGAACCGAAACCGGAACTGAAAAAGAAACAAAAACCGAAACTGAAACCGAAGACGGAGACGAAGATGGAGATGGAATCGGAATTCAGAATCGCGAACAGAGAGCAGAACCCTCTGTATTGACGCGTGCAGAGCTCTGATACCACTGTTGTCAGGATCTTGCTAACGCGCATACAGAGATTACAGACGTAGAAAAACACACAGAAAATAGAGAAAACAGGAGACAAGACAGAACGCAAGATTGGGTGCAATCTCCCCCCATGCACTCTGTTTCGACAGTCCACAGAGTGCATGTATTTATAGGACTTTTGATTATGTCGAAAAGAGTGGTTACAAGAGGGCGGCTTCGAAAAGCAGGCATGAAACTAAAAGTTGATAACTTTTACAGAAAGCCATTGCTTTCAATAACAAAAACTACGGTGTACAACGACCCTTATTCTAACCATTACTTTTCTAACAATAGAACCTTCTATGCATATTTATTTACAAACTAAATAATAATTATTCAGATTATTGATGTCCGCCCTTTCACGCCTTGCACGCTCCTCATGAACCTTCAGTTTCTATATATCAAAAACATCAAAAACATATTAATACATTAAGAATATAATACTTTAACAATGCATTGTTCAATAATATACAACATGCCTCTCAGTTGACAAGCAACTGACCTCATAATTCTTGAACAATGCATTGTTAAAGTATTATATTCTTAATGCTTACTCCAGAACCAGAACTTACGTTTACTCCTTCGGCTCCTTCGGCTTACTCCAAGGCGTCGACTAAGGCAAAGAACTTAGGCAATACATTGGCAACATTGGCACCCAAGGCTCCCTTGGCCACCGTTGGCTACGTGCGAGGCAATTTTAATTTTTGAGTGGTAATAGAGAGGTTTAGAGTCCCTAAGGTAGGAGGATTTGAACCCACAACCTCCTACTTTCAAGGGAAGTACTTTGACCACTCCACCATCTCTTGGAGTTGTACTCAAGTCTCTCTCTCTCTCTCTTACTTGTGGAAAGCGCTCGTGGCGATTTCAAGGATGGACCCAACAAAGAATCAAGTGTAACTTTCAATCCGTAGGTCGGATTGAGGCGTGTAATATACCGTTGGAAAGCTCTCGGAACGAACTTTCCAATGAGCTAGCTTGGAAGTGTGAATTCCTTCAAAATCCTTGGGTGGCACTTGATTGAGTGTTCAAGATACCAAGCAAGGTTGAGAACACGGGATCGAGACATCAAGGTTGCAAACAAGAAGGTTCAATACACCAAGGTTGAGAGCAAGGGTCCAAGAGCACCATGGAAGATTTCTGTAATTCACCTTTACCTGGAGTTCCATTCGAGCAAGAGTTAGAGATTATGAACCAAGAACTTCAAGCACTTCAACAAGCCATACAAGGACGTTATGCTATGCTTCAATTCGATGGACGAAAAGATGGCCGCTTTGTCTTATCATGGCTATCCCTATTCAACGATTTCTTTTCCGATGAGTTATATTCAGAAAATAAGAAAATCGAGTTTGCCACTAATTACTTAGTAGGAAGAGCGCAGCAATGGTGGAATGATCTTTCTCAGACTGCAGATTGTCCACGCACATGGAAGGATTTTCCAGAAGAGTTTCGGGATTCATTTCTACCTTTAAATTTTACCCTACATGTTTGATAATTGTGATGCATTTACATATTGAATTTAGTTTATAGGAGCATATTCAAGTTTTGCTTGCCCAAATTCATTAGAAAGACTATGTCAGCATCTTACAGATACTCTTAATAATGTAACAGCTCCATGAACATTTCCATGCATGTATTTTTACATGGCACATGCCTATTTTCTTTATTCAGTGATGAAACATGTGACTGGCCATCCATGTTTATTATTTTATCACCTGAGGTCAGTTGCTTGTTCAATTGAGGGGCATGTTATACCTTATGGAATATGTTGAACAATGCATTGTTGGATTGTAACATGCAATATGTTAGCCAATGCATTGTTGGATTGAAATATGGAATAGCCAATGCATTGTTGGATTGTAACATGGAATATGTTAGCCAATGCATTGTTGGATTGTAACAGTAACATGGAATATGTTGAACAATGTATTGTAATTGTTAGAGTGTTAAATTATTTTATCAATTGAGGTCAGTTGCTTGTCAACTGAGAGGCATGTTGTATATTATTGAACAATGCATTGTTAAAATATTATATTCTTAATGTATTAATATGTTTTTGATGTTTTTGATATATAGCAGATGAAGGTTCATGAGGAGCGTGCAAGGCGTGAAAGGGCGGACATCAATAATCTGAATAATTATTATTTAGTTTGTAAATAAATCTGCGTAGAAGGTTCTATTGTTAGAAAAGTAATGGTTAGAATAAGGGTCGTTGTAGACCGTAGTTTCTGTTATTGAAAGCAATGGCTTTCTGTAAAAGTTATCAACTTTTAGTTTCATGCCTGCTTTTCGAAGCCGCCCTCTTGTAACCACTCTTTTCGACGTAATCAAAAGTCCTATAAATACATGCACTCTGTGGACTGTCGAAACAGAGTGCATGGGGGGAGATTGCACCCAATCTTGCGTTCTATCTCGTCTCATGTTTTCTCTATTTTCTGTGTGTTTTTCTGCTTTCTGTAAAAGTTATCAACTTTTAGTTTCATGCCTGCTTTTCTGCTTTCTGTAAAAGTTATCAACTTTTAGTTTCATGCACTCTTGTAACCACTCTTTTTGACGTAATCAAAAGTCCTATAAATACATGCACTCTGTGGACTGTCGAAACAGAGTGCATGGGGGGAGATCGTTCTGTCTCGTCTCCTGTTTTCTCTATTTTCTGTGTGTTTTTCTGCGTCTGTAATCTCTGTATGCGCGTTAGCAAGATCCTGACAACAGATGAAGCTATGGTATCATCATCCAAAGGCAAGAAGAAGAAAGAGTCTTTCAAGACAAGGAAGAAGACTCAACAAAACAAGAAGGAAAGTAAGTCATCTAATTCAAAGTCTTCTACTACATCTTCTTCTATATCTACTTCCACTACTACTACCATATCTAAAGACAAGTCTACTCCATCTATATCCATACTAAAGAAAGGTATATGCCATTATTGCAAAAAACCAAGTTATCATATAGCATAATACAAAAATAGGATTTTCAATAAGAAAAAAAGAGCATCAGATCATAATGTTGAAGAATGTTTAAAAACTAAAACATCTAGTAATAACCAAGCATCATTAAATGTAGTTTCTAAAAATCCTTGGAGTTTTTAGTTTCGACCTACAAAGCACATGAAATATTTCAAGAATATATTTTGTCCTTACTATATAAGTAGAAAGATGATCATAGAAAATGATCATGATTTGCATATCATTGGTGTTGGAAGAAGTTATTTTAAATTCAAGATTAGGTGGTAAGTTCATAATTTCTAATGTTCTCTATGTTCAAAAAATGAAGAAGAATTTGCTTTCTATATCTACTTTCTTATCGAATGGTTATAAAGTTATCTTTAGAAAGGATTTAGGCCAGATCGTTACACTCAATAAGGAACATTGTCTATTACGAAGTGAAAACAAGTGGTATGTTTGTATTGTCCAAAATCAATCATGCTAATATTATTAGGTTTTCTATACCAAAGGAGAATATGAAGTTATAGCAAGATTTGGGCATATCTATTATACAACTCTCAAACATATCAAAGACCAAGGTATGGTGGAGAGTTTACCTACTTTTGATTTACCAAAAGATGTAGAATCTTATGAAGGATGTATTGAAGGAAAACTTCACAAGCTTCCATTCAAGAACCATGGATTCATCACAGCCAAAACAAAGTTATGAATCATACATTCAGACATAAATAGACCCACGAGAGCTAATTCTATTCAAGGATATAGGCATTTTGTCACATCTATTGATGATTATTCAGGATATTCTTAAGTTTTTGGATTAAAAACAAAGTTAATAGTTTTTTCTACTTTCAAAAAGTTTGTTGCTATGGTTGAAAATGAAAGTCAAGCTAAAATCAGAATTTATGAAGTGATAGAGAAATAAAGTACATGTCAAATGACTTTAAGTCATATCGTGGAGACAAAAGTATCTTACATCATCTCACTATTGTTTACACTCCAAAACAAAATGGTGTTGCAAAGAGAGAATAGGACAGTTGTTGAAATGAAATGCAATTCATACAACTAATCACATTTTAAATTGGTCCTCCAAAAAAGCTTTAAAGATAATTACACCTTATGAAACATATTATGATAAAAAGCTTGATATGAATTGTTTCAAGTTTACGGTTCTCTCTTTTATGTTTATATTGAGAAGATGGATCGTGATAAGCTAGATATGAAAACCATCAAAGTTGCTTTTTGTTGGTTATGCAAATGAAAGCAGAGCTTATATATTCTATGTACCAAAAATAAGTAAAATCAAAATCTCATGCAATGCATTCATAGTAAAAATAATGCATTGCAAAAAATCAGTTTTATGATAAAATTGTGGTCGTTCAAAGTTTATTGAGGCAAATAATTATGCACTTTTTCAAAGAAATTTGGATCCTTATTTTCAATCATACAATGGGATTGATCATCCTTCTCAATCTCCAAAAATTCCTAAAGATAAAGATAAGAAAAATTTGTAACCCCTATTACTAAATATTCACTACTATCTACACCACCCTCTCCCTTTCCTACTCAATCTATTAAAGAACAGACTTTTGAAATTCGAGAAACTTCATGAGCCCTAAGAAAAGAGCTATATAGGAACAAAAGATAGCATGATTTTTCAAGAACTTTCAAAGTGGTTCTTGCAATCAATACAAGATAGTGATATCCAAAGTCTTAAAGCATAAGAAGTCCAACCATCATGCAAATCAGGTATATTCTACAAAAACGTTTGAAATTCATAACATTCTTGCTCTTAGTTTACTTGAAAATGAACCAGCTAGTATCAAAGATGCATTACATAGTCCTGTTTGGAAGAAAGCAATGCACAAGGAGATTGATTTTATACATAAAAATCAAACATGAAAACTTTGTGAGATACCAAAAAGTAAGAAAGCTATTGATAATAAGTAGATCTTTAAGATTAAAACACAAAATCAACAATGTGTTTGACAAATATAAAGCAAGGTTAGCAATCAAAGATTATCCACAAAAAAAGATATAAACTATGACGAAATTTGCACCTACTTCTGAAATGACCATACTCAAAATTATGTATAAACTATGATGAAATTTGCACCTACTTCTAAAATGACCATACTCCAATAGATTTTGAAGAATTAGCTAAGGAACATTTAGTATGCAAGCTTGTAAATGCTCTCTATGGTTTGAAACAAGCATCAAGGCCTTGCTATGAAAAGATTCATCTATATCTTTTATCTATTGGTTTAAAAAGCTCAGAAGTTACTCCACTCTATATTGAGTAAGAGACAATTGTTTTGATCAAAGTCATCATTCATGTTGATGTTATGATCATAAGAAGTCCTAAGGACTCATATCTTCAGTTTTTAAGTAAAAACTTAAGAAAGTATTTGACTTTAATGATCTTGGTGTTTCACATTATTATCTTTGCATTGAATTCATATTCAAGAGTGATTGTATCTAAATGAGACAATAAAACCATATTGAAAAACTCTTAGAAAGGTTTGAAATGTCATATTCTAAACTATGCAGATAACTATGGATATCAATGTATCGTCACAAGCACAAGTAGATTCAAAACCTTTTGATGTTACACTATATAGTCTAAGTAGTTAGATGCTTGATTTATCTATATGATAAGCAATTTCTCAAGTATAAAGGTTCATGCACAAATTCTTAAAAATTTATTGAAAATTATTAAGCGAATTTTTGAATATTTGAAAGGAGCTATGAATTATGCACTGACATTTCCAAAGTCATCGCATTATATACTTAACTTTTGCATATTTTGATTGGACATGTGACAAAAATACAAGTACAAAAAGCTATTGTTTTTATGTTGGAAAATATCTTATTTATTAGCTTTCTAAAAAACAACCAATTGTGGCTACATCTTAAAGTGAAGTAGAGTAAAATCGCCTTTACAACTACACTTGAAGCTAGTTATCTTGATGTTTATGTTCATCTTCTTATGCACATCTATTCAGATAATCAAACTGTTATTGCTATCACAAAGAATCTTGTTCATCATGCAAGGACTAAGCATATTGAAGTTCATTATCATTATATTCATGAGCAAGTGAAAATGTGGCAAATATTTTTATCAAAGCATTATCCAAAGACAAACTTCAACAGTTTCGCAAATTATTGAACCTTATGCCATTATGACATTGAGGGAGGGATCGTTAAAAAACAAGGCCAAAATAACCAAAATTCTAACAAACCATAGTTTAGGAGATCATCAAAACTTGATCAAAGATGTTCAAAAAAATATATCGCACTAATCTTCAAGTACTCATCGAGAGCTTTCAATTGATATATGCCAATGCATCTATGTGAGACCTAACACTTCAAAAAAAATTCAAACCCTAATTTCTGACCAAAAGTTGCTTCTCACTTAATTTTAATCCAATGATCAGGATTTAAATATCAAAAAGCAAATAATTCAATGGCCAAGATCAAAGCAATCCCAAGCTCATATGAAAAGCTAAATCAAAAACACAAATTGGTGCCGAAAATTGCGGTAGGAGGGCTTTTTAGCTTTATCCGAGTATTTTTTTCGATTCAGGTTTTGATGGTTATAAAAGGACCAGCCCATGGACACTCTTACACATCAACTCTACAAGCTATTTCTCAAGCTTATGCTGGGGTTTCTTCTAGAAGCAGACCTTGGAGCTCCTTGTGTTGATTTTGTTGCAAACTTGAGTTCATCTTCTTTAATTGCTGTTGTACCAGGTCATACCTACCACTTCAACTCTTGAAGACTACATTGTCGCTGCTTATACATCAGAGTCAATATTTCTACTAGGAGTCACTCCTAGAATCCTTTTCTTTCAGCCTATTTCAGATTTGTATCATTATTTCATTTAATTTTCCATCAGGCAAATTTCTTGTGAGCAATTAGTATTCAGCTCCTCTTTATACTTGTCTCCTCTATTCTCTTGTATACTCATCACTCATTATTTGGTCAAGATGTGTATGTGCTAAGGTTACAAGTCTTAAAAAGATCTTGGAATTACCTTTGATTCATTATTTGGACCTGCCTCACTTCCAACGCGTCCAAGGACATTAATATTCAATTACAAAACACTGTTAAAGCTTGATAGCAGAAACGTCTAGATGTCTTCTTGCAAAACATGAGGTTAAGTGCACGTGCACGCGCACGTGCGCATGTGTGCCTGTGTGTGTGTGTGTGTATGCGTGTGTGTGTCTGTCTGTCTGTCTGTCTTTGTGCATGACCATGTGCATGCATTTGCATTGCAAGCACACAGCTGCAGGCATGCACGCAAATAGTTTTTAAATTAGTTGCAGGCATGGAGACAAATATTGAAAACCATACTATTCCACTCCCTCTAATAATGAGTTTTCCTTGCCCAAATGATGGCAAACACCAGAATATATCAAATATGCAAATAATATATATTACCAGGAGGGCAGGATGAAAACTACCAAGCTCATTTCATACAATTTTTTTACATGTACAAAAGCTACAGCATGGCCACATTAGATAATCAGATTATGGAGTCGGAAACGTACTTGAGACAAGGATACTCCAAGCATTTTAATGATTGGTCCTCCTTGTCTGAATCATAATTAATACCAAAATACATCCAAATCGATGTTATATGAGCAACATAAACGATAATAATCTTTTATGATTGGATGAAAACTACAAGCCCATATCTTAGAGAGAATTTATCTACATGTACAAGCCCAACACATGGCCACACCAAACAATCAGATTATGGAGTAGGAAATTTTTCTTGCCCAATCATGCAAATTAAAGTTCTCGATGGACTTGTTTCCTAATTCTTGAACAAGAAAATTAGCCATTATTACTGCAAGAACTTACCGAATAGACACCATAGTTCAGAGCTTGTGAAAGTCACCCTGCATTTAGAGATTCTTAATGAGCTTGAACTAACGATTTTAAATATCTGCTGAGAGACTTGTTTGTATTTGATTTTCCTAGCCAGGCTGCAATCCTTTGTATAAGTGGCAACAATAAGTGCTAATAATAACAAACACAGCTCTTTCACAGCGAATGAAGTTTATGTTCCATAATGTCTCAGAGGCATGGCATAATGGTTATACCACACTGTTCATTAGGGGAGAGGTACAAGACCTGACTGGGTTGCGAATAGACACCATAGTTCAGAGCTTGTGAAAGTCACCCTGCATTTAGAGATTCTTAATGAGCTTGAACTAACGATTTTAAATATCTGCTGAGAGACTTGTTTGTATTTGATTTTCCTAGCCAGGCTGCAATCCTTTGTATAAGTGGCAACAATAAGTGCTAATAATAACAAACACAGCTCTTTCACAGCGAATGAAGTTTATGTTCCATAATGTCTCAGAGGCATGGCATAATGGTTATACCACACTGTTCATTAGGGGAGAGGTACAAGACCTGACTGGGTTGCAATGTAAAATTCCTTTGGAGGGGTGCACAGGCTGTACACGTGCCTTTCTAGGTCTCCAGACTAACCTTCAGGTCATTATCCCAATCTTATAGGTGGTCTTTGGCTCAGTTACCCCTGGTTAGTGGATACGAGGGTCCCATGGTATTAAATGCCCATTCATCTAGTATAGTTGCACTATCAAGTTTAAGCCAGCAGAGTAGTCCATAAGGATTTGTCAAGGTCCACAAAATGCTACATTAAAACAATCAGTTTCCTACCAGACTTTTATCTATGATCAGCGATAACAAAAATTCTGAGACAAACAACACGGGGATGTCAAAGCGATACTTACGTTTACAACATTTAGTGTCTTGGCTACAACTCTTAAAAGACAACTGTTGTAACCATTGAATATCGAAACACAGTATCATCATTTTGGCAAACAAATCATATTTGCCTTACATGCAGCAGATATAGCAGATGGCTTCACCACAATTGTGGATATAAATTAAAATAGTAACAAAAAACTTTACTGAAGATTCTTCCTTGCAACTAATCTGAATTATTGAGAAAATATGGAATTTTGCTGGACAATGTTGAATGAAATTATAAATACATCAGAAATTTGGAACCTAAAATCCCTGAGACTGCCCTTTAATACAAGCTGACTTGTGATTCCTATGCCTGCTGCTGAGCAAGTTTTCCTCAGTTGATGACATCCACAATTACCCTCCTTGATTTGACTGGAGCCCATTTCCACCTCTTATAATATCCCGCTTGAATGAGCGCCAAAGTGAGAACAAAGATGACTTTGAATCCCATCTACACAGCAACAACAGCAATGTCAGAAACCAATACTTGGAAATTATAGAATCCACTAAAACCCATTGGTTATAAATGTAAGTGTAGGCCTACTAATTTTCTTTCCTCCATCTCTGGCTCTGCAGCCCAAGACAAGAAAGTGACTACATCCTTGGCCATCTGCAGAAAATGTACAATATTAAATGATTTCAGTTGGGGATCTGTTTTTTGCTTTTGAAATACAGTTAAACCTTTCGGAATACAGTAAAGCTCTTGAGCGAAAATGAGAAAACCCTATCAAGTATGGATCCATGTCTGTACATAAACATGACAAGAGCATGCACCTTCAGGTTATGTCTGTCACATGTAAGGAGCTTCAACTCGTTAAAGAACAACAGAATCATATGAGATCAATGCAAAAAATGATCTGCTCAATTGTACTACCTTTCATGAGAAAACATTTTACATTGTCTAGCTAGAAAAGCATTTGTTTACGCATCCCCTAATTGAATTTAAGTACAAACAAAGTACATGCAAAGATAAGCCCATTTCAAGATAACAACTTCAAAATACTAATATAAAGGGATTGTGTGAACAGTTGTAGAACAAATAATAAACCCAGAGAAGTCCAATTTCACCGAGAAATGAGAAGTGGTGCAATCATCAGCTCATCACAGTGGAGAACAGGCCATAGTTTTCCGATATGGCAAAAGTATGGAAAACTTCTCAAATATCAAATGCGTTCTCAAATATCAAATGCGATATCATATCTCTGCCTTACGAAATAACTAACAAAAATGCATACTCTCAATGCACAAAAGCACATATAATTTAAAGTTTCATGCTGAATTTCAATAACCAAATAGAAAGATTACAATTAGTCAACAAGAAATTGTGCTCCGATGTGAAAGTCCGAAGTGAAAACATGAGCATATGTTGGCAAATGTCTGAGACTTTTATCATAGATATTCAAAGAAGGCGATGCAATGTGGCTATCAGTCCCATCATATTATTATCTCAGCAAATGCTCAGAGGTCTGGGCTCTGCATTAATACATCAGTACTGAATAGCAGATGCATAATTGAGTCTGATTTACATGCAATCGCATATGTATCTCTTAGAGAAATGCATACATGCATAGTAAAAAAAATCGCACGATTTTTATTAAATAAAAATCGTAAAAATCGCATTCGCGATTTAAATCGTTTTTAACGATTTTTATTAAAAAAAAATTAAGATTTCATATGGTAGATCTCTTTTTAAAATTAAAATTTGATCACTGTGATACTTATGCTTGCTAATAGTCTATCATATACTACCACTTTGCTCTCTAGATAGAACTATATTATTTTCTTGCCCGTTAGAGATTTGACTAACTAAATTAAGTTAAAATTGATGTTCAAAGCCAACTTCCTTCAATTGTGTATGTACATTTTTTGGCATCAAATTATGAATCTGTACCGACCTATAGCTGAATGACATTATAGAGTTTATATGACTGCAATGTTATCAAAAAAACTCTTTGTTGACATCTCACATATGACTCAAGCACAACAACTAACTAGCATCCAGGCCATATAAACTTTTCACTACTTTCACTACTGTCCCATATTGGAGTATATATGAGTTGAATAGGTATTGCGCATACCTTAGATACAAGAGAAAATAAAAATCTTTTGATGAATAAAACCTCGATTTTTATTTTTATTTTTTTAAATCTCTACGATTTAAACGATTTAAATCCCAATTTAAATCTACGATTTAAATCTCTACTTTGTATTATGCATACATGCACTCACATCACATATACACGATCAAAAAAACATTGAGATTGTTATTCTTTCCTTTTTTTTTTAAAGAATAGAGAAGGAGAAAAGAAAGGGAAAAAGAATAAAAATTAGATTATACCTCCCTCACCCCCTCCCCCTCCCCTTGTTACACTTATGTGTTTCTCGAGTAGCTTTGATGTAAACCTTTTCCCTATTCAAGGGCAATTTTCACTCTAGTGCTGGCTAGAGGTTTTTTCCCCATGTTACCACATACATGATACACTCATATGTGATGATACTTCGTATTTAGGGATATTATTCAATTCTTGCTTCAGTTCAGTTCATCATCAATAGAGAGAGTTATTCCAACCATCCGTCTTCTCCCCATCTTACTACGTTTATGCTCCTTGTGTGTGCTCCTTGTGTGTCTCTCTCACTTCTACACACACCTAACAACGGTAACAGAGCCAATTCAGCTCCTTCTCAAGTTCCATTTTTTCGCGTCCAAACATGTACACACTTTTAGAAGGTGCAAATCGACTTTCAAGCATAGAACATTAATTTTCAGGAGCCAGAAAGCATTTCCACATGTCGTTATAGGGTTTTACCCCATTTCGAAAGCATTCGCTCAATTAGAATTGCCATCATAGTGATGGATTGTGACCTGAAATTTCAGCATTCATTCAACTTCCATTGAAATAAAGATCTTGTTACACTCTTGTTCTTTAGTGAAATTGCACACATCAATGACTTGCTTGGCATGCTTCAAGTCGAAGATAAACTTGATGCATCAACTATCCAATGTGCTCTTACATGATGAAACATGTTCTTGTTGCAAAACAACTATGAAACATAGTGGAAAATGTAGATCGAAGACCTGCAAGTTCTACTTCACAGTTTACTATCACAGATGAAACTTCTTCTTAAAGTACAGTGGTTATTCCTTTTCAACCTACACAAGAGTGTCTTACATGGGATGGCAAAAATGTTCAGCCTCATGCATTGATTGCACTTTCTATGAAGCATCATATAGTTCCACACATTTGATCATGTTCTACATCACGACAATCATGGGACACTCTTGCTTCTTTGTATGCCGTAAGTAATGAAGCACATGTTGCATATTTTAAGAAGAAAGTTGAAAAAATGAGTAAGGGATGTGTATGTGACACACATCAAGGACTTGAAAGAGCAATTGGCAAACATAGATGAGATATTCCGGATGTTTCACTCATCTCTACATTGTTGAAGGGATTACCATAATCTTTTCAAAGCTTTGTCATCACACTCTGTTTGGTTGCCAAAGGGAATCCAAATATGTATGCATTTGATGAGGTTGTCTCTTATTTTGCAAGTGCAATCTAAAGTGAATAGGAGTGGTTTGATTGAGGGAACACAAGCACTTGCTATCTCACAAAAAGGGAAAAGCAAGTATAGTTCAGCTTTGGGTTCATAAAAACCAAAACCTAAACCTTCCTTTTCCACTCATTCCTCTAACAATGCTTACTTGAAGAAGGACGAGGAGAAGAAGAAGAAGAAGAAGAGATGCAAATATTGCAAAAGGCTGGTCATACTATTGATGAGTGTAGAGAACTTGCTAAGTGCCATGAAGAAAATAAGGAATCCAATATGTCTATTGCTGAAAATTCTTCAAATGCAAAGAATGATGAAACAAACATGGCCCAAATTTTTTTGGGAATGTATTGTTACATGCCATTATGATGCATCGTTGTATTCTAAATGTATGGTTGTGAGTGAGGCTAATTCGGATTGGTTCTTTGATAGTGGTGCTTCAAAGCACATAACTTCATGCAAAAGGTTTTTTGAATCTTCGAAAAATGCAAATAATGCCTCTTATCCTATTATTGGAGTAGGAGAAATTGAACTTTCGGCTGAAAATGGAGATGTGGTTCTCTTGAAAAATGCAATGTACCGATCAAGAAGAACTTGATTTCAGTTCCTTTTATTGTCAAAGTTGGATTTCATGTACACTTTATTGATAATAAGTGTATGGTTCATGATTTCAACAATGGTGATATTAGCATTATGTCCGATACATTATGCAATGGTTTGTATCGGTTGGATACATACAAGAGGGCTTCCTCAAATGCCTTGGTTGCTCATAATTCCTCCATGGCTGAAATGGAACTTTGACATGCTCATTTTCATCACCTAAACTTCAATAGTTTGCTTTACTTGCAAAAGAAGAACACGGTTATTGGTTTGTCAACACTTAGTCCATTGAAAACCATGCATGTGAAGGTTGCATTCTTGGAAAAATGCATTGTGCTTCTTTTCCAAAAGATAGTCATACACACACTACAAAAACCTTGAAGCTTGTTCACAATGATTTATGTGGTCGTGTCAAAACTCCATCTTTAGAAACATGCATATTTTGTTACCTTCATCGAGGATGCTACTCGCCATACTCTATGAAAGCAAAGAATGAAGCATTTTCTTACGTCAAAGCATTTTTATCTATGGCTTAAAGTTTTTCTGGAAACAAGCTTTTGACTCTACGCACATATCATGGCGTTGAATACATGTCACATGAGTTTAATGCTTTTCTTCATGAAAGAAGAATTTTACACCAATGTACAGTGCCATATACACCTCAGTATAATGGTGTTGCAGAGCGTAAAAATAAAACACTCCTTGAAATGGCACGATGTATGGTTAAAAGAAAGCACCTTCCCAAGGTGGTACGGAACGTTTGGTACGACACTTGCCGTACCAAACGTCGAGATATGGAATGATATGGAACGTTATATATATGAATGTATATATGAATGCACATAGAGAGATAGAGTCTAGTCTCTAGATACACAAATATGATATTATATAATTTATATGTATGTGCTAAAGTCTACATGATTCATGAATCATGATGTATGTATGCATTAAAATGTAGTTCAATGTACATTATCATTTATATTATATTTTAAAAATTAGAGCTTAGATGCATGTCGCAGGCGGGAGCTCCAAAAAAAAACCAAGGAAATTTTTTTATCAAGGAACGCGTTTTGAATGTTGTTTGGTACGCACGTTCCGTACAGAATGTGTAGTACGTATCAAACACGTTTGGAACGTGTTCCAAACCTATTATGCACCTTCAAGTTTTGGATGAAAGCGATCATGTGTGCAAACTATGTGTTGAATCACTATGCTACAAAAGCATCGAGAGTCATCACTCCTTATGAGTCTTCGAATGGACATAAACCTATGGTTAGTCATATGCACATGTTTGGTTGTTTGGCATATGCTCTTATGTCATCACAACAATATCACAAACTTGATGACAAGGTAAAAAAATGTATATTTGTTGGTTATAGTGTTGAAAGTAAGGGATATCGTTTGTACAATCCATTGATGAACATAATTATTACGTCGAAACGTGATATGTTTTGAAAATTCAGTTTTTCCTGTGCTTGAATGCCAAAAACAACCAACAGTTAGATCACAAGATGTGTTTGATACACAGTACACTCATGAATTTATTCCAAAGCGGTGCACTTGACTATGGCCATGTAGGCGAGTCAAGTGAGGTTCAAAGGGCAGAAAATTTCCAGCCAAATAGAGCTGAAAATGCAAAGAATTTCCAACCAAACATGGTTGGAACTATTGGAAATTTCCAACGATAAATGGCTGAACATTTGCATCAAAATATGGCTAAAAATGAGCATGAAATTCAACCCACGTATGAGATACATATTGAGGATGTATTACATAATGAATGCATGTCTATCAAGAGTGCACTGAGGATGTATTACATAATGAATGCATGTCTATCAAGAGTGCACAAACTATGTCAAAATGGTTGAAACAAAATTTGCAAGACAGTGAATTGAGAGCACCTTTACTTGGTAGAACAAGATCAAGCTTTCTCCATGTATCAAGTACTTTTGTGAGTAATTCTCTTATAGCAATAGCATATAATGAAGAGCCACTTATTTTTGAAGATGTATGTGATGATCAACATTGGATGAGTGCTATGCAATCAAAAATGGATTACATGCATAGGAATGGTACTTGAGAGTTATGTGAATTACCAAAAGGAAAAAATGTCATTGGTACAAAGTGGATTTATAAGATTAAGAGAAAGTCAGATAGTAGCATTGATCGCTACAAAACTAAATTGGTTGCCAAAGGATATGCACAACAATATGGCATTGACTATGAGAATACTTTTGCACCTACTTCAAGCATGACTACCATTGGTACTGTGGTTGCATTAGCTACCCAACAAGGTTGGAAAGTATATCAATAGGGCATAAAAGCAACTTTCTTGAATGGCGATTTGCAAAAAGAGGGTTATGTGAAGGGACCTCATGGATTTGCCATGAAATGGCAAAAGCATATGGTTTGTGGCTTGCATGAAGTTTTGTATAGTCTCAAGCAAGCTCCACGTGCATGGTATGACAAAATCCATAAGCACTTGATTGCTCTTGGTTTCACATGTAATCCCATTGAAAGCACACTATGTATGCAATGATAGGCCTATCTTATAGCGTGTGTTCCTTGTGTTGATGGGATACTCGTGACTAGTCAGTGATGCAAAACTTGACATTCTTATGGCTGACTTGCAACATACTTTTGATGTTACTTATCTTGGTCTTTTGAGCTACTATCTTGGCATCTAGTTTATATCCGTTGAGGGGGGAATCGTTATGCATCGAGCAATAGCACCACCTAGATTCCCTGGATGAGTTTCGTACACAAAGGGGCTTGACAATAAACCTTGGCAAGACCATGGTCATGATCTTCCACACCTCCCCCATCATGAGAAATGGAGCAGGATTCAGAGCTCACGGTGGACAAATTGAGGTAGTCTCTTCCTATGTCTACCTTGGAGTCACATTGAACAGCTTGCCTCGCCCCTTGAGCATGAGACAGGCAACCACCGATAGACTCACACGAGGATATGCAGCTTTAGCCAGGTTAGAGCCGAGATGTCGCCAAGCACACTTCCAAGAACCCCGCACAAAGGGGTGGCTATTTGACACACTAGTCAGACCAGCTATGATGTATGCTTCGACAGTTTGGGCCCGAGGCCTCACAGTCACCCAGTGGAGTGCGATCGAGAGGCCACAAGTACGTATGATCTCGCGATTATTTTGGGGGAAACAGTCGATGCCAGATGACATCATCAAGGAAGAGCTAGCTGCACCACCCATGGTAATAGATGCACTATTCCATATTATCTTCTTTATTCAGAGGATGAGGGAGCTCCCTAGAGACAGACTCACACACAGAGCTTGGTACACTCAGGCTAGAGTTTGGTTTGATAGTCATGGACTTGATATGGACAGATTACCACCTTTTCAATATGTCCCAGACTCACCTTGCATCCACCTCTCCCATCGTGAGAGGAATGTTGTGCTCTGACAGGATCTCTGGAAGCTCTACATTAGTCAGACATGGCACACACCACACACGGGATCGAGACTATCGCACTACCGAGACCAGTTCTTAGACATACTAGCGGACGGTTTCATCCAGCGACCATGCTACATGGATACTTACATGCCTCATAGCTCGAGGGTAGCGATTGGCCAGTTGAGAGTCTAATCACACTGACTAGAGATTGAGACAGGCATAGCCGCAGACATTCCTAGAGAGCAGCGGATATGCAGGGTATGCAGAGTAGAGATGGAGGATGAGGAGCACTTTGTATGCAGATCTAGCGCATATGATGACATCAGAGACAGATATGAGACTCTGTTTACAGGGCAGCCCACCCTCCGAAAGATCATCGACTCTAGAGTCAAGCGAAAGCTCGCGCAATTCTTACTAGAGATACAGAGTCACACAGATTCCCTACTCCAGCCTACTCTAGCAACCCATATAGGAGGGAGACAGAGTCAGCTCACTGACTTCTTTATTCCACGACATGCAGCAGCCCTCCCCTCCTCAGCTTACACACCGAGAGGGGTGACTCTTCAACACGCTCAGACTTCTCGAGCTAGGAGACGACCCCATGCTATAGGATATCAAGCCTCGAGACTTCGCCGACACCAGATTGCGGAGATCTAGGCTCGTGACCATCGCGCCATAGAGGAGAGATGATCCCAAATGATGGCTGATCCCGCTGCAGCCATTAGGGTGGCCTTGACTCCACCTCCACCTATGTATCACATCTTACATCCGTACACTAGCTCAGGATGGAACTAGTTAGTCGTTTCATATGCATTCTCATAATTGTTGTACTACCCTTTTCCATATAGACTATCATAGATATCGCACCCCATACACCCCCCACTTTCATGGGTATCTCCACATGCATACTACGAAGATCTATATCAGCTTTACCAGTTTTTTCAGCACTTTTATCTTTTCCGATAGACAAAAGATACACCCATGTACATCGATTTGTCTCATAGGCCGAGTTCGGGCCTCCTAATAGACGTAAAAACTCTCTCTCTCTCTCTCTCTCTCTCTCTCTCTCTCTCTCTCTCTCTCTCTCTCTCTCTCTCTCTCTCTCTCTCTCTCTCTCTCTCTCTCTCTCTCTCTCTCTCTCTCTCTCTCTCTCTCTCTCTCTCTCTCTCTCTCTCTCTCTCTCTCTCTCTCTCTCTCTCTCTCTCTCTCTCTCTCTCTCTCTCTCTCTCTCTCTCTCTCTGCACCCGCTCGACGCTGCCCTGCCTCCCTCTGCTCGGGGCACCCGCTCGGCGCTGACCCTCTCCCTGCACCCGCTCGGCGTTGCCCTTCCGCCCTCTGCTCGGCGCTGCCCGGCCCTTCTCTGCCCCGCCTGGCCCTACACCGGGATTGCCTCGCTCCGCCCTGGTCTCTACCCGACGTCTCCTGCCCACCACCATTGCGCCTGCCCGACCCAGCCCGCCACCCTCCACAACCAATCCCTGCCCAACACGTCAACCGTTCCCACCACAGTCGTCGGCACCCCCGATCCAGCCACAGCTGTCACCCACTTACCCTCCAACCCTTATCGAAACCCTAATCCACATCATGTATCCATACGACTCAAGCACTAACCTTAAAATGCCAAAAAAAACTAACCCTAACCCTAGCCATGACCTAACCCTAACCCTAACCCTAACTTGGACCTAAAAACCCTAACCCTAACCCTAAGCTAAAGCCCAACCCGAAAACTTGAAACCCCAATAATCTGAACTCCCTCCCCCTCCCTCCCTCCCTCCCTCCCTCCCTCCCTCCCTCCCTCCCTCTCTCTCTCTCTCTCTCTCTCTCTCTCTCTCTCTCTCTCTCTCTCTCTCTCTCTCTCTCTCTCTCTCTCTCTCTCTCTCTCTCTCTCTCTCTCTCTCTCTCTCTCTCTCTCTCTCTCTCTCTCTCTCTCTCTCTCTCTCTCTCTCTCTCTCTCTCTCTCTCTCTCTCTCTCTCTGCCCGAGCCCTAATCCTAAACCTTGAAATGGCTCCCATGGACCGGAAGGAAGTGGACGACCTTATCGCTAAAGCTCTCAAAGAGGCCAAAAAGGAAGCAGACCGCAACCTCAATATGGAGATACGAAAGATGATGGAAAAGTTCAAAGGACTCGAAGAACAAGTAATGAATAAAGTAGGACTGGAAGAACAAGTGAAGACTCTCACAGAAGAAAGAGACCATTGGAGGACAGCTTATGAGCACATGAAAGAAGAGGGGGAGATCTCCAACGTGGAGATACTCAAGGAAGAAATAAAGAAGGAAATCAAAACGGAGGTAGAATCTACTCGAGAGTCATGGGTGGAAGCGGTACACAAAAGGGTTAAGAAGGAAGTTAGGGAAGACGTGCAGAAAGAAGAGCTCACACGAGTCCAGGATACACTTGAGGAGGAGAGGCTTCGACACACTCGAAGACTTCACATTCGGATTACAGGCCTACCGAAGGGGTATCACCGGAGGCAGACGCCACTGACATTTGCCATCGACTTGGATACGAGAGCATGCCTTACACAGACGCATGGAGGGTTGGGAGGGATACATCACGTTTGCGAGCACTCATCCTCAAAATGAGTTCGGAGGAGGCACGGACCGCCTTTTTTAGACGTCGATCAGTACTACGTGGACTACCCAACGGCACCCTCTACATGGACGAGGACCTCAAGTGTATGCAGGTGGCACACCGACGCGCTTGCATGCCACAGATACTCCAGGCACGTCGAGGGGGGAGGAAGGCCTTTTACCGTGATGGTAAGGTCTTCATAGATGGACGCCCTATCAAATAGGGCCATGCGGCCTATGAGACATCACTACACAAGGAGACACCACTCAGAGGAGTGGTGTGGAACTGCAACGGGGCACTCTGGACGCGACCAGACAGAGGCGAGGAGATCCTCGCATCACATGACTTTGTGTGCATCACAGAGACACACGAGAGCCCATATAGAGGTCTACCACGCATTGCAGGTTTTCATTGGGAATCTGCATTCAGGACTACGACGAGACAGAGTACAGCGCGAGGATCGGGAGGAGTGGCCATCGTATTTCGACAGGAGATACAGAGCCGGATCCATATTATAGGTAGAGATGAGGAGGCACGATACATGTGGGTTCGCATAGAGATAGCACAGGGGAGCTCGATTTACATCGTAATATGCTACTTCCCACCAGGCGGATCTCGATACGCAGGACAGGATCTGGGGGGACCGATCCGAGATAGAGACTCACCATACACAACGCTTTCAGATGAGATACTACATTACAGCACACTTGGTGAAGTCTTCCTTATGGGGGACTTCAATGGCCGCACTCAGTCGCATCAGTGCGAGGCATATGACATGGATCACCCGCATCTCATGAGGGCTAGAGACCCGGTTGAGCTTAGCACCAGCAGAGTATCGGCAGATACGGGTCAGGACACCACCGGCTATGGCAGACATCTACTCGAGCTAGGCAGTCCACATCATCTCGTTATATATAAGGGGATGAATCCGTGGCCAGGTTCAGGCGGATTTACTTGCTTCCCTCACGGGGGACGTGAGAGCACAGTCGACTACATTTTGGGTACTACCTCTGGAGCTTCACTCATCCCTTCACTTAGTATTGGACGACGCCCACTCAGTGCGGACCACACATTTATTACATTCACACTCTCATCTCCGATTCCATTAGACCCTCCCTCACCCACTGAGATACATACCACGATACACTTCACACACAAGCTCTCACACGTTTATGCACACCATTTACACACACGCCTACTCTCCCTCGATCCATTCTCACCTTTGGACACACTTACATCACATATCACCTCCATCCTACAGGACTCAGCTCTCCGCAGCTTCCCACACCGCACACATATGCACCCTCCACGCACAGGATCCATGCCCCAGAACCGTTGGTATGATGCAGACTGTCGTGAGCTGCGGAAGCACCTACGGATTTTAGAGCATAGAGGAGATATTACACACACACAGGCACAGAGTCGCATGCAGAGCCTTACTCGCCGCAAACGGCAAGACTCGGAGGAGAGACAATATTGGGATATTTACTATTTGCTCATGACTCGAGACAGTGTAGTGGCATGGCGACATTTGAGAGAGAGGAGACAGCAGACACATATCCGAGACCCGAGCACTTGGCATAGCTATGCACGGAGCCTATACGAGATCCCAGACCAGCCGCCCATTCCCAGACCGCAGAGCCCACGTCCTACTACCTCTGACTTCTTCACACCCACTATGGTGGGACGCGCTATTGCCCGGCTGCAGCATGGCAGGGCCCATGATCATTTCGGTTTACAGGCAGAGCACCTCATCTATGGAGGCACGACTCTCGCACCGCTCATTGCCCATCTCTTCAACCGTGCATTGGTCGAAGGGTTCCCAGACTCGTGGATTGAGCACACCATAGTGCCCATTCATAAGTCAGGTGATACTATGGATCCAGCTACATACCGGACGATCATGATTGGCCCTATATTGGCCAAGTTATATGGGGCGGTACTAGAGACAGAGTTGAGTACTCTCGCTGAGAGGAAGGGCATCAGGGCTCCAGGACAGGCAGGTTTCAGACGAGATTACTCTACCATTGACCACATCTTCACTCTGAGATGCCGATCGACCAGGCCAGGGTGAGGAAGAGGAGATTATATTGTTGCTTTGTGGACTTCCGCAAAGCATTTGACACTGTTCCCAGGGATGACTCTTCAGACGACTACTTGACATCGGAGCTCAGGAGGAGATGATATGGGGGATCTACGCCTTATACGAGAGAGTATCTGGTAGAGTCAGATGTCCAGGGGGCTTATCTGATCCACTTGCTAGCACTATCGGGGTGAAGCAAGGATGCCCTCTCTCACCCACCCTCTTTGGTCTCTACATTGATGAGATAGTGGACTTCATACAGCAGCAGGGGGGAGATGGCATTGAGGTACACGGGTCCACTGTCCATATTCTTTTATACGCTGATGATATTGTATTGGTTTCAGAGTCTGCAGAAGGTCTACAGCATCATCTACACGGCCTAGATGACTTTTGCAAACACAGAGGGTTATCTGTGAACCTTGGTAAAACCAAGGTCTTGATCTTTCATACATCAGCACAGGTACGCAGACATAGTTTGTTCACAGCAGCAGGTGGACCGATCGAGGTGGTCGGATCATATGTTTACTTGGGGGTGACATTTACAGCAGCATCAGGGGTCTGCTCTATGGCTCAGGAAGCCCGTGACCGCATCACACGTGGCTACGCAGCACTAGCTTTGATGGAGAGACAGTGCCACCAGGCATATTTTCAGGAGCCCCGCACAAAGGGGTGGCTCTTTGACACTTTGGTTACACCAGCGCTCATGTATGGGGCAGCCATATGGGGACCAGGATTAGCTACATCAGTATGGACAGCATTAGAGAGGCCACAGATCCTCATGATTGCAAGACTTATCCGAAGCAAGCCTTCAGTACCACATGATATCATTAGAGCAGAGCTCGCTGCACCACCGATGCTAGTTGAGGCACTATTCCAGACAGTATGCCTATTACACAGACTTCGGAGCATGGATACAGAGCGCATTGCTTATCGTGCTTTCGAGGCATCACGTGATATGGCATTAGCAGGCGACACCTCCTCATGGTATGCACAGACACGAGACTGGCTTGCCCACCATGGCTTTGACATAGACAGACTACCACCACTACAGTACGACTCTCATGCACCCACTACTCGCTCTCTCATCAAGAGAGGAATAGGATCATTCGTCAGGAGATATGGCATACATACATACAGAGGACATGGGTGAGCCCTAGGGGTACATTGCCACCGAAAATGCTCTACTACCGCGAGCATTTTCTACATATATCGAGCACGGGCTTCATCGAGATCCCGAGATACATGCAGACCTACCTTCCCCACCACCTACGAGTCGTCATTGGGCAGCTCCGGGTTTCATCACATCAGCTCGAGATTGAGAGGGGTCGGTCCAGGGGAGTCCCCCGTGAGGAGAGGTGGTGCCCGGTATGCCAGACAGAGGTAGAGAGTGAGGAGCATTTTGTTATCAGATGTCCAGCATACTTAGACCTACGAGCACAGTTCCAGATCGAGGAGTCATTCCAGCTTTGCATGACTATGGGAGACCAGAGACGCTTGGGACGCTTTCTCACAGCAGCATACGAGAGGCGAGAGCGGTCACTATAGCCCATACATCAGCCACGGGTGAGTACCAAGCAGACCATTACACAGTTCTTTCAGCGAGTTGAGCTACGTCAGAGAGGTCCATCTATAGGGCTCACGCTACACCAGGAAGCAGCACAGAGAGCACGGCGTCGACCACGCATGGGCGGATATCGTCGACCACGACTATATCAGGAGGATATCTCACGCATCAGGATCGCCTACGACCACATGATGGAGCATAGGCGTACCACCACCCCTTGGGTTGTCTTCCTTCAAGAGGCACTCAGACCACCACCGATGTACCACATACTACACCCACCTCCACCCATCACCAGTAGCTAGGGCGTTTTACTCACATTTTGGATCCCCCCATGTATTAGGTGGCCACTATCTGCAGAGTCAGAGCCAGTCTCCCCAGCCTTTTCTAGCCCTATATAGCTTTGCGTAGCGATATACTTTTTATTTCATTTTATCTTCTACACAGGGTTACTACACTTGTACATGGTTTTTGTCTCATAGGCCAAGTTTGACCTCCAGAAGACGTTAATATGACTTTCTTTCTTTCTTTCTTTCTCTCTCTCTCTCTCTCTCTCTCTCTCTCTCTCTCTCTCTCTCTCTCTCTCTCTCTCTCTCTCTCTCTCTCTCTCTCTCTCTCTCTCTCTCTCTCTCTCTCTCTCTCTCTCTGAGGAGTGGACTAGGCACACCATTGTGCCTATCCACAAATTTGGAGACACCCTGGATCCAGGGAATTACAGGACCATCATGATTGGCCACACCATGGCCAAACTATATGGTGCCATACTTGAGGTAGAGCTCATCTCATATGCAGAGACTGAGGGGCTACGAGCACGAGGCCAGGCAGGTTTTCGGCGAGCCTTCTCTACTATTGATCACATCTTCATTTTGCACTGCCTCATTGATGGGGCAAGGGTGCGGAAGAAGAGACTATATTGCTGCTTTGTGGACTTCCGCAAAGCTCTCTCTCTCTCTCTCTCTCTCTCTCTCTCTCTCTCTCTCTCTCTCTCTCTCTCTCTCTCTCTCTCTCTCTCTCTCTCTCTCTCTCTCTCTCTCTCTCTCTCTCTCTCTCTCTCTCTCTCTCTCTCTCTCTCTCTCTCTCTCTCTCTCTCTCTCTCTCTCTCTCTCTCTCTCTCTCTCTCTCTCTCTCTCTCTCTCTCTCTCTCTCCCCCCCTCCCCCCCCCCCCGTGTTCTATGTGCTCTATGTGCTTTGTATGAGCCTTGAATGAAATGAAAAAGGCCCTCCTAGCGAGCCATTTTCAGCATGTATGGAGGGGCCTTCATTTTTGCACATGTACGCAATGCATTGCAAACATACACTTAATGTAACGTTGCATTGTGTACATTACAAAGGTTTGCAATGTGTAGGCTATGCAAGACTTCTCTAGAATGACCATAGTCAAAATTGTATTACTTTCTTTAGTTGCATTCTTTGGTTGGAAACTATACCAATTAGATATTAAAACGGCATTTCATAATGATGATCTACATAAGGATGTCTACATTCAACAGCTAGAAGGTTTTGAAGTGAAAGATAATTGTTTGCAAGCTAATCAACGCTCTTTATAGTTTGAAGCAAGCACAACAAGCTTGGTAAAAGAAGATTCATTTATATCTTATTTTCATTGGTTTTAAAAACTTTGACACTTCTCCTACTCTCTATGTCAAATTAAAGGTAGATGTTATGACCAAAATCATCATTTATGTTCATGATATGATCATGACAAGTCACAATGATTCAAATCTACAGTTCTTTATGCCAACACTTAAGAAATTTGACACAAAATAAGCACATTGAGAAACTTCTAAAAAGGTTTGAAATGCAAGATTCTAAACCTATGCAAACTCCTATGGATATTCGTGTGTCTTTACAAGCAGAAACAAAGTCAGATCCCTTGGATGTTACTGTCTATTATCATGTAGTTGGTTGCTTAATTTATCTTTGTAATAATCATCCTAAAATTCAGTTTGCTCTTTCTCAAGTATCAAGGTTCATGCACAAACCTCTTAGAACTCATTGGAAAGCAGTTAAGTGAATTTTCAAAAATTTGAAGGAAACAAAGAATTATGTACGTTTTTTTGTAAGTGATCACACTTTATAGTTCAAGGATTTGCATTTTCTGATTGCGCAAGTGATGGAGACTCGAGAAGATCTACAAGTGTCTATTATTTCTTTGTAGGAGAATGAATGTTTAATTTCTTAGCATTCTAAGAAACAACCTCCAAAAGCTACATCTTCAAGTAAAGTAGAGTATAAAGCTACCTCTAGAGCAATATTTGAAGCTATATGGTTACATTTTTAGTTATCTTGATGTTTATGTTCACTTACCTATGCAAATACTTACATGGTTATCGAGCAAAAACAAAACATATTGAAGTTCATTATTATCATATTCGTGAGCAAGTACTTAAGAAGTGCATTGAACTTGTCTATGTTCCTATAAGTGAGAACGTGGCAGATATGTTTATATCCCAATATGACATTGAGGGGGGGATTGTTGAACACATTGTCAAATTATGGTCTAAACCCTAATTTCCAGCAAACCTTGATTTCAAAAATGGTCAAAATGAACAAAAATGGGCAAAAATTATTATTGGATATACTTTAAGTGCTCTTTTCAAGAGCTATCTATTGATATATAACATGGACCCATCACAGACCTAAAGTCCTCCAAAAGTGAAAATCTTAATTTTTAAGAATGAACAGTTTTAAGTGGTTTCATACTTAATTTAAGGGTCCATTCATCACAAACTTTGTCCAATAAGTTTTAATTAAATAATTTTATGATTATCCTATTGTTCAAATCGAAAAATTAAAAAATAAAAACCCAAAAAAACACTCCTTACACAATCTGTCGTGAATCACGGTGGTTTTTGTAGGGAGCCTTTTTAGGGGTTGTTGGACTATAAAATAAGGCCCTTGAGGCACTCAAAGTAGATCTTACCTTATGCCCTAGGTGAAGGTACTGATTGGAGCTGACTTGGAGATCTTTTGGAGTACATATGCTGCTGCCCTCTTCTTCTTACACACATATAAAGTGTGTGCACCTGCTGATTTTGTAAGTTGCTGCGTGTTTTTGGTTTCACTTCTATTCTTGCTGCTGTACCAGGCATTTCCCACCTATGACCTCAAGCATTGAAGTTCTTGTAGCTGCTTATATTAGAGGACATCCAATTTCTGTTTACATTGCAGGATTTTACTCTTTAATCCAGCACATAGGTTGTTTTCCCTACAAACCGTCTATCGACACTCCATATTCTAGCACACTTTCACCTTCAATAACTCTTAGGCACACTTCTTTCCATTTTTGTACCTACATCCATTCACCTTCAGCCTATTGTCCAAATATTACACATATTGTATAATTATTCTTTCATCAAGTAGTTATTATTTAGAGTAGCCCTTTTAGCTAGTCGTTTCTATCTCTTGTCTCTGGTCTATTTTTGTAATCATTTATCTATCTTATTTGGTTCAAGGTGTGTCTGTGTGCAAATAAAGGAGTGTCAAGGTTCTGAGTGTTGGAAAGATCATGTGATTTAAATTGGGCTTACCTCACTACCAACAAGATGATTAGAGGAGGTATGCTATTCGATCATGGCCAACAGGTGGGTAGAATCAACATTCTTACCTCTTGTTACCTTGGAACTATATTCTTACATGCCATTGATATGGGTGTAAGCTCTTTGAGAGTCTTATCTCTAAAGATATAAGAGACGCTATCCTAAGGATTGGAGCAAAGCATGTAGTACAAAATATCACGAACAATGCATCAAGCTATTATAAAAGCACTAAACTTTGCTCTCTAGGTTTAAACGATTTACAAGCTTCCTACGGACTTCATATTTTAAGATTGCCTATGAGTCTCACTAGTAAGCACATACACAATGATCATTAAATAGAGATCCCACATGCTAGGACCATATGTATTGGCAACACGACTTAGCACGATACAAAAAATCTGACAACCCAAGATTAGTAGACACCAACACTGAATGAAGGACACATCAAAACAAGAGCCCAAGAAGAAACAAGAGCTAAAACTGAACTAGAGTATCTAGATGCCAGAATTGCTTGCACCCTTAAGGATGGTATTAGCAAGAATGAATATCACTTTTAATGAAATGATTGTTGAAGTGGGCTAAATATGGCATTTCCAGATTTGAAATATCGAGTACGACATTTATTGAATCGATAAATGGAAAGATCCAACCAGAACCCGCAAGACACATATCAAATCCCACAGAAAAAAATATAGAGAATAAGAATGATAGCCAAACAGATAATGACTTTACAGTGACAACTACATTGAAAGACCAAAGTATATAAAATAAGTACAAAAATTGTGGCAGCATCAGGAGCTGGAGGAGATGAACTTAAGAAATGCTTGATTGTAAGTTTACTGTTGATCAAATACAAAGAAAAAGGAGGGAGAGAAAGGACAGCAAGGGGGCTTGAAGGCAAAGAGGAAAAGAAATTGTAGAAGTTAGGTGTATAATGATAAAGAGTGATACTAACAGCAATGCTATGTGAATCATAACTAGGTTTTCAATTCTAAGAAACTTCCACCATCCATGCTGTCACACAGCAGTCAATTCAATGCAAATTAAATACAGTTCAAGGGCAGAAATACTTTACCTGTGTCTCAGTTGCAGGTACACCATCCTCGTACTCAACACCACCGTCCATCAGCATCTTTGGCATGGCTATGGCACCACCAGGAAAATATGGGTTGTAATGCAAACCCTCCCTTACCTGCTAGCTAGGCACCCTTCAATTCGGTAGATATAGACATTGAATTTGTATTGAATGATTGAGAGATGATACATGCTTAGCCATTCATATGATAACAGGGATTACCGAGACTCCTGCAGGTGGGTCACGATATCCAGTTAAAAGAGCAAAGACATAATTTTGACCATTATGGCGAGCCTGGATAACATCAAAGCATATGTCAGTATAGCTCACTCATAAATATATAAGCAACAAAGCCCAAAAGAAAACCTTGGTAATAAGGCTCAAATCAGGTGGATATGCTCCACCATTTGCAAATCTTGCTGCTTGCTCATTTGGATAAGGACTTGGAAAATGGTCACTTGGTTTTCCTGGCCTAGTATACATCTCACCCTCATCATTGGGGCCATCCTCAACTTCAACTTCTGCCGCCATTGCTTTGACCTCCTCTTCTGTGTATGCTACCCCAATCAGGTCTCGGTATGCCACTAGAGACATGCTATGGCAAGCTGCACACACTTCTTGATATACCTGATGCCCTCTCCTGATTCTGCTCTTGGAAAAATATACCACATGTTAATATTTCCTCCACAGCTTATATTACAGAGCTATCCAACATTAAAAAGGAAAACAGAATTCAAATAAACAGAAATGAGCGTACGATGCATGATCATAAGAACTCAGAAAACCACCGTGAGGCCAGGGATAATGTGGAGCTGCTAGTCCATGCTCTGCTTCATCTGCATAGACGGCACCAACAAGTCCTAGCAAACCAGCAACACCTGTTCCCAAATAAATCCAAGCCTTGGAAGATCCTCTGTTACTCTCCATAATATCATGTCTTTTGTTCATTTCAGCAGCAGCAGTTGCCTGCACGATATTGAAAGAATGAGAGAATTATTTTGATTTCAAACGAGTGAAAAGCACACTACATGCTTCCAGAATGAGATCATCCATTAACACAATCAAGATGGATCTCTGGAAGTCAAAAAGGCATCGATGTAGGAACTTCCCTTTTTCTATTTGGGGAGAGAGAGAGAGAGAGTGTGTGTGTGTGTGTGCGCGCGCGCACGCTCCTCATGTTGGGGTTTTGAATGGAATAAAAAACAAAGCATAACAAAAATCCTTGAAGACAACGCCCCTCCTGCCCCAAAAAATAAAGAAGAAGAAAAAGAGAGGGAACATAAACACAAGTTAGAAAAATTGATTATTTTGAACTGATCTCACCGATTCCTAATGGCAAATAACTATCTCAATCACTCTATTTCTATGACACATGCTCTCAATATGTCCTCTAATATCTTACTAACCACTCAGTCAAACCTTCTATCTAGGGATGGCCATCACTACTCATCTCAAGTGACAATTTAAGCCTATCATAGACAAACTTCCAAAAGTAAAACATAGCATAACAAAAATCCTTGAAGAAATACACCCCCCCCCCCCTCAAAAAAAAAAAAAAAAAAAAAAAAGTGCTTTTATACACTTTCAATCTTTGAAAGTAAAAAAATGAGCTACATCAAAACAGGTATCTAGAGGTTGTTCTTGACAGTTTTGATAAATCTCTTTCATGGCAAGAAAGCTCATCTAAGAAGACAAATTTGGAGATGAGATGAGTTTTGTTTTCAGCCAACCTTGCGTTGTAAGTTGGTTGGAAGTTTTTTATCTAGATACAGAGTTCGATCTACGTACACTAGAAAGGTAATTCAGCATTCAGCCAACTCAAAGTAAAGGTTGGTAAAATAAGTCATTTCAGTCACATTTAAGCAGAATTTTCATTCAGAGATATGAGGAGATGGTAAAACATTTTTCTATGTTCACTTCCATTTATATACCATGTTTGTTTTGTCTCTTACTCTTAGCACTAGAGGAAGAGAAAAATTCATTTGAAGAAATTAAAAGTGCTTGCTACTTCAAGATGAAGAAAACAAAAGGGATGGAAGAGAAGTTTGAAGATGTTGACATCATCATCAGGTGGAAGAAAGATGCAGAAGAAGAAGGTCCAACAATTCCAAAGGGAAAGTAAGACTTCCTTTTCTCTCTTATATTTTCCATATACTTTTCCTACTTTTATCTTCTACATCCAAAGACAAGTCTACGAGAACATCTTATGAAGAAGATAGTTTAAAGAAGAAGCAGTTTCTTGTTTTGCATTATACTTGTTCATGTTTTAGTAGCCTTTGATAAAGAATTGCATTGAGAGAAAGAAAAGCTGCAAATATCTAAGACAGCTTCCAGCTCATATATTTTAACTCATATGTATATGAGTTATGTTTTAGTTGAAGCTTTTGCGCAGGCAGCTTATATGTTCCCTCAAAGAATTCTTGGAGTGTCGATTCAGAGCTACTTGGTATATGACAAGTTACAGAGAAGTATTCTTCTTCTTTACCTAACTCTTGAAATAAAAGTTACCTCATATTTAGTATATGCAGTATACTCAAAAAATTCAGAATTTTTCTGGATAAGAATTCAGAAAATTCAGTATTTTCAGAATTTCAGTATTTTCAGAAAAAATTCAAAATTTCAGTATTTTCAAGAAATTCAGTATTTTCAGATAAATTCAAGAAAATTATGTACATCATCATCTTCTTGGCTATTCTTCCATTTAGTGAGTGCACCACATCATATGGTTGAGTAGTACTCCCATGTTGTAATTCGGCCATCTATATTTAGTGAGTAAGCAATTTGCTTGTGTTACTCTTGTCTCAAAATCTCTTTCTATCTATCTTATCATCTTGTTTAAATTAAGTGTGTATGCTCAAAGGATTTTCAGTATTGGAAGATTCTGGGGCCCCAAATTCCAACACTTGGTATCAAAGCATAATTGATATACACACTTAGTTAAGATGAGTGCGTATAGAATTGAGATTGAGGACAAGTTGGATGGATCGTCTAATTATTCTATGTGGATTTTCATGATGATGAATTTGTTAGCGACAAAGGATTTATGGAGTATCGTCAATGGATCCTTAACAAGACCAAGACAAGAAGGCGAAGAAGAGGATACAACTACTTCAAGAGGAGCTGGTTGTTGGAAAACAATGTCACGAACTGGAAGAACCTTGACATCATGACCCTGCTATTCTCCCCGATTCCTGTCTTCCCGAAAGGCTCCAGTCTCGTATGCTCTCTTTGGAAGGGCTGGAATAAAGTCAAAAGCTTCACAAGAATTAGTGAAGACTGGAAGTGGGCGGCCGGAATCAGACAAAACGACTCTATCTGGTTTCCGATACATGGCATCCGGAGTGTGGAGTCGTGGAACATTCAAAATGCCAAGAAGTTATGGAACAAAGGATTCAAAAAATGGAAACACCTCTGGAAACATGACACCAACAGTTGGATCAACTTCGAGGATATCGACCCTCGCATAAACATCTCCTACGAAGAATGGAACACCTTGCAAAGCAGATGCCTCGCTTGGGAGCGCCACAAAACTCGCCGGCTCATGGGACATGATGCTCCGAACGCGCGTGGTCTCAAATGGCACAATGGAAATAGCCTACTCAAAATCCCGAACATCAAAGAAACGACTGACCTCCAGATCAGCCTCAACAAGAAGTGGTGCCTGTCTTGGACGCGGCTTCGGTGGGACATGAAATTCATGGGTATCTGGCACCCACTTATAGAGATTAAGAAGTCTGTCCTCTTATGGCAAATTCTTCATCGAGGAATTTGGACTAACCAAAAGGCTAGCAAAATTTGTGGGATCCCTCCGTGGTGCAAACGCTGCCACCGTGCAATCGAAGATGTCCCACACATCTTCCTTACTTGCCCCAACTCCTACAGAATCTGGCAGACGGTTGGACTGAAAATCAGAGTTCAGAAACAGCTTAGCTGGAAACAAGTCCTTTTGGGAGAAGCGATCGGATGCTCTGCGGCTCTCTGGAACGCAATCAGAGGGGAAGTCCTGTGGAAAATTTGGCGGGAGCGGTGTGCTCTCAACTTCGGCGACCCTCCCAAGGAGTGGACGATTGAGAAATCTCTTTTCCTACTTGGCAAGAGGATTGTCAACAGTAAGAAATCCCCCCCCTTCAGGCACCATCAAGTCCTCCTTTTGATCAACAACAAGCTCAAACCCAAGTGGGTCCCGCATGAGGGCGACGAGAGGGTGATCAACCTTCTTTGTAATGCAACCTAGGAATCAACCAAGCCTCCCCTGCTTTGTGGGATTTGGGGGGTCCCGTGGGCACTAGTCCCCTTCTTTTGTACCCTTGTTTCTTAATTTAATTCAAGTCCGGGAGAGTAGGCTATTGCCGAACTTCCTTTATATTAAAAAAAAATGTCACATCAGTCCAAAATCCATTTAGACCAAAAACCCAAAATTTGGTACTTAGTCATTTTTGGCACAAAAATGGGTAAAATTTTTATGAGCCTATCTTGTCGAGCTTGAAGAGAGCTTTCCAATGATATATGACATTCAGTCATCAGAGATCAGATTTGGGAGAAAACCCTAACCCTAATTTTTTGCTGATTTAAAGTTTTGACTTCATATGATAGCTCTCGACACGAGGATCATAAAAATGTTCTCAAATCATTCATCAAGTAGTCAGAAGTGTAAAAAAACAGGTCAAGAAGCTATTTTTAAAGTTACCTAAAAACAACTTTAAAAATAAAGCAAACTCACTTAAAATTAGCGATTCAAGTTAAAAAAAGCAACTTTTGGTCAAAAAAATTTGTCCAAGCTTTATTTTGATCACTGGACACTTGTGAGGGCTATATAAAAAAAGGCCTTTGGTCACTTTTGAGTCATCCTACACCAATTGGCAACGCCAGCTTTGGTCCCTCAGTAGAGGTGGTTCTCTAGCATACATGGGGCAGCCATGGTGTACTCTAGGAGCATGTTGAGGAGCAGCTATGGAGTACTTCTTGGAGAAGAGTGTGCTCACACTCTTGCTTATGGAGAGGACATACCAATGAGGAGCTTGGTGGTGTGGATCAACCATCTACATAATGTATTTGAAGATTGTCTTTTACATGAAGATTTCGGTGTACTTCAAAGACATTGGATGGAGGTTAACATAAGATTTGCATCTTATGTTAAGAATTCAGGTAGATGTTCTCTTTATGCACACAGGTACTACTTGGAGTTTATGGAGGCAATGGCATCCATATCAAGAGTCGTCCTATTCGGCATATATAAAGGAGAATCAGTACATGCATGCTACATGCATTCGGATGAGGTGTTAGAGAAGGTCTATTCACATGAGTATGAGGATTTCTGGAAGCAAAATGTTAGCATTCTTTGCTAATTCTGTAAGTATTGTTGGTGCAACACAAGCCTTCACATTTGGCTTGGATATCTACTTTGAAGACTATATATGACGCGAAGACCATAGGAACTTATGCCTATGAATTCTTACCATTTTATCTATTGTAAAAATATAAATGACCTGGCGCATCATTATGCAATCACGCCGAATTGATTGGAAGTCGTGAAAAGGCGGTTGATTGATCGAGAGAATATCTCAATCAATTTTTAGGTGAGAAATTTTAGGAGATTGATTTGAATTCTAATTCAAGTCATCACACAATTCCTATAAAAGCTACAAGAAAAAATGTCGCGGTGTGTTCTTCAATCATCCCTGAGGCGCTCCAATAACCCCGAAGCATTACTGTATCAATCACTGAGGTTGTGAGGTCTACTATATAGCCTACACCTCTGAGTACCATTGAGCTATGTTTATCAAGCCAATGGGAATGTACATTTACATGATCTAATACAAATACTTACATTCATTTACTCTGTGATTCTCTGAGTTATTATCTTCAAGTCTGTCAACCTTGAAGAAGTATATCTCAGGATCTACTGAACCAAATCAAGTGATTCAAAGCTTGATAGATTCAGCTCTATGCATATCACAAACACACAAAGTTTTGAAGCAACTTGATTCAGTCAATTTCAAGAAATTACAGTCAAAGTGCTCACAGTTGCAGTTCTTACGGTAAACGAGTGATTTTCTGGTAGAAGAACGAAGTAGATCTTTCAGAGTAATGCGAAGCTTTGTATGAGAGATAGCTCACTCTATAGCTAGACATCTCTACTTTTAGCTGATCAATCTTTCCGGTGAAAAAGATATCTATACTCTGTACAAAGTCTGACCGAAAAGAGGTTGTCTGAACTAGAGAAGTTTTTTCTTAAACTTCAGAAAAAGTTCTGCTAGTTGAGAGAGTTCATGTGTCACTTACTTACTTCATGTATGTTCACTTGAAGTAATGATAAACAAAATTATAGTTCATTCCGGTACAATTCTGGTACAATTACGGTGACAGTACAGTGGCAGTCTGGTGAAATTTCGGTCCAGTGAAATTTCGGTGAATTTTCTTCAGAAAAGTTAGAGCATTGTCTTATATTTTCCGCAAGGCTCAATCCTCATCGCATCATCAAGGAGTAGAAACAAAGAAAAAGATCAAAGAGGGCTGGTGCAAAGCAGGGTTAGCAGTACCAACTCAATCTTCTGAGTGCATCCAACCATCACTCCCAACAGTGGTATCAGAGCAAATAAGGTAATCATGGGTGATGGTTTTCCTTCATTCATTGACAAATTGGACAGGAACAATTACCAAGCTTGGTCTCTAAGGATGAAGACCTATCTACAAGGAAGGAGCTTGTTTGGATACATATCAGGAGATGAGGAATTGCCCTCGTTCAAGACCAGAGGCCTACCTACAAAGGATGAACATGAGAAGCTAAATCAATGGTGTGCAAAAGATGCTTTGGCAAGGTCATATCTTCTAAACTCTATTTCTGATTTTCTTCTACCTCATGTAAGGAATTGCAAAACTTCCCAAGAGACTTGGGAAACCTTGTCAACATATTTTTCATCAAGCACAAGGGCTAGAAAGAATCAGCTGTGGATTGAGTTTACAACTCTTAGGAAACAATCAAAACAATGTGTTTCAGATTTTGTCACTAGGGTCAAAGACATTGCAGATCAACTTGCAAGTGTTGGAGAAGAAATTGAAGAAGAGCAAATAGTCAGACAAGTGATCAATGGACTAAAGGCAGATGACAAGTGGGAGAGCTTTACCACAGCAATGGACTTGTACATGGACATCCAAGCACCTGATCTAACAACTCTGATTGGACAACTCTTTACACATGAAGCAAAGATCACAAAGAATGGAGAACAATCAAAAGGTAACAACTCTTCTGCCCTTTACACTGATAAAAAGGTAAAAGACAAAGGTAAAAATAAGAAGGTTGATGAAGAAGGCTCTACCTCCCAAGCAAACTATGCAGGGAAAGGTAGATCTTCAAGAGGTAGAGGCAGAGGAAGTAAGCAAGGTAGGGGGAGACCCTATAATCAATCTCCATGCAATATTTGTGGCTTGTCTAATCATACTACAGATGAATGCTACAAAAACTACAAGAACCAAAGAGGAAGAGGTCACCAAAGAGGAGGATACTCTCAAGGCAGAGGCAGATTCAACCAAGGCTACCATGGCTACAACAATAATTATAACAACAACTACAATCATAATAGCAACTATCAAGGTGGATACAGAAATAGGAAAGACTACAACAATTATGCAGAGGAGCAAGATGATTCCCTGTTGATCATGAACATGACATCTAAGTCAGGTATCAATGATGATCACTTATTCTATATTGATTCAGGTTGCTCTAATCATGTAGCTGGAAATGTTGCATTACTTTCTGATTTGGAAGAACCCACGGGCAAACATCAAGTGCAGACAGGTGATGACACAAAACATTCAGTTATTAAAGTAGGCAATGTCAAAACAAGTGATGGTAATCAGAATTTATTAAGCAGAGTGTTGTATGTTCCAACAATCACCAAGAATCTGATGAGTGTAGGTCAGATTGTGGAAAAAGGTCTACAGGTCAGATTCACTCAACATGGTGCATATGTGGAGGATCCAAGACATGGATTCAGAAGAATAGCCAAGGGAGAAAAATCAGGTAGGTTATTTACTTTTGAGCTTGAAGACACCAAAAACATTGCTCTGTATAATTACAAGGATCAAACGCTATCGGAATTGGAGATTTGGCACAAGAGGTTAGGACACATTGGAGAAAGGATCTTAAAGCAAATGTGCAGGGATCAATGTGTGCTTGGGATACCTAATATATCCAAGCAACACATGATATACAAGTGTGAGGCTTGTCAATTTGGTAAGTCACACAGGTTGCCTTATACCAAGAAAGGTTTCATGCATAAAGATTATCTAGAATTGGTGCATACAGATGTTTGGGGACCTAGCAAGGAGCCATCCTTATCTGGATCAAGGTATTATGTGTCCTTTATTGATGATTATAGCAGGTGGACTGTCTTATACTTCATGAAACATAAAGATGAAGTATTTAATTGTTTCAAAAGGTATCTTGCATTAGTTGAAAATCAAACAGGTAGACATTTGAAGAGGCTAAGGTCAGATGGTGGTGGAGAATACTTCTCCAATGACTTTGAAGATTTCTTGCAGGAAAGAGGCATCAAAAGGGAGATTACTACAAGGTACTCACCTGAACAAAATGGGGTAGCTGAAAGAAGGAATAGACTCATTGTAGAAACAGCGAGGTCTATGCTTAATGAAAAGAAGTTGCCAAATTATCTTTGGGCAGAGAGTGTATCTACTGCCACATACTTAATTAACAGGTTGCCATCAAAGACACTTGATGGAATGACACCCTATGAGGCTTGGCATGGTAAGAGACCATCTCTGGATCATTGTAAAATCTTTGGGTGTGTTGCATATGTGCATATTCCCTCACAGGTAAGGGGAAAGCTAGATCCTAAGGCTGAAAAGTGTATCTTCATTGGTTATGACTTGAACCAGAAAGGGTACAGATTCTACAACCCCTCAAACAAAGGCTTCAAGGTAAGCAGAGATGTCATCTTTGATGAAAATGATTCATGGTATGAAAATGAGTGCAGGAAGGTTAGTCTACCTTATGACATGGAAGAAGACTTTCCCAAGCTTATCAGGCAAGAACCAATTCAGAAAGAGGACACAAGCTCAGATGATGAAGACACCATCAACATTGAAGAGTTCAAGGCCTGGAAATCCAAAGGGAAGATGAAGATGAAGCAACTTGAAGACAATCCAGAATCCTCAACTCAAGCTATGAGGAGATCTTCAAGGGAAAAGAAGAAACCTATCAGGTATGGGTATGATACTTCACTTGTAACCAAGCACTCTGTATATCTTGCAAAGGATCTATTAAATGGAGAACCAGGTTCATTTGAAGAAGCAATCACTAAACCAGAATGGAAGGAAGCAATGGATGAAGAAATGCAGGCTCTCAAAGAGAGTGATACTTGGGACTTGGTACCCAAGAAGGACTCTATGAAGGTGATAGGATCCAGATGGATCTACAAACTCAAAAGGAATTCAGATGGTACAATAAACAGGTATAAAGCTAGGTTGGTAGCCAAGGGTTTTGCACAAACCCAAGGCATTGATTATGAGGAGACATTTTCTCCGGTGGCTAAAATGCCAACTATCAGAGTTATGGTGAGTGTTGCTGCATCCAAGAACTGGAACATGTACCAATTGGATGTGAAGAATGCATTCTTGAATGGATGGATATCTGAAGAAGTCTACATGGCACAACCACCTGGCTATGAAGAACCCAATAAGGTAAATCATGTTTGTAAATTGAAGAAGGCTCTGTATGGTTTAAAGCAGGCACCTAGAGCATGGAATTACAGGTTGACAACATATCTCCAAGATCAAGGATTTGTGATGAGTAAAGCAGACACTTCTCTGTTCATAAAGAGGAGCAATACAGAAGTAATATATTTATGTGTCTATGTTGATGACATCATTATTACAGGAAATGATGTTCAGGGAATTAGACACATCAAAGGACAGATGATGAAGGAATTCAAGATCAATGATCTTGGATTATTGAAATACTTCCTAGGACTTGAATTGATCTACACAAATTCAGGTATCTATATTACTCAGAAGAAGTACATACAGGACATGGTCAAGAAATTTAATTTGCAGGAAGCTAAAGTCTCAAACATTCCTATGGAGGTCAACCACAAACTCAGTGCACATGAAGGAGAAGAACTCAAAGATATTACAGGTTACCAAAGTTTGGTAGGTAGTTTAAATTATGCTACCTTAACCAGGATTGATATATCATATGGTGTTAGTGTGCTTAGCCAATTCATGCACAAACCAAGGGTACCTCACCTAGAAGCAGCTAAGAAGATCTTGAAGTATCTAAAGGGAACTCAGAACCATGGTTTGTACTTTCCCTATACATCAGATATTGATATTAAAGTGTATTCAGATGCAGATTGGGCAGGTTGCAAGGATGACAGGAGGAGTACATCTGGTTACATATGTTTTGCAGGTGATAAACCAATTTCTTGGTCAGCCAAGAAACAACCCACAATAGCTTTGTCATCTACTGAGGCAGAGTACAGAGGGCTAGCTAATGCCACTCAAGAAGCTATCTGGTTGAAGCTTTTGTATACAGAACTAGGCTTATACACAAGGCCTCCAGTTATCTTTGGAGATAATACAAGTTCTCTTCATCTTGCAGCGAATCCAATATATCATGCTAGAACTAAACACATAGAGGTTCATTACCACTATGTGAGAGAGAAGTTGCTCAGTAAAGATATTCAGTTGACTTATGTGTCTACTGATATACAATGTGCAGATTTGCTTACTAAAGCATTGGATGGAAACAAGCTATTCAGATTTAAATCCATGATTGGATTACAGGAAATAATTGAAGACTAAAGATAAAGACTTGAGCCAAAGTGTTTGGCTTGAGGGGGAGCTGTTGGTGCAACACAAGCCTTCACATTTGGCTTGGATATCTACTTTGAAGACTATATATGACGCGAAGACCATAGGAACTTATGCCTATGAATTCTTACCATTTTATCTATTGTAAAAATATAAATGACCTGGCGCATCATTATGCAATCACGCCGAATTGATTGGAAGTCGTGAAAAGGCGGTTGATTGATCGAGAGAATATCTCAATCAATTTTTAGGTGAGAAATTTTAGGAGATTGATTTGAATTCTAATTCAAGTCATCACACAATTCCTATAAAAGCTACAAGAAAAAATGTCGCGGTGTGTTCTTCAATCATCCCTGAGGCGCTCCAATAACCCCGAAGCATTACTGTATCAATCACTGAGGTTGTGAGGTCTACTATATAGCCTACACCTCTGAGTACCATTGAGCTATGTTTATCAAGCCAATGGGAATGTACATTTACATGATCTAATACAAATACTTACATTCATTTACTCTGTGATTCTCTGAGTTATTATCTTCAAGTCTGTCAACCTTGAAGAAGTATATCTCAGGATCTACTGAACCAAATCAAGTGATTCAAAGCTTGATAGATTCAGCTCTATGCATATCACAAACACACAAAGTTTTGAAGCAACTTGATTCAGTCAATTTCAAGAAATTACAGTCAAAGTGCTCACAGTTGCAGTTCTTACGGTAAACGAGTGATTTTCTGGTAGAAGAACGAAGTAGATCTTTCAGAGTAATGCGAAGCTTTGTATGAGAGATAGCTCACTCTATAGCTAGACATCTCTACTTTTAGCTGATCAATCTTTCCGGTGAAAAAGATATCTATACTCTGTACAAAGTCTGACCGAAAAGAGGTTGTCTGAACTAGAGAAGTTTTTTCTTAAACTTCAGAAAAAGTTCTGCTAGTTGAGAGAGTTCATGTGTCACTTACTTACTTCATGTATGTTCACTTGAAGTAATGATAAACAAAATTATAGTTCATTCCGGTACAATTCTGGTACAATTACGGTGACAGTACAGTGGCAGTCTGGTGAAATTTCGGTCCAGTGAAATTTCGGTGAATTTTCTTCAGAAAAGTTAGAGCATTGTCTTATATTTTCCGCAAGGCTCAATCCTCATCGCATCATCAAGGAGTAGAAACAAAGAAAAAGATCAAAGAGGGCTGGTGCAAAGCAGGGTTAGCAGTACCAACTCAATCTTCTGAGTGCATCCAACCATCACTCCCAACAAGTATGTGATCTTTCACACACACATCTGATTTAGGGTCTTCCATAGCCTAAAATCAGATTAGGGTTTGCTGATTATCAGTTTCCAACTGATCTTTCCTCTTTCTGTCACTCATATACACTCTTCTACAACCTCTCAGGTCATACATCTCATACATATTCAGATCTTTGTCCCTACATCTGAATATTCTTGTGAATTTTGTACATTCACTCATCCATCTATTTCTGTTCACATAGAGTGGTTGAGATTTTGACTCCCACATTGTAAATTGACATTTGTATATATAATAGTGTGAGTAAGCAATGGCTTACGTAACACTTTACACGTGTTGTCTAATCTCTCTCTCTATCTTTGTCTCATCATTTGTATGATTAAGTGTGGTATGTTCACGTTTTGTCAATATTGAAAGATTGCTAGAATCTGTGTTGTAGATCCTGGACCTATGGAACTATGGACCTGTGGTATTACTTATGGGCCTACTAAATTTCCAACACTATTGTTGCAATCACATAACCAATTGAAGAAGAGGTAACCACTTCATAACATCCAGAGTCACAGGTAGATCCTAACCTAGAGTTCCTCCTGCTGAAGATCAAGCAAGATGGGATTCTAGAGATGCTTTAGCACTCTCATTCATAGCAATGAGTGTCAAAAAGCATATTCTACCACAAATCAGATCTTGCAAAAGTTCTAGACAAGCTTGGTTGAAGCTTACGAATCTTTTTCAGAGCACAAATCCTGCTAGGAAAGCTCACTTGAAGAGACAACTAGCAAATACAAGGATGACGGCTGGTGAGTCAATTCAAACCCACATTACAAAGCTCGTTGACTTGAGAGATCAACTTCTAAATGTAGGAGTTGAGATATCTGATGAAGAAATGGTAAATACGCTGATTAATTCACTTCCTATCTCATATCGGTCTTTTATAACCACTCTTACCCTTACCACAAGAGATAGAGAGGTTACATTTGAAGAGTTAGAGTTCTTGTTACTTCAAAATGAAGATCAGTTGAAGTCTAAAGGGAATGGAAGAGAATGAAGAAGCACTTTTATCTTCATCAAAGAATAAAAAGAAGAAGAAGGATAAGAAGGAAAAGCAATCCAAGAAGGAAAGTAAGTCTCTTTCACCTTCTACTTCAGATTCTGTTTCTACTACATCTAAAGAGAAGTCTTCTAAAAAGAAGGAAGCATTATGTCATTATTGCAAGAAACATGGACATTTCATAGCAGTTTGTCAGAAAAGGATTGCAACAGAAAAGAAAAAGGGATCAGGTAATGTTGCAGAAGATGAGAAAAAAGGGAACCCTCAAGGTGATTCTTATGTCTGTATCACCATTGAGGAAGTTCTTTTAGCAGATCCTTGAATATTTGATTCAGGTGCTACAAAGCATATGACAGGATGCAGAGAAGTATTTTCTTCTCTTTCTTATTCTTCTGGTAGAAGAGTTACAATTGCAGATGGCAATGATTTGGATGTTGTGCGAATAGGTACAGTAACCCTAAAGTCAAGAGAAGGTGGTAATTTTCAGATTTCAGATGTTCTATATGTACCTAATATCAAGAAGAATCTGCTATCTATATCTGCATTTTTAGGTGATGGATACAAAGCTGTATTTGAAAGAGATCTTTGTAAGATCTTGTCAAACAAAGAAGAGAAGTGTATTTTACAAGGTGAGCATAGAGGAGAGATTTTTATTTTGTCAAAAATCAGTCAAGCATATGCTGTCAAATCTTCATCACTGGTGGAAGATATGAAGTTATACATGAAAGATTTGGACATATTAGTTTTGGAGCTCTCAAAAATATCAAAGATAGAGGTATGGTTGAGAGTTTACCCTCATTCGAGCTACCAAATGATTCAGATATATGTGAAGGATGTCTTGAAGGTAAGATGCATAAACTACCTTTCAAGAAACATGGTCATATTACAGCTACCAGGAAATTGCAGATTATTCATTCAGATGTGAATGAACCTATGAGGGAAGACTCTATTCAAGGTTTTAGGTATTTTGTTTTATTTGTTGATGATTTTACGAGATACTCATGGATCTATGGTCTTAAGTTGAAGTTAGAAGTCTTTCCTATGTTCAAAAATTTGTAGCTATGGTTGAACATGAAAGTCAGACAACTATCCAGATTCTCAGAAGTGATAAAGGTGGAGAATACTTGTCAAATGAGTTCCAAACATTTCTTGAGGAAAAAGGTATTATTCGACACCTTACTATTGCTTACACTCCTCAACAGAATGGTGTTGAGGAAAGAAGGAATAGAATACTTGTTGAGATGCTGCGGAGCATGATGGCATCCAAGAAGCTTTCACCAAAATTCTGGTTTGATGGAGTACATACAGCTAATCACATTTTGAACAGGTCTTATACAAAAGCATTAAAGGTAATTACTCCTTATGAAGCATATTATGGTAGAAAACCTAATGTGAGTTACTTCAAAATATTCGGATCACTTTCTTATGTACATGTTGAGAAAAAGGATCGTGGCAAACTAGATGTAAAAGCAAGGAAAGCTGTTTTCATTGGATATCCTATTGAAAGCAAAGGATACAGGTTTTATGTTCCAGAGACAGGTGAGGTTATCCTTTCACGCAATGCATATATTGCTGAAAATAAGATATATGATAAAGAAGCAAAAATTCCAGAATTCATTAGTGAAAATGACTATGGATTTTTAGAAGGAATTTGGATGTGCATGTTCAGCCATATCAGGAGGGAGTTGAAATTCCTAGGATTGAAGAAAGGATTGAAGAAAGAGGAATTTCACAACCTTCTATAGAGTCAATTCCACAAGAGACTTTAGTTCCAAAAATGGAAGAAAGTACTAGAGTTCCAGAAAGTCCGAGTACCTCAGAAGGACAAGTTCCAGAACCTGTGGAAGCTGAAGGGTCAGAAAGAGTTTCACCACTATTTAAGGATACACCTTGGTTATATCAGACATGGAAAGATAGTGGTATAAAGACTTTTGCAGGAAGAACAAGGAGTCAGACTAGACAACAACAACAAAAAGATCATGTAAGTTTTGTTGAAGACTTTGAGATTCATGATATTGTAGCACTTACGACAGTTGATGATGAACCTGCATGTGTTAAAGATGCACTTAACATTCCTATTTGGAGAAAAGCTATGCAAGAAGAGATTGATTCTATTCATAAGAATCAAACTTGCCAGCTATGTAAGTTGCCACAGCGAAAGCAAGCTATAGGTGTAAAATGGATCTTCAAAATCAAACGGAAAGGAGATGGTACTATTGACAGGTACAAAACCAGATTAGTTGTCAAAGGATATGCACAACAAAAGGTATTGATTATGATGAGACATTCACTCCTATGTCTAGAATGACAATTATTAGGTTAATACTTGCTTTAGCAACTCATTTTGGTTGGCATGTATATCAACTTGACATAAAGACTGCTTTTCTAAATGGTGATTTACATGAAGATGTATATATTCGGCAGCCAGAAGGTTTTGAAGAATCAAGTAAAGAACACTTAGTGTGTAAGCTTATAAAAGCTTTGTATGGATTAAAACGGGCACCTAGAGCATGGTATGAAAAGATACACACATATCTTTTATCCATTGGTTTCCATAACTCAGCTGCAGCTCCAACTCTTTATGTCAAAGCTTAAACAGGTATGATGATTATAGCAATCATTTATGTGGATGATATTATAGTCACGGGTCCCAGAGATGAGGATTTGCAGATGTTCAAAGATCAATTGAAGCAAACATTTGATGTGAATGATTTAGGAATCTTGCATTATTATCTTGGGATTCAGTTTCTGTTTAAGGATGAGTGTATCTATATAACACAGCAAAAGTACATTGAGAAACTATTAGAAAGGTTTCAGATGACTGATTCTAAACCTATGCAAACACCTATGGATCAAAACGCGTCTTTACAAATAGTCGCAGATGAAGAGTCATTTGATGTTACTTTATATTGTCAAGCAGTTGGATGCTTGATATATCTTTGTAATACACGTCCAGATATACAGTTTGCAGTTTCTCAAGTATCAAGGTTCATGCAGAATCTGACAATGTTACATTGGAAAGCAGTAAAGCGGATCTTCAGATATTTGAAGGGAACTTCAAATTATGCTATGGTATTTTCGAAATCTACACATTTGTTACTAAAAGGATTTTCAGATTTTGATTTGGAAGGCGATAAAAACACAACAAGAAGTACTAGTGGATTTTGTTTTTATATTGGAGATTGTCTTATCTGATGGCTTTCGAAGAGACGACCCACTATTACAACTTCATCATGTGAAGTTGAATATCATGCAGTATTTACAGCTACTTTGGAGTCAGTATGGTTGCAGAAGATTTTCAGTTATCTAGATGTGAGAGTACATGAACCCATTCAGATATTTTCAGATAGCCAGAGTGCAATAGCTATGGCAAAGAATCCAGTGCATCATGCAAGGACAAAGTATATAGAGGTACACTACCACTATATTCGAGAGCAGATAGCAAAGAAGCACGTTGAGCTAGTTTATGTTCCTTCTAGTGAGAATGTTGAAGATATATTTACCAAAGCATTAACTAGAGATAATCATGAGAAGATGTGCAAATTACTGAAGCTTGTACCAATATGACATTGAAGGAGGGATTGTTGGAAGTCAATGTACATATGGTCCATTTCCAACAAATCCACATTCATTTTGGACTTAGCATTTTTTACAGTTTGGGTAAAACTTTTTTAGGCAAGATAGATAGAGCTTGGAGAGAGCTATCTAGTGATATGCTTCATTTCTTCATCAGAGGTCAGAGTTGGGAGAAAAGTAAAATCCTAATTCAGCCCAAAATGGAGGAAGAACATTTTTAAGGACCAAACTCTTGAAAAGCTAGGTTATTAAGTCAGGATGGCAAATGCAGGTTATTTTTAGCGATCAAATTAAAAGCTGGAGCAATTTTTAGCGATGGGATTCTTTTTCACCATGAAAAGCAATAAAACAGCGATAGAGTTATTTAAAATTACGATCGCAACTTTTGGGCTCTACGTTGGATTTTTTCGCTAGTTTTGGCGCATGCTTTATTTTGGAAGGCTACAACTATATAAGAAGCACTTGGGACACACTCTTGGACAATTCAAGCTAGAGTTGATGCTTACTTCGTGTCAATTTTGGAGTTCTGAAGCTTTGGAGGTGAAGGAGAGGCTACTCTCTTGGAGCAAGGAGTCTTCTACTAGTTGGTGGCAGCTATCTTTTGTAAGATAACCTTATTTTCTGTTTTTAGGGTTTCTGAACCCTAATTTCAAAATTAGGGTTTGCTGATTTTCAGATTTGTTGCACTTTCTTGAGGTTAGGTTCACTTCGTTGCTCATTCGCTTCACACACATTCAGATTATAACAGCATAATCTGAAATTCTGTACATCATCTTCTTGGCTATTCTTCCATTTAGTGAGTGCACCACATCATATGGTTGAGTAGTTCTCCCATGTTGTAATTCGGCCATCTATATTTAGTGAGTAAGCAATTTGCTTAAGTTACTTACTCTTGTCTCAAAATCTCTTTCTATCTCTCTTATCATCTTGTTTAAATTAAGTGTGTATGCTCAAAGGTTTTTTAGTATTGGAAGATTCTGGGGCCCCAAATTCCAACAATAGACTTCTCATGAGCCAACAGATGTTCCACTAGGCGACTTACAGTTGCTACATATCTGCTTTTCGCCACGACAACTATGTTGTTTGCACAATTCGTTGGCCTTCTTCGATTTCTTATATTTACTCTGATGGATTTCAGTTATGACATCTTATTCTTCACTGTCTTTCTGGTCCCGATGACGACCACGATTGTCAAGTTTCGAAAGATAACGCCCTACATTTTTTCAATAACATTGCATTTCCTTCCAACGAATTCCATTCTACATTGCTTGCTTTGATACTTGATCATATACTTTCTACAAACTTGAGATGGTTCCCATTCAGCTTGGATAAAAGTAGGAACGAGTAACGTACCAACAACGTCGTCATCTCGTTCAAAAGATTACTCATGAAAACACTCAAGCTATTCTTGTACACTGAACTCATGTAACAGTTGCTGGTGCTTTTGTCAATTTGATGTCTGAGATTGTGTGCAAAATGCCATTTCGAAACGTATACCTAATAAAAGTAAAGGGCAATGGACATTAGACCAGTTTTGATGTGTGTTTTATGAAACATTATTTTTGGACATTGCTTTATCTGATTCTACTTGTCATTGCCATATCTTCAGCATTGCATTATCTGATTCTGATCACTACTATTTGAAGCCATCCAGGATTCATTACTTTCATAGCTCTCATGTTGTTGCTTCTTTATATGCATAAACTATATTTGTATTGTTTAACTGATGGCATTGTTCAAAGGAGCTCGTCGGTTAACATAAATTTAGATAGCTGACGGTGTAGGCTTGAATTTCGCTCGATCATCTTGTAACTATTGAGAAATATGTGGATATTTTTTAATTCAAGCTCTCGAGTACTTCGGATATATGCGATGTACGTTAATGCGAGATGATCCCTTCTTTTCGAATAACTAACATAATTCACATTGACGTGAACAAAAAGCAGGTGCGTTTTGTGTCATTATTTCATGCGTTTATCATTAATCCATTAATTGATTCTGTGCTGAAAATGAGTCAATTGTGCAAATAATTATTTCTCTTGATATGAACAAATTTATGGCAATCGGTTATTAATTGGTGAAACTTAGGCAAGGAATGACTCATATACATTGCTGTAGTGAAGGCTCTGCATCTTTCATCTTCTCTACAAGCCATTGAAAGTGTGCGCAACCAAGTCATCATCTCCAATTGGGCTCCGAATTGAACCTAGAGCATCCGCAAGCTCCTTAAACTTCCAAATGTACTCATTGATATTAGTGTTAAGCAGTGTTGTTATCAGACGAGTCTGACCCCTATTGGGGCGTGGGTTATTCTGTTCCACACGTCTGACTAGGGAATCGTTTCAGACTTCACCTTTCTTTTCTTAGTGTAAATGAGCTGAAGTGAAAAGAAAAGGGTTTTCAGTCTGCTAACTTTTTCCTATTAAATATTGAGGTCCCAAATTTAAGTTTATTAAGGTCTGTCTATATTTTGACATGTGCTTTTCAGCATGCTTGTTTTCCCCTTTCTCATATGGGTTTATCCATTCATATTTCAGTTCTTGCTTATATTTCTATTTATTGATGAGCTGTGTAGTGGATGTCTCCATTGCGGTTCAGCTGATAGACTCAATTCATTGATGAGCTCTGTAGTGGATGTCTCCTTTGTGTAGTGAATTGATAGGCTCAATTGGCATAGTCAGAAGAATATTTATGACTTTTTTGGCAACTCAATAATTCTATGGATCCTTGTGCTGGGATTCCATTGTTAATCACTTAAAATTCTGTCCTGCAAAGTCTGGATCTATTCAGACATGTCAGTCTTATTGTTGGTTTTTTCAGTTCAAGGGTTGATTCTATCAGAGGAGTAATGTAGAAGTTTTAGGTTACCTCTCCATTTTATTGTGATATTTTAAAATGCAGTCCCACATAAATAGTCTACTCTTTGTTTTTTAACAATTGTTTTTCCTTTTCTTGCAAAAACAACGAAAGAGAACACCACTGGAAAGCCCAAGATAAAGAGAAAAAGCTAAACAACTTCCTCTTTCTTTTACTCTTTTCATAGGTGTTACTCTTATTCTTTTTCCATTGCCCAATGGCTAGGAATATCAAAGCTATGTTCTGAATTTTATTTTTTCAGATTTTGTTGTTCTAAATTCTGGTCACGTATGAAACGATGAGGGGTTGGGAACCATACTTGTTCCATACTTCCATACCCATATGGTATAGACGTATGGTTCCCATATGGAACAACCATGGTGTTAAGTGCTTTCCTAAGACTATTCAGCTCATTCTTCAGTTGAATCTTACTTGCCTTGGTCGAGGATGAATACAACCTCTCTAAGGTCTCCCAAACCTTCTTGGATGTGTCCCAAGTCTTGAATGTGCAAATCATAATATTGCTTATATGTTGGAACAATATATATATATATATATATATATATATATATATATATATATATATATATATATATATATATATATATATATATATATAACTTCTATTCCTTTCTATCCATTGAGTGTTTTAATATAACTCTTTTATTCGTTTCTATACATTCATTGAGTACTTAAATAAATTCATCAGATGGTGAATCATCTACATAAGTCCTTGGCTCTAATGTCACTCATTAATCCTCACAATCCTTTGAAGTTTGACCATAACATAGTTACTAACCCTAAATCTCCAAGGCTGGTAGTTTCCTTTCTCTAACTTTTGTATTTCTTCATTATACTCTACCATATTGAGCTATAATATGTTCCTCTAACTCTTGATGTGTATGGATGCCTTAAGAGGGTGTAAATGTTACCTCTTGATAGCTCCTCCCTTGACAATCCTTGATTTGTAGATGTCTTATCTTGATGTAGTCCTCTTTGAAATCTTCTTGTCTTTGCTAGTTAATGAATACCTTCTTTATGTACTCCTTGCATTGTTTAGATCACTATGTGTGAAGTCCTTTGATTCCAAGCTTCGAGATGTTGTGATATGACTGATGGGGGAAGATGCAATCACTCCAATGCAAGTTTGGAAGATGGCTTCCCTCCATTAGGCCCCTACATAGAGATATATGTTCTTTATCTCGAACTTTTCCCTACAACCAACCAGAGAATTCACTCGTGCCTTTGCACACTTCAAGAAAACCCTATGATCTATCGATATGCTTTGAATCAAAGCAATGGGGTGTTCTGAAACAAAGAACCATCCACAACAAAATGGGCTATTTGTATGCAATAATCCCTGCTTATATGCAGAGATATGGATCCACAAAATAGATTATTTCTCACAATTCACTCATAGGAAAAAATTGAGAGTTTGGCACACTTTAGGACGTTATATGAGAAGTTAAACGATGCTTGAATTCAACAAAATCGAATAAAACAGTAGTACAAACTCTACTACAAATAAGTAGATGAATGTCTAACTATACACCTAAACAGAGAAGCCTAAACTTGAGAGAAATGAAACTCTACTTGATCAAGTTGAACACACTAAGTATGAATGAAGTACAATATAGAAGACTCGTGAGGATCCGCGCATGGATTCAAACTAATGTTCAAATCACAAGAATCTTCTAGGAAATTAGCCAACAATCAGTGTCGGTGCACTTTTTGGTGGCTGATGAGTTTGAATTTGAATTTCATTGATGTTATGGAGCTCTCAGCTTCCTAACTTATTCCCCGACTTTATATGCTCTCCATTGATTCGGCGACTTGTGAAATTTGTAATTGACCCAAGGAATATTGTACAAGTCCCAAAAAACAAAAGAACAAGAGGATAAAGAAAGAGGTTAGAGGACACAATATATGAAACAAAAAAGAAAGAAGTAAAATTCAAAAAGCAAATAGCAAATAGCAAATAGCAAAGAGGTTATATATAAGAAGAGGCTTGACCCAAGGAATGTTGTACAAGCCCCAAAAAACAAAAGAACAAGAGGATAAAGAAAGAGGTTAGGAGACACAATACATGAAACAAAAAAAAAAGTAAAATTCAAAAAGCAAATAGAAAATAAAGAGGCTCTAAAATAATTTCAAAACATAAACAATAAAAAAAAAATCCCCAAGGATTCTACACATCTCCTATTTTAGTAAATTCGTTCATACTGTATTTTCTTCATTAAGTTCTTTTTTCTTTTCTGAGTTCGATCAAAAATGTGCTACCATTATCATATTAGAATGCAAATACTTTAGGAAACAAAAGTAAATGAGATGATCTAAGTGATACATTTTTACTCCATATAGAACAATACAACCACATGTGAATAGAACTACTTATTTGGAAAAATACACACATGAGACTGACATACAATTACCGTCATTTATGTTTGATGCACTACACACAACTAACATTGCTTGCATTTACAAATGAGTTCTAACTTCTCACTCAAATTTTGTCACTTAAAATCCTTTGCCTCTAATAATGAAGGAACCAAAACTAAAAAAGTAATTTTCCAAAGTGCAAACACCTTACTGAGGAAAACAACCAAAAGATTCTACGCATGTAACAAATTTAGCTATTTTCCAAATGGATTTCTATCAATGGGAACATTCCCATTAAAAAATCACAACGTACAAGAGAACTCAAAGTGCAGTGTGGCTTGTTTTCCCAAACCTACTCTAAATACATGATCAAATAACCAATAATAAAAATCATTAAGTGACAAAGCTTCTGAAAAGGCTATTTCAAGTATCTGGAAAATTGTATGGGATGGATGTTAATGAAAAAAATCTACATTGAAATAAATACATCTTTTAGATCATATGCATTATACAAACGGATCAACTAATAAGAACCAAACAAGGCTTGAAAGAAGGACCATAAGGTGTAAAAATGCCAAGTCATAGAATTCTCTTCTAGGATATCTCAAAATCCCTGATAACATGAATCATATAATTGTTTTTTCCAACAAAGCGAGATACCCTCTAAAGAATCCTGAAGAAAACAAGACCACTTCTATAATAGCAAGAAAGATAACCACAAATGTCCATACCTGGACAACAGGAGAAGAGTGGAGGTTGAATCGACCAGAGGTACGCGAAAAAGCCAGGCTCGCAAGCATACCAACTTGGCGAACACCCATTTTCCGTGGAACAGAGCCTTGGACGAGCAAGTAGATGCGACATTGGTTCAAAGATGAGAGAAATTTCCAAACCAAAGCATGCACAGAGTTGACGCAAGAAATGTCCAATAACGGATGGTACTGAGGCTTTGAGTTGGAGGATAACAAAGGGTTATCAAGGTGGAGAATGTGCAATGGGGCTGTTGTTGAGCATTTAAAACCCACATGGAACACATTGTTGTCTCGGATGGGCTATAAGATATACTTGGAGATTAGATATTTCACAACTAGAGGAGACGAGCAAGAATGAACTATCTATCTACCTAACTATCTATCTATCTATTTATCTATCTATCTATCTATCTATATATCTATCTATCACCGTTTGTAGCAATGTGCATAGCTACCATCCGCGTGAGATCAAGTTGGATGAGCGTAGATGTGAGTAATGCACGAGAGAACCACCAATCCTATTTGAGGAAAATTCCCACCCTCTCGATATATGAAGAAACACATCTTTTGTAGATGTATCTCAAAAGTAACTTCATGCATGCAGGCCTCCTCCTCCATAGTTACAAGACCACCATAACTCCAAGAAACAAGATGTGATTCGAGACTTACAAAGTCTCAACACATGTTGGGTATACTAGCGTACTCCACTTAACTATGAGTGTACTCAAGTTAACTCAAGCTTGCTCGAGTTAGGAAGTTCTAGAGAATCTTCAACCAAAACCATTGTCTTTGCGATTTGCGGGGATCGAACCCAAGACCTCCTTCATCCCATCCTTTACACTTAACCACTATGCTAAGTTCCTTGGCTCATACTCCAAGAGATCATAATATTATCTTGACTTTAACTTTTGTCATAGAACTTTATAACACTTCCTCCCTCCTTACTTTGGGAGCTATATCCACCTACATTGCCTTTGCATCTACCTACATAGAAAAATTGGGCTTCATTTCTCTTTGATTGAGATCCTCCTTGGCTCATTTCTTCAATCACCATTAGTGTGACTAATTGGTCAAACTTAGGCAAGGAATGATTAGTATACATTGATGTAGTGAAGGCTCTGCATTTTTCATCTTCTCTGCAAACCATTGAGAGTGTGAGCAACCAAGTCATCATCTTCAATTGGGCTCCGAATTGAACCTAGAGCATCTGCAAGCTCCTTAAGCTTCCAAATGTACTCATTGATATTAATGTTAAGTGCTTTCCTAAGATTATTCAGCTCATTCTCGAGTTGAATCTTACCTTCCTTGGACGAGGATGAATACAACCTCTCTAAGGTCTCCCAAACCTTTTTGGATGTGTCCAAGTCTTGAATGTGCAAATCATAATATTGCTTATATGTTGGAACAATATATATGTAAAACTTCTATTCCTTTCTATCCATTGAGTGTTTTGATATAACTCTTTTATTCTTTTCTATACATTCATTGAGTACTTAAATAAATTCATCGGATGGTGAATCATCTACATAGGTCCTTGGCTCTAATGTCACTCACTAATCCTCACAATCCTTTGCCCATAACATAGTTACTAACCCTAAATCTCCAAGGCTGATAGTTTCCTTTCTCTAACTTTTGTATTTCTTCACTTTACTCTCCCATTCACAACAAAATGGGCTATTTGTAAGCAATAACCCTCCTTATATGCAGAGATATGGGTCCACAAAATAGATTGTTTCTCACAATTCCCTCGTAGGAAAAACTTGAGGACAAGCCCCAAAAAACAAAAGAACAAGAGGATGAAGAAAGAGGTTAGAGGACACAATACATGAAACAAAAAAAAAAGATGTAAAATTCAAAAATCAAATAGCAAATAAAGAGGCTCTAAAATAATTTCAAAACAAAAACAATACAAAAAAACAAAAAAAAAAAATCCCCTAAATTCTACACATCTCCTATTTTAGTAAATTTGTTCATATTGTATTTTCTTTATTAAGTTCTTTTTTCTTTTTTGGGTTCGCTGAAAAATGTGCTAATCTTATCATATTAGAATGCAAATACTTTAGGAAACAAAACTAAATGAGATGATCTAAGTGATACACTTTCACTTCATATAGAACAATACAACCACATGTGAACAGTACTTATTTGGAAAAGCACACACATGAGACTGACATACAATTACCGTCATTTATGTTTGATGCACTGAAGACAACTAACATTGCTTGCATTTACAAATGAGTTCTCACTCAAAATTTGTCACTTAAAATCCTTTGTCTGTAATAATGAAGGAAGCAAAACTAAAAAAGTAATTTTCCAAAGTGCTGAGGAAAACAACCAAAAGATTCTACACATGTAACAAGTTTAGCTATTTTCCGGATGGGTTTCTATTAATGGGAACATTCCCATTAAAAAATCACAACGTACACCCGAACTCAAAGTGCAGTGTGGCTTGTTTTCCCAATCCTACTCTGAATACATGATCGAATAACCAATAATAACAATCATTAATTGACAAAGCTTCTGAAAAGGCTATTTCAAGTATCTGGGAGATTGTACGGGAAGGATGTTAATGAAGAAAATGTACGTTGAAATAAACACATCTTTTAGATCATACGCATCATACAAACCGATCAAACTAATAAGAACCGAATCGCTGATAACATGAATCAGATAATTGTTTTCTCCAACACAGAGAGGTACCTTCTAAAAAATCCTGAAGAAAACAAGACCACTTATATAATAGCAGGAAAGGCAACTACAGATGTCCATACCTGGACAACAGGAGAAGAGCGGAGGTTGAATCGACCAGAGATACGCGAAAAGGCCCGGCTCGCAAGCGTACCAACTTGCCGAACACCCATTTTCCGTGGAGCAAAGCCTGGGACGAGCAAGTAGACGCGAAATATTACAGTGATGAAAGCGAGTGTAAAAGCGCCGGGAGCGCCTACCTGCTCTCGAAACAAATCGATCACATGACTAAAAATATGAAATCAGACTTTGAATATCAAAAAACGTCAAGATGTGAAGGAAAGATGGCCGTTCTCGTCTAACGAGTCCTTGTTGTACATGGACAACGTATTTCTTTTATCTTTTTACCCTCAAAAACAACGACGTAACTAAAGCCCTTGATCAGCTGATTTATTGATCATAAACAAACTTAAAAATCTTTGGTGAATTGATTGAGACCACCAAACCATAATAATATTTCAATAACAAGTAGCAAGACCCAATAATCATGAAAAAACTAGAAAATAATGCATGAATTGGTTGAGTCTACTTGACCATGGTGATGCTTAGGTAGGGAGCGCAACCCTCATAATTTTTGATAGAATAAAGATATAGGTATTTTTTGACATGCAAAAATATGTTGTTCATTCTAGTTTGGTTTGTCATAGAAATAATTCTTTCAAGAGGATGTTAATCTAAATGCTCAACGTAAATCCTTTATTGTGCTTAACGATGCACAATGTTCCTTGAAACATCATGCACATATGTAGCATACGATCTCTATCATAATCAATACAAAGGCTTTGATCTCTATAATGATATCAAATGAATCTTAGGGAGGGCCTACCATCATGGAGATGTTGTAATTGACCTTGAATACTAACTCTTCCATGCGAAATCTCATGATTTCATTGAGCTAATTTGACATTCCAAGAAGAATCAACCAAGAAAAACACCTAATTGAAGAGATCTAAAGAAAGAACACAAAATTAGCACATACATTCTCATGATAGATTAATTCATTAATTCATTTTTCTGATAGATTGTGTTGAATTTTTCCCAGAATCTAATACTTGGTCATTCTTTTTTGAGACTTCCTAGTGTTTTGGACTATTCTAGCTCCATTATCATTCTAATCAGCTCTCTATCATCATGGCATCAGAAATCTCAGGCACATCTGGTGGATCTAGGTCTAATGCCAATGTTCCCAAAAGCAACTATAACTTGTAGGGAAATACCATTTTGAGATCCGCTTATGTGGATACCACTTATGTACGTCCATGTGTTCATTGATATAGTGGTTACGTTCTTTGCATAAAGCCTTTTATGTTTGATAAAGAGGGTCATGGTGAGGCTTTCTTAACCAAGAGACACCCAGATCTAGTTCATACAACCTTTAGATCTAGTTCATACAGATGTGTGTGGACCTATGCCGTCTAGGTCCTTAGGTGGTTCTCTTTACTTTGTCACTTTCATAGATGATACTACTAGAAAAGTTTGGGTATATCCTATCAAATCGAAGGATGAGGTATTCCTAGTTTCATAAAATGGCTTGCTTCAGTTGAGATTGATAAGGCTTTATGTTCAGATAATGGGGGTGAGTATACCTCACATGGATTCAGCCTTTTTTGTCAGTCTAGAGGGATTCGTAGAGAGTTTACACCTCCTTATGCCCCAGTAGAGAATGGTGTAGCTGAAAGAATGAATAGAACTATTCAAGATAGAGTAGTCTCTATGTTGCATCATGCAAACCTCTCACAAGGTTTTTGGGCAGAAGCAGTATTGATTGCAGTTCATGTGATTAAGCTTTCACCCAGTACTGCCAAAGGTCTGAAAGTGGCACAAGAGTTATGGACAGGGAAGCCACCATATTATGATCATCTTTGAGTTTTTGGGTGTGAAGCATATGTTCATATACCCAAGAATATTATACAAAAGTAGGACCATAAGTCAAAGAAATGCATTTTTTCTTGGATATGGTCGAGAAGGACAATTTGGATATCGCTTATGGGATCTTGAAACACGATCAGTGATCAAAAGTAGTGATGTCATTTTTAATGAGTCTAAGATGCATAAACAGCTCATTGACGAGGTTGAAGTGAGAAGAGTGGTGTTTGAGGATACTAGTCCTTCGGTTAGCATGCATAAAAATGATGCACATTGGGATGTTCAAGAGAATGTCCATTCAGATTAGTCTGCACATATTCTTGTTCAACAACCATTGAGACGTTCTGCACATGCCTCACATCCACCTGATAGATATGTTCCAAGTTTAGATTTTTGTTATGCTAACAGATGTTGGTGAGCCTTCTTGCTACAAAGAGGTTATGCAGACAAAGGATCATGTCAAGCGGGAGCGTGCCATGAAGAGTGAGTTGGATTCGATTCACAAGAATGGTACTTGGGATTTAGCACCTTTTTTAAAGGGCAAGACAGCTTTACCATGTAAATGGGTATATAAGCTGAAATTCACATCAGATAGTGCTTCTCCAAAGTATAAAGCACGACTTGTTGCAAAGGGTTTTAAGCAACAACATGGTGTTGATTTCGAGGAAATCTTCTCTCCATTGGTCAAGATGACTACCTTGTACATGTTGCTTGGATTCGTTGCAATGGAGGACTTAGAGCTAGTCCAAATGGATGTGAAAACTACTTTCTTGCATGGAGATCTTACAGATGAGATCTATATGGAACAACCAGAGGGTTATGTAGTTCTTGGCAAGGAAAGTCTAGTTTGTAAGCTTAAGAAGAGCTTGTATGGACTTAAACAGTCCCCTAGACAATGGTACCAAAAGTTTGATGCTTTTGGGAACTCTCAAGGCTATTCTCAAAGCAATGAGGATCACTGTCTCTACACAAAAAGCTGGTCAGATGGCAACTTGATATGCTTGATACTTTATGTCGACGATATGTTGATTGCTAGGAAGTCCTCTTATGATTTGTCATACATTTGATATGAAGGATTTGGGGGATGCCAAACATATTTTTGGCATGCGCATTACTCATGATAGAAGTTGAGTCAGACATTTGATATGAAGGATTTGGGGGATGCCAAACATATTTTTGGCATGCGCATTACTCATGATAGGAGCAAAAGATGCATATACTTGTCTCAAAGTGAGTACATATCCAAAGTACTTCACGATTTCAATATGCAGGGTGGAAAGACATTGAGTACACCTTTATCCACATATGTGAAATTGAGCAAGGATGATTGCCCCAAATCAGATGAGAAAAAGGAATTGATGACCAAAATTCCCTATTAGTCTGCTCTTGGTAGTCTCATGTATGCTATGGTAGCTATGAGACCAGACATTGCATTTGTAGTGGGAGTTGTGAGCAGATATATGTCTAATCTTGGCAAGAAACGTTTGGAAGCGGTCAAGATGATTTTAAGATACTTGAGTGGCACTAAGGACAAGTGTCTATGCTTAGGTAGAGGAAAAGAATCCATTATTGGTTACACATATTTTGACTATGCTGGTTGTGTAGTCAATTATAAGTCTACATCAGGGTACATTTTTCATTTTGTTGGAGGTGCTATCTCTTGGAGATCTCATCTTCAAGAATGTACGATTGTTTCCACCACAAAAGTAGAGTATGTTGCAACAAGTGAGGCATGTAAGGAAGCGTTGTGGCTTTCTCGTCTTGCTTGTTTTACCTCAACATGTATCTCGTTTGCTCAGTGATAGTCAAAGTGCCATCCTTTTGGCTAAGAATCCATTCTATCATGCAAAGACCAAGCACATTGAGGTGAGGTATCACTTCATTAGAGATTGCTTAGCCACTGAGCGCATTATTCTTGAGAAAGTTCACACTCGAGATAATGTTGCAGATGCTTTGACTAAAGCCCTACCACAGGATAGCTTTCAACACTATTGTCACTTGATGGGGGTTACTTGATTCATGATCTTACACAGTCACTTGTATACTGTGTAACATGCCCATCAGGTGGGAGGTATAGTTTGTATACTTACACTCAGGTATTCTTTATCATTCTTTATTTTTTTCTCCCATAGTTACTTTGGCCATATTGGCCTTTCGTGGGAGATTGTTACCATTAGTGTCCATGTGAAAGGCCAAATGGCCACCAGACACTTCTTTGTATATGTTCTTTAATAAAACATATAGTGGTCTGGTCAGTCACAAACTATAAGTTCGACCGCATTTGTAAGACGTAAAAAGTCTGTCTTCGTGCTCCATGTGTACTGTGTTTTCTGCGTATTCAACAGCCTCTATGTGAAGTACTATCTGCGGCCTTTAGGAGCTCGGTTGTCTTACGCTGAGGATATCGTCATGGAGCTCTCGAGAAGGAGAGCGCATTGTGGTGCATCACCATCGAAATACTTCACTATAGTCACTCAACTAGTTTTCATCTATGGTTATTGTACCTAAGAAAAATGGTGGAAAGATAAAAAGCGTGTGTTGATTTTCATGCCCTAACTAAAGTAACTGTTCAAGATGGTTTCTTGCAACCCTTCACAAAGCAGGTATTGGAAGAAGTAGTTTGACATACCATGTACAATTTTCTTGACGGATTCGATGGCTACAATCAAATTCTCATCCACCCTAAGGATAGAGACAAAACTGCCTTTGTCACTTCATGAGGCAGTTATGTCTATATGCACATGGCGTTTTGCCTAAAAGATGCACCTACATCACTTAACAGAGCTATATATCTCATATTGGGGAAATGGCTAACAAGATTTCTCCACATTTTCATGGATTACTTTTCAGTATTCTCAAGTACAGATAGAAGAGTTATGGTCCAAGATTTTCATCAACATTTGGAAAATTTGAAGGAAATATTTGACCAGTGCCTCAAGAGAGGTTTTAAGTTGAACCATGCTACATGCCAATTTTTGTTCACCAAAGTTACTCTCCTTGGCCACATAATTTCTACCAAAGGGATAACTGATGATTTAGATAAGGTAGCTATCATCTTATCCACGCTCCTTTTGCAGACTTGTAGGGAAGTGAAAAGATTTTTAGGCCATCTAGGATACCATAGGAGATTTATTCGAATGTACTCATAAATAGATAAGCCTTTGTCAAGGTTTACAAGCAAGAAGATACCTTTCTCATGGAGTCTTGAAGCAAAGAAGGAATTCTGTTGATATATTTAGGTAGTGATGTGTGTGAACACTCTAGGACCGCCGGGGCACTTTTTTCCCTCTTTAGGAGGTTTTTTTCCCCCGGCTTGTATATACGCCTATTGCCCTAATGGGCTACTTATCTTTGTACATTCTCTAGTAATACATTCAATCTTGTGTGTTGTGCTCCAAGCTTCTTCTTCTTCCTTGTGCTGTTCGCGTGCTTCCGCAGACGTCTAACTCCAACAATTGGTATCAGAGCAGGTCGTTGCTTCTTCTAGGGCGCCGTCGACACTCCTCCGTTTACAGTCTCAGATTCGCACAAAATTTGGTGAGCATACTCAGAGTGTTTCCGAGATCAAAACTGCTTCGCTCTGTGGTGCCGAAATCGCGATCTGAGCTCGTTTCGGCCTTCGAACGCACTATCGCAGTGCTTGTGCAGGCTATTTCGTCCTTTTGTGCCAAAGGTATATACCAGTTTCTGTTCGCCAGTTTAAGCGTCTCGAAGTCTGCTACAGGTCTAGCAGAACTCGTGTGGGCAGTTCTGTTCAACTTTTTGAGATACAGTCAATTTTCTGCATCAAGGTATTTTAGTCACCGGCCATGGCTGAAAGCAGTGATGTATTCCGTATGTTGGCTGTTGAGGATAAGTTGGATGGTACCAACTACCCATTATGGGCTTATATGATGCGACATGTACTGGTTGCAAAAGGATTGTGGAACATTGTGCAGGGTGTTGAAAGACGTCCTGTTACACCTGTAACGACAGGTACTACAAATACAGGTGTTGGAGCTGATGAAGATGGTGTCGAAGATGATATTCCACAGATTCCTGTTCGTGTTGCTGTTTCTGTTGCACCTACTGCAGAGCAGATTCGTTGGGATGGCAGAGATGCCCAGGCACATGCATTGATAGCTTTGTCTGTCAAACGTGCCATTATTCCTCACATTCGGTCTTGCATAACAGCAAAGGATGCTTGGGATACACTTACCACTTTGTACCAGGCTACGAATGAGGCTCGTGTTGCTTACCTCCGAAAACAGTTGGAGAGTGAGCACATGAATGAAGGTGATTCGATGGACAGTTTTCTTACAAAGATCAAAGACCTGAAGGAACAATTGATTTCTGCTGATGAGGTTATACCAGATAGCTCACTTGTGCAGACCGTTCTGAATGGCCTTCCTGATTCATATCAGAGTTTTGCCTCTACTCTTCGATTGATGATGAAAGGCAATCCGAATGCCTTGTCATTTGAGGAATTAGTCTCTGTTCTGTTGCAGGAAGATCAGTCCAGGCAGAACAGGTCCATTATGCGTGTTGCAGATCAAGCTTTCCTGGCTAGTCAGAAGGGCAAAGGAAAATGGAGCTCTTCTACTAGTAAGCAGAAATCTGCAAATGCTGCACAATCGAAGAACCAGGATAAAGATGAGAAGAAATCAGAAAAGCAGAAATTGTTCTGCAAGTACTGTAAAGGAAATGATCATATTATAAAGAACTGTCCAAAACTGGCTGCTAAAGAGGCAAAGAAGAAAGAGGCTGGAATGGTTGTTGCAGAGGCCTCTACATCAAAAACAGAGTCTGCAAATCTTGTGCAGGAAGAAGAATGGGCGTTTACTACTGTCTGCAGTTTTGACCCATCTTCTCATGATCAGTGCATGTCTGCAGTAGACTCAGATGTTTGGTACTTTGACAGTGGGGCGACCAAACATATTACCTCGCAGCGCAGTTTCTTCTCTTCACTCGAGCCTGCCCCTACAGGGAATACTGTCACATGCGCCAATAACTCCTCTTATCCTGTTATGGGAGTTGGTAAGATCATTCTGACTACTGCTGATGGTAGTTCTTTCACTTTGTCAGATGCTTTATTTGTGCCAGGGATCAAAAAGAACCTGTTATCAGTTTCTGCATTAGCCAAGATTGGCTTGGTTGTGAAATTCGTTGATGACAGGTGTACAGTCCATGATCTCTCAAATGGCGATGTGATTATTGCTTCTGGCATTTTATGTCGTGGGCTGTATAAGCTCATAGACTATGAAAGATCTGTGAATGATTCAGCATGTGCAGTTCATGATTCTCAGGCTATGTCAGATGCAAAGCTTTGGCATGCACGCTTTGGTCATCTGAATTTTGCTAGCTTGTTACGCCTGCAGAAATCTGAAATGGTGTCCTCTTTGCCCAAACTTGAGGCACCTGGAAAACATGTTTGTGAAGGCTGTATTTTGGGCAAAATGCAGCGTTCTTCCTTTCCAAAAGATGGTTCAGTTCGGGCTATGCAGAAATTGTAGCTTGTACATAGTGATGTCTGTGGTCCTATGCAGACACCCTCTTTTGGAAATTACCTTTACTTCGTGACTTTCATTGATGATTTTTCCAGGCATGCATGGGTATATCCACTCAAAGCAAAGTCCGAAGTGTTCATGTGCTTCAAACAGTTTTTGGTTTTGGCTGAAAATCTGTCAGCATGTAAAATGGGCACCCTCCGTTCTGATCGAGGGGGGGAATATATGTCTTCAGATTTTAATGCATTTCTGGCTGAACGTGGGATAAAACACCAGTGTACAGTGCCGTATACACCTCAACAGAATGGAGTTGCTGAACGAAAGAACAGGTCACTCATGGAGATGGCGAGGTGCATGGTCAAAAGTCAGGCTTTACCACATAGTTTCTGGCTTGAAGCTGTCATGTGTGCAGCATATGTACTGAACAGGTGTCCCACCAAAGCGTTGCAGTCTATCACTCCATATGAGGCTTGGCATGACCGCAAGCCATCTGTTGCTCATCTGCGTGTTTTTGGTTGTTTGGCATATGCATTAGTGCCTGAACAACATCGCAGAAAATTGGATGATAAGGCAGTAAAATGTATTTTTGTTGGGTACAGTTCTGAAAGTAAAGGCTATCGTCTGTATCATCCACAGACTAAATGCATTCTGGTTAGCCGTGATGTTGTCTTTGTGGAAGATGCTATTCAGCCATTGCTTTCATGTACTAAGGAGACATCTGTTAGCTCCAAAGACATGTATGATACTTTGATGCCTCTTTTTACAGGTGGACAGGCTAGCGCTGGTCCTAATGAGGCAACTTCTCAGCCTTTGCAGGTTTCATATGATGATGCAGATCATTCCATTTCTGATGCAGATTTACATGATGCACTTGTTGATGAGAGAGCTGATATTGAACAGGCAAAAACTATGCCAAAATGGCTGGTGCAGACTTTGCGTGACAGCAAATTAGACGCACCTTTGTCATATCGTACTCGTTCAGGCTCTCATAGTACCTCCTTTGCATCAGATTGCTATGCTATGGCTGCATCTAGTCTCTGTGATGAGAATGAGCCTGTTTCTTTTGATGAAGCACAAAATTCAGAAAATTGGATGGCTGCTATGCAATCTGAATATGATGCTATAATGAAGAATGGTACATGGTCTTTATGTGACTTGCCTCCTGGCAAGAAGGCCATTGGCACTAAGTGGGTATACAAGCTGAAGCGTAAACCTGATGGTACAGTTGACAGGTATAAGGCTAGGCTTGTTGCAAAGGGTTATGCGCAGGAAAGAGGCATTGATTTTGATGAGACCTTTGCACCTACATGCCGTATGACTACTGTTCGGAGCATTTGTGCACTTGCAGCCCATCATGGTTGGAATGTACATCAGTTGGACATTAAAACAGCATTTTTGAATGGTGACTTGCATGAAGAAGTGTATGTTTTTCAGCCCCGTGGCTTTGTGCAGAAAGGGCATGAAAACCAGGTGTGCAGGTTAAAGAAGGCGTTATATGGTTTAAAGCAAGCACCACGTGCTTGGTATGAGAAAATACATGCCTATCTGATTGCACATGGTTTTGAGAACAGTCCAACTGAAAGCACCTTATATGTTAAGCGTGCTAATGATGTGCTTCTGATCCTTGTTGTCTATGTAGACGACATGCTGCTCACTGGTCCTCTTGAGAAGCATATTGCTGATTTCAAGGCTGATTTGCATGCCTCATTTGAGATGTCTGATTTGGGGCATTTGCATCACTATTTGGGCATTCAGTTTATGCAAGTTGATGGTGGAATGGCTTTGTGTCAAACGAAATATATTGACACATTATTGCAGCGTTTTGGCCTTGAAGACTGTAAGCCTATTGCCACTCCTATGGAGACAGGTTTACGATTGAGTCTTCATGATGCTGGAGATGCATTTGATGCTGTTCTCCATCAGCAGGCTGTTGGATGCTTGATTTACTTATGCATTACTCGGCCAGATATTCAGTTTGCTGTCTCACAGATGAGCAGGTTTATGCATTGCCCAGGAGTCACGCATTGGAAAGCGGTTAAGCGCATCTTTCGCTACTTGAGTGGTACTCGGCTACTTGGGTTGTTTTATCCCAAGGGGGGATCACTACCGCCAGATTTGCATGCTTTTTCTGACTCAGATTGGGCTGGTTGCTATGACACTCGTGTGTCCACCAGTGGTTTTTGCTTCATGCTTGGTAGCTCATGTATATCTTGGTTGAGCAAGAAGCAGCCTACTGTGGCCACTTCCAGTTGTGAGGCTGAGTATAGGGCAGCTTTCACAACGACTGCTGAGTGTGTGTGGCTCAGACGCCTTATGGCTGATTTGGGTGTTGGCCAGTCTTTTGCCACCACCATCTTCACTGACAGTCAGAGCGCATTGGCAGTTGCGAGGAACCCTGTGTTCCATGCTCGCACTAAGCACATTGAGGTGCATTATCACTATGTCAGGGAGAGGTTCTCTGCTGGGGAGATCAGCTTGGCATATGTGCCCACGCAGGAGAACATTGCAGACCTTTTCACGAAGGCTCTGCCTAGGGAGAAGTTTGAAGCTTTCCGCAAAGCTTTGGGCTTACTTCCTTTTGTGGAGTGATTTCCACATAGCTCGGCACTTCCTTATACATGAGTGCCAGCTCCTTGTTCACCGCATCACTCCCAGGGGGGATTTGTTGATATATTTAGGTAGTGATGTGTGTGAACACTCTAGGACCGCCGGGGCACTTTTTTCCCTCTTTAGGAGGTTTTTTTCCCCCGGTTTGTATATACGCCTATTGCCCTAATGGGCTACTTATCTTTGTACATTCTCTAGTAATACATTCAGTCTTGTGTGTTGTGCTCCAAGCTTCTTCTTCTTCCTTGTGCTGTTCGCGTGCTTCCGCAGACGTCTAACTCCAACAAATTCAATGAGCTAAAACTAAGGTTATGTATTGCACCACTCCTAATTGTTCCTAATTGGTCACTTGAGTTCCATGTGCATGTAGATGAAGTTCATCATGGAGTTGGAGCAGTTTTGGCACAATCATCCACTCATAAGGTGGAGAACCTTATTTCTTATACAAGAAGATTGCATACAAAGGAGGAAAAAAATTATAGTACCACAAAAAGAGAAGGTTTGGCTATTGTATTTGCACTTAAAAAGTTTTGAAACTATCTTCTCGGTGCAGATTTCATTCTCATCTCAGACCATCAACCACTAAATTATTTAATCAATAAGCCTAGAGTAGGAACATGAATTTGAGATTCACATCAAGCTGGGTAGGGAGCATTACACCAAGTGTCAAGGATGGGCAAGGGTGAGAGGCCAATAGGTATTAATGATGATCTTGCAAATAGAAATCTTTTTCTTGTGGCATCTCAAATTGATTGGTATTATGACATACTAAAATTTCTCGCTTTAGGAGAAATCTCTTTGAGCATGTCTCCATTAGAAAAAAGGAGGTTACTGTGTAACACAAAATCATTTTCACTCATAAATAATTAGTTGTATAAATATTTACCAGATGGTATTCTATGAAAATTTATTTATCCACAAGAAGTAGGCCCTTTGCTTGAAGTAGCACATAATGAAGGACAAAATCCTCCATAAAGTGTTATGGTGACCATATATTTATAGGGATGCCACCAGATAGACAAAGAATGTGACATCTATCAAAGATGTGCTCCTTGACCAACAAGGCTAAATTTACAACCATGGTACATGCTACTCGACAAAATGGGTAGAAGTTAAGGCTACTTGAGTTGCATGGAAATGATGGTGGCCAATTTCATATACAAACAAATTTTCTCATGATTTGGATGCTTGCTAGAGGTCACTAGTGATAGGGGCACACATTTTGTAAATCACTTGCTGCAAAACATTTTTGATAGGTATAAGATCTACCATAAAAAGTCATGTGCTTATTATCTTATAGCAAATGGGTAGCCAAAAAAATCCAACAAGATTATGATCAGGCCATTGTGCAAATTGGCTTTTGACCATCACAACTCATGGCCATAAACTCTCATTGGGGTGAATTGGGCATTCCATACAATAAGAAGGGGTACTACTGGTGAGATGAAATGATCTTAGGTAGACCCTTTATGTGACAATTGCAAATAGTGTAAGATTGGGTAAGTAATTTGTTGTACTTACAACATCTAGGGTTAAATACCAAACTTAATCTTTGGGAATACTCGCATAGAGAAATATCACCTATGTAGTGGAATTCCATCCACAAAACTCAAAAGGACATGGATTTAGTGCATTCCAAAGGATCATATCTTTCATGGATTCATGAGGATACACTTGTGGATGCGTAAACTTCCAAGAGAAGAGAAGAAAAGGTTGGCAACCAAAGACATAGCAGATCTAGAAAATCAAATATCAATTCAAGACCTAGCCTATGCACCTATGATGCTCCCAAACAAAGAGTTTGAACCCCATGGTTGGGCCGAATCTTGGTGATGATGGACATAGTTGTGAATGAAGACCAAATGACCCCGTATTGTGATGAGGACAACTATGACATCTCAATATTCATGTGTGAACCAATAGTGCAAGAATGCAAGCATAGTATGTGACACATGTGAAGAAGAAAAGGATGATGAGCATCTAGAATACATCTTAATGGATCCGTTTTGCAAGTTAGAAGAACAAGACTTGTACCTAATGGATGCTAAGACTCACAAGTAGAGCGAGTATAAAAATGCCATACTACTAACCACACAAGTTGAAATGGAAAACAAGAAAAAGAAACATAAAAAGAACCGGTCAACACAATAAGAAGAAGAATCCTTGTTAGAGGTGCCAAAAAACTTCAACCAATATGAGATAGAAGATAGAAAAATAATGGTGAGAATGCCAAGATGAGAAATTCTCATGGGAGAAGCTTATGATAACAAAGAACAAAAAAAAATATTGGTAACAATTGAGGATAGTGAAGAACAAAGTACATACATAGGGAGCAAGCTAAACAATGAAGAAGAGCAAAAATTGATGGATCTCTTATGAGAATATCGAGATGTGTTCGCTTGAACATACAAGGATTTGAAAGGAGTGGATCCAAACATATGTTCACATAGGATCCCCATGACTTTATAAGGAAAGTTGAAGAAACAGAAGTCATACACTTATATTTACATGTATGCAACTAAGATAAAGGAAAAAATCACTAAGTTGATAGAAGTCAAACTCATCTATGAGATAGAGCTTATCGAATGGATATCCCCCATTGTGGTACTTCCCAAGAAGAATGGCAAGTTATGTGTGTGTATTATCTTGAAGAAAGTTAATACCACCACCCTATGAGATGGTTATTTGCTTCCTATCATGGAATATCTATTAGACTGAGTATCAAGAAAGGAAGCTTATAGCTTTGTTGATGGATTTTCAGGTTACAACCAAGTAGCCATTGGCCTTGAAGATCACCAAAAGACAACTTTTGCGATTGATTGGGGAATATTTGCATTTCATGTGATGTCATTTGGGCTCACAAATGCACTTGCTACATTTCAAAGGCTCAAGGGTCATGTTTTCAAAGAGTTCATGCGTAAGAAGCCAGAAGTCTCCATGGATGATTTACGCACTCATTCCCACATATGACAAACTCACATCCTAGAACTCAAGCAAACCTTCGACAAATGCGTATAATATCAAGCATGTCTAAACATAGAGAAGTGTGTGTTCATGGTCAAAAAAGAAAAGATCTTAGGTCACATAGTATCAAGGAATGGAATATCAATGGATGAAGATAAAATGAGAGACATAGCAGAGTTATCGAGACCTAGGATGGTTAAGGATGTGCAAACATTTATGGGTCATTGTGGATATAATTGATGGTTCATCCACATGTACACAATCATAGCAAAAACCTTGTACAATCTTTTAACAAATTTGGAGTGGAATAATGAATGTGAGAAGTCATTTGTAGAGATAAAATCATGTTTGTGTTCAAACCCGATTTCGATAATGCCAGATTGGAACAAGCCATTCCATGTCGATGTGGACACCTCCAATTTCGCTATTGGATGCATGCTACCACGACCAATTTGAAAAGGAAATATAGATTTACCCATAGCATACATGGGTAGACAATTGAACATAGCATAAAGAAATGACACCACAATTGAACGAGAAGGATTAGGCATAGCATATCCAGTGAAAAGGTTTCAAGATTATTTGCTTGCAAATAAGTTCAAATTCTTGCGATATTGGCAGGTCAGTAAGATGGTTTCTCTTACTGATGGAATATGATTTTGAAGTACTGGTTAGGAAGGGTAAGACCGACTATAAGGCAGATCATCTTTCATGACTCACTTTAGGAGAATCCTTGCAAGGTGTGTCAGATGATCTTCCTAATGCATATTTTTTCAACCTTGAGGTAGTTCCGAATTGGGCAAAAGCACTAGATCCTATCTTGATGTATGGACCCAAGAACCTTGCAATAATAACAGAGGAAAGAGAAGTAGTAAACTCTCAAAAGTATCATATACTCACATGAAGCATCTATAAGCAAAAAAACAAGGTGTTTTAACTTGTTGTGTGGATGAAGAAGAGCATGATATGTGGTTGCAACTAGCAATGGCTGACTAGGAGTGGGAGATTTTCATCTTGTGAAAGGGAAAATTGCTTTTTCTTTTTTCTTAATGCACACAATTGTCATCTTGTGTAAGGGAATATAAATATGTATAATAATTTGATATGGGATCTTATTTCAAGTATCTTTATTCGGATTTCAACTCCATTACAAGTATCTTTGATTCTCATTATAGTTCGGACATGCTAAATGTATACCTAAAGATTGATGAATCTCAAAGAATTTATAGTTTTCCATTACATTATGCAAAGTACTTCATGATTCATTTTATTATCGTCCTTGGAAAAGCGGATAGAAAACTTTGCCTATACGAATACAACTGATTGACATAAATTTGTTAATAGCAAGAGAAATAATTATTTGCATAATTGACTCATTTTTTACACATAATCATTTAGTGAATTAATGATAAACATATGAAATAATGACACAAAACGCATCCGCTTTTTGCTCGCGTTATTCGAAAAGAATAAACGACAACTGCAAGACACAAATTATGTTAGTTATTCGAAAAGAAGGGATCATCTGGCATTAAACCTACATTGTACATATCCGAAGTACTCGAGAGCATTGAAGAGGTAAAGCAACTTGTTATGCAGGAATTTGACATGAAAGATCTTGGTGTGTTGCGTTATTTCTTGGGCATTGAGTTTATACATATAGAAATAGGTATATGGATGTGACAAAGGCAATATGCCTTGAGTATGCTGCAAAAGTATGGTATGGCTGATTGTAAGCCAATTTCTATGCCATTAGATCATAATTTGAAGTTGGATACTACATCAGGTGAAGCATTGGAAAATGCTACTATGTACATGAAAATTGTGGGAAGTTTGATATACCTCACAATTACAAGGCTTGATCTAAGCTACATGGTTGGACTTGAAAGTCAATTTATGCAAGTTCCCAGGAAGCCACATTTAAATGCTTTGAGGTGCACTCTATGTTATGTAAGTGCTACTTTGGATTATGCATTGTTTTATGAAGCTGGTGTAGAATTGCAGGTTCATGGATACATCGGTGTAGATTGGGTTCGTAGTGGATTTCTATTCTCACTTGGGAGTGCATCTATTACATGGATCAACAAGAAGCAACCCACTATTGCTTTGTCAAGTATAGAGGCTGGGTATAGAGGTGCTGCAATGGCAACATGTGAAGCATCATCAGGTTAGAGATGCTACTTTCCTATTTAGGTGTGAAAGCACAAAAGCCTATCATCATCTATTGTCATAATCTTAGTAGCATTCAATTAGCACAAAATCTTGTTTTTCATGCTAGAATAAAACATATTGAGGTACATTATCACTTCATGAAAGAGAAGGCATTATCAGGTGATATTGATCTTGTTTATGTGAGGACAAATGAGCAGTTTGTTGATATTTTCACTAAAGCACTTGGAGCAGAGAAGTTGAAGAAGTTTCAAAAGGTGCTTGGATTACAGGACATGATGTTGAGCTTGATGGGGAGTGTTGAGATATCAAGCTCAACATGTGATGATCCAAGATGACACGTATCACTTTTTCATTTCTCTGATATGTATAATGGTCACACTGATAAATGTTAGAGATACTTCATTGAGCTTTACTAGATTTATCTACCAAAAGTGATGGCACATTTGTTTTCTTGCCAGCTCAGTCATTCACAGACATTAGGATTTTCCTTATGTTTTGTTCTTTATATTGCACTAGTTGTATTGTTGTTTTACTTCATTCTTGTACATTCCTTTTATGTAATATAAGAAGAAGAAGAAGAAAAAGAAGAAGAAGAAGAAGAAGAAGAAGAAGAAGAAGAAGAAGAAGAAGAAGAAGAAGAAGAAGAAGAAGAAGAAGAAGAAGAAGAAGAAGAAGAAGAAGATCATTCTTCCTTGCCTCGATCTATGTGTGTGCTCCTCTTTGAGTGTGACAATGTGTGTCAGCTCTCTTCCTTATCTCCTTCCTCATGACATATGCCAAACAACCAAACAGACACAAATGACAATTAGATAGCTACCATGCCAAGCCTCATATAAAGTGAACCATATGCTACAAACATAACCACCTCAAGCCAAAAACTATGTGGTAAAGCCTGACTTTTGACCATACACCTCACCATCTCCATGAGAGACATGTTCTTTCTTTCAGCAACACCAATTTATTGAGGTGTATATAGCACTGTACACTGATGTTTTATCCCACGCTTAGCCAAAAATGCATTAAAATAAGAAGACATGTATTCCCCCCCTTGATTAGAATGGAGGGTGCCCATTTTACATGTTGATAGATTTTCAGCCAAAACCAAAAACTATTTGAAGAACATAAAGACTTCAAACTTTGTTTTCAATGGATACACCCATGTATGCCTTGAAAAATCATCAATAAAGGTCACAAAGTAAAGGTAGATCCCAAAAGAAGGTGTCTACATAGGACCACATACATCACTATGAACAAGTTGCAATTTTTGAGTAGTGCAAACTGAACCATCTTTTAGGAAGGAGGAATGCTGCATTTTGCCCAAAATACAAGCTTCACAGACATGTTTACCAGGTGCCTCAAGTTTGGGCAAAGAGGGCACCATTTCAGATTTTTGCAGGCATAGCAAACTAGCAAAATTCATATGGCCAAAGTATGCATGCCAAAGCTTTGCATTTGAGATAGCAGGAGAATCTTGAGTTGCACATGTTAAATCATTGATAGATTTTGCATAGTCTATGAGCTTATAAAATGCACGACATAAAATGCAAGAAGCAATAATAACATTGCCATTTGATAGATCATGAACTATACATCTGTCATCAACAAATTTGAGTACCAAGGCTATGTTGGCTAATGCTAAAAATGACAATAGATTTTTCTTGATTCCTAGCACAAACAAAGCATTTGACAATGTAAAAGAACTACCATTAGTAGTAGTTACAATGATCTTACCATCTCTCATGATAGTATAAGAGGAGTTGTTGGTGCATGTGCAGTTACCTAGAGATTGTTTTATGTCTTCACTTGAGATATTTGCCAATTAACTATGATTTTGATGTTGCCAACTCTCAAATCATAGTATTGGGAAAAAATTGATAGAGTCAACCCTATTTGGGGGATGTTTGGGAGAAGTGTCACCAAGTGGAATGGATCTAGAAGTCACAATGGCTTCTCCTATATATGAATTCACAATGAATCTCAAGTAAAAGTTCAAAATCTCACATATCCAGAAAGTCATATCACTCTTGGTCACTGTGATTTAGGATCTCGAGCAATACAAAATCACAAGAGACATAAATTTTTTCACTTTATTGATTTTTAAAGAATATCTATTTGTGGAGTTTTCACTATCCCAAATTTTTATCAGTGTAGAAAAGATAAAAAGACGATCTAAATTACACAACAATCTGACAAATCACAAACATTATTGTTTCACAAAATCAAGTCGCACCTCAATGAATCCAAAGTAAACCTCATACAATTCTACCCACATTTTTCCTAAGTCACACTAAGGTTCACAAGGAAAGTTGTACTCATACTTTTGTTCTCACACTTGCTTAATTCAAACCTTGGCCCAAATTGGATTATTGTTCCAAATTGCACCTTTTATACCTCAAATCACACTCACACCATTTTTTCCAAGTCAATCATAGAAAATCAAGTCATATGCACAAATTTAAAGTTTTAAACCCAGAACTCAAGTCACTCCTCCATCGTTTTTCTTATTTTGTCACATTTTGGATTTTACACTAGTCTCAAAATTTCTCATTAAGCTTTTCTAACCATTAGTTAATCCATAAAATAATTCATTCATACTTGTAGAGTATTTTTCTTGTGCGATTTTTCCCTTATTCTCAACCCAAAGGAAACTTCATTGATTGCTTCAATAGTGAGATGCACAAAAATGGTTGAAATAAAAGAATCTAATCATTGCCTCAATAGCTCCTTAATGTGGCTATTCCAAGACTTTATGAGAAAAATAAATGCCATTGATCACTTTTTTATCTCCTCCACTAGTGAGAGCATAGGTAGCTCCATGGAAATTCACTGAAGGTTCCAATTGGCTAGAACTATGTAGAGAGAAAGTTATGCCACCATTAGCTGTGATAATCTAGAGTGACTAGAGTACTTATCTTTGAAAAAAGACAATGGAACTTAAGGAACAATCCATCTGTAGGTGTCATGTTTAGGTTAAAAAAAGTATTGGCCACTCAAATTAAGGCATTAGCAATGTTAGTTTGTCAAGGGGCTATATATTTTTGAGCACAAGAGATAATTTAAAAGGGGTAGCTAACAATGTATAAAAGTAGAGCCAAAATGTCTTTAAGAGATTGTTTTTAGATTCACATGAGCTAAAACGTGTTTTGCATTATTCTACCCCTATCTTGCCTACCTACTAGATTAATTTCCCTAGCGATATGAACAATAATGTTAGTGGATTAATAATCTTCACCAATTCTACTCTTCATTCCAGTATCAAACTTCCTTCAATCAAATTTTCTACATCTGTAATTACAAATCTCTCTCACAATGTCACCTATTTTCTCTAGCTCTTGAGTTTTCTCACAGACACAATGGTGAAAAGTTTTAACCTCTATGCTTTGTGTTGATCTTCCTCACATTCTCAAACCCAATGGTTTTCAGTTATGCAAGTATTCAACTTAATCTCCCCTATGATTCATCATATGCCTATACCTATTTCAGGATTCTCATTATTTTTTTCCTTGTTGCAAAAAATATTTTCCTTCTTCATAGATTTCACAAGATAAACTAGAGAGAAAATTCATCCTTCATGACGAAGATGACAAGTTAATCAACCTTCTTTGTATCTATTCCTAAATCTCTTGTAGTTTTCTCTATTTTAACATAAAATGAGTTTTTTGTTAAGAAAAATTGAATTAACTTTATATATAGAGAATTTTTTATTTTTTTTTTTTTAAATGGAGGTTCAGCCGAGGCCTACTCCCCCGGACTTTAACTTTGAAATTGCAACTATACAAAGAAGGGCATAGTACCCATGGGACCCCCCTTATCCCACAAGAACAGGGATTTACAAGACTCGGTTAAACGGCGGTCACAACTACTGCAGGGATTCATATGTCCCTTACATGTTGCTGCCAGAGGCTGAACCCTCACCCCCGCCTCAAGAGGCGAGAGGCCAAACCACCAGACCAACGAACTGGGACATTATATGTAGAGAGTTTGAACAAGGAGACCAAGGAGCGTTTAAGATAGGGTGGTGTTATGATGTGCTTATTCACTACTTATCATTCGCCTTGTGGACGTGCTCTTGAGTCTTCACACAACGCGGAATCCGGATGCGCCAACTTCAACGTATTCCACATCACACAACATTTGCAGCTCTATTTCTTTGACACGTGGATTGATTTACTTTTTCTTCTTTCAATAATCTTTTTTTTTTTAATGGAGGTTCAACCAAGGCCTACTCCCCCCGACTTTAACTTTGAAATTGCAACTGTACAAGGAAGGGCATAGTACCCATGGGACCCCCCTTATCTCACAAGAACAGAGGTTTACAAGACTGGGTTAAACGACGGTCACAACTACTGAGCGGATGGACAAACGGTGGCACCTCAACCACATGCAACATCTTTCCAAGATACACATGTCCCTTACATGTTGCTACCAGGGGTTGAACCCTCGCCCCCACCTCAAGAGGCCAGAGGCCCAACCACTAGGCCAACGAACTGGGACGATTCTTTCAATAATCTTCATATAATCATAGACTTCAATATTAACGAAGTCTACACACTGTAGGTATGTTGGTTGAGCTTTTACATCTTGAAACGGAGGTCGTGTGTTTGACCTCTTTTCAAGTTGCTAAACATACATGGGTCAATTTGACCAGTGTATCTCAATAGTTGTAATGTCTTTGGGGCGTTTAAACCAAATGTCTTCGGGAAGCCTTTTCTTAGTGTTACTTGCAGCAGTTTAATCCTTGTTTTGTGGGATATGAGGGGTCCCATGGGTACTATGCCTTTTCATTTGTACAACTGTTCTTTCAATATATTCAAGCAAAGGGAAATTCAAATTTGGACGAACTTTCTCTTGAAAAAAAAAACATGATGATTACTATATTCATGTATAGTGGTGGCACTATGTGAATGCGAATATATGATCAGTCACACATGTGAGGGAGAATACATGAGTGTGAACTTCAGTGTAAATACATGAACGACAAAAGAGCTTCTTGGATTTGACCATTTTTAGGTGGAACACTTAGATTTTTTGTTTTTTTAAAGTTTTTTAGTGACCCTATGTGAAACCAGCCCAATGCAACAAGAATATGGTCCTTTTACATGCTCTCGCGACTGCCCTGATGTGAACCCACCAATAAGTCTTGGGCCTCATTGTCACATAATCCTAGCAAGAGGTGGACCAACCACACCTTATGAGACAGATTAGGAAGTAATGCTCAACCATGGCTTTTGGGGCAAGTGGTTAGCCCATCTACCCCTAGCATGTAGAGCATGAGTTCATTTCTGCTTTGATACAAGTCATTGCTCCTTAAGTACCTTATGATATCCCGTGAGCTAGGGACGTTAATTATGCTTAGCGCATCATACTCCTAGCTGGTACATCATGATCTCAATTCTCATTTGATACATATCATTGCTCCTTAAGTACCTTAGGAAGTGGTTAGCCCATGATACTCCTAGTCGAAAGGTCATGAGTTCAATTTTGCTTTGATACAAATCATTGCTCCTTAAGGACATTAGGATATCCCCTCAGTACGGACCTTGACTATGCTTAGCTCTTTTCCTACACACACATGTAAAGGTCTCATGAATTAACACTAAAGAATACTTATACTCATGAATTAACACTAAGGAATACTTATACTCATGAGATCAATACAAAGTAGTAAAAAAAAAAGGGATCAGAGCATTGCCCGTGTTTTCCACACTATTCAAATTAAAAGTCCAGCTCATGCCCCATTCTAAAAGCTAAAAAAAACCTCCATTAAAAAAGCTAAAAAAAAGCCTCATTAAAAAAGCTAAAAATAGCCTCCATTAAAAAGAGAAAAAGCTAACGGTTCTGGGCACACCCTTCTCGCGCGTGAGCGAGTTTTCAGGCTCAGAGAATAGAAAAAAACTATTTTTTTAATTACCGATCCAACTGAATGCAAGTACACATTGAACTTTCTTATATTTTAAAATTAAAAATATTAAATGAACTAATCATCGACGCCGGACGGACCAAACTCTGTGTGAACAGATAACGAGTGAAACAGGCAAATTATGACCATTTTCAGGTGGGAAACATATATTCCATGACTCATGTTCAACTGCCCCGATGTGAACTGGGCCTTGGTTTCAGGAATCAGGAGTCTTCAGGACCGCATACAGCCAGCCTGTCAATGGATATTAGTGGTGTTCAGCCAAGGAGCTTTGATGGAGCTTCAGCCGGCGAAATCTATGTTCTTTCGGCTTCTCTCTCGTCTCTATTTTGCTGAGTCGGCAGACAGTAAGCATCGAAGGAGAACTCGCTTTTGGCAGAATCTGGTTCTTCGAGTACCTCATCCGCATCGCAAGCGAATCCAGTCCGTGAAAATTGATTCTCTTTTCCCCCACAGCGCCACTCTAGCTTCAGCGCTTCAGCCATGGCGAGCCTGGACGAGGATCCTCAGACACAGAAAGCGCGTAAGATTTTCGACCATTTCGATTTGAACCGCGATGGTCGGTTGAGCAGGGAGGAAATGGGTGCCCTTGTTGTGGCAGTCAACCCTCGCGTTAGGTTCACGGAACATCACATCAAAGAGATCCTCGATGAGGTCTTTCGCGCATATAGCGAGTTCATCGACGGTCCTGCGGGCATCAGCTTTGAGGGGCTCCTGCGCACGTACCAAGATGGTGCGGGTGACATAAACAGGGACTTTGCTGCGCTCAAGCTCTCGCTCGCCAAAGATGCCAATGGCGCATCCAAGGGTGATCCAGCCGCATCTTCAATAGTAGATGAACGTGCGGCTACAGCTCCTCTTGTTAGAAGGAAAGAGCACATGCCATCATGGGCACCTTCTAACATCGCGTTCGACTCATCATGGCTTCTTGTAGAGGATCTGCAGATTATTATTAAGCGGCTTGAAACAAAGATGGCCAACAGACTTAGAGAGAAAAAGAGTTTCAGCATGTCAGACGGGTCTTCCGATGTTCCTTGGTCGACTGATCTGAGCCTTCTTTTTGGTCCTGGGGGTAGCGGACAACATCCCTGGGAAGAGCTCGGTCAAGATTACATAAGCTTTCACAGAGAGCTCGATGTACTACTACAAAAGGCAGACAATTCTGCCACTTCAGATGAGGTGTTTGATGCCCATCTGGCTATTGGGAGGACTCTTTTTGATCATTTCTTGTACCAGGAAGCCATGTTTAGTCTAAAGAAGGCTGTGGAGCTGAAGCCTACTGATGTGAGGCCACACTTTCACCTGGGAAATACATTATACTCTCTTGGGAGGTATTCTGAAGCTAGGGAAAAATATACAGCAGCATTAAGTGCTGCAGAAGTTGCCACCAATGACTTGGGTCAGCTGGTGCCATTGATTCACATGAATTTTGGTATTGCTCTCGAAACTGAAGGCATGCTGTTTAGCGCTGCGGAACATTATCAAGAAGCAGTGAAGCTTTCACCCCAAAACCACAAAGCTCTGAAGCTCTTGGGCAGTGCACTTTATGGTGCTGGTGACTATAGGTTGGCTGAGAAAGCCCTTAAGGAGGCCATTGCAATTCAACCTGACTTTGCAGATGCACACTGTGATCTTGGATCCACATTGCATGCTATAGGGGAAGACAACGAGAGTGCAATCAATGAGTTTCAGAAAGCATTAGATTTGAAGCCTGATCATGTTGAAGCCTTGTATAATCTGGGGGGAATGTTTAAAGACATTGCAAGGTACCAGAGAGCTGCAGATATGTATTCAAAAGTCCTGGCTATTCAACCAAGTAATTGGAGAGCACAGCTGAACAGGGCAGTTGTCTTGTTGGGTGCAGGAGAGACAGAGGAAGCAAATAAGGCATTTAAGGAGGCCTTCAAAATGACCAACAGGCTGGAATTGTATGATGCTGTAATGCACATGAAACTAATGGGAAGGAAGCCCAAGAAAGGGGCAGAAACAAATGCATCAGGCAGGCAAAACGGTGATGAACAAGTGGATGTGCTGGTGGTAGAGCCATCCCAGTTCCGCAGAGCAAGTGACAAGACCACCCCTCGGCAATGGCTTACTAGTGCACTTCATATACGACAGTTCCAAAGGGATACACGATTGAATCGATGTGATGTTTCCAGTCTGAGGCAGGAGTTCATGAGAAACAAGCAGCAGCGAGCTTCAAATACATATTCAGGACTATCCTCCTTCCGTAAACATGAACTTGAGAGACTACTGAAGGGGCTTTTGCATTTCTTGAAGCCTGATACTTTCCAAGGGGCAGTAAAAGTTATCAATACAAAGGTCCTCAAAGTTATCGATCAGGCTGCCACAGGTGACATTGATCTTGGCTTTTTCTTTGCCGTGATAGCACCAATATGTGCAGGTTCTGCAGACGCTAGAAAACAGGCTGCTTTTGATGCCTTAACTTTACGATACTCTGCTGAGGCATGTACGGAAATTACTAAGGCAGATGCTTCATACTATATGAAGCTTCTGCGCGTCATATACTTGACGACTGAAAGTATGAGTAATTTGATGGAGCTGCATGGGGAGGATGATCAAACAAAAATCACTTTTGCGGAATTTCAGCACATGTTTGATGACCCTGATTGGGGGTTTGGCATATTGAATGTCCTCATAAAGTTGGAGGCAAGTGATCGCATCCGACACAGGAGTCAGACTTGTGCCATATGTGCTTACCCTATAAGCGGCCCATGGTTCAAGGAGGTTTCAGCGAATTTCAGTCTTTGCTGTTCATGCTATAGCGAAGGCAAAGTTCCGATCTCTGCCAAACAACATGATTACTGCTTTAAGGAGTACAACAGTGAGGTGAAAGCAGTCAAAGATAGGCTATGGTTCTTCAGCTCAAGGTCCTCATTTTCCTCATCAGCTGCATGAACCATTTTCTGCCTTCTTGTCTCTGTATCCTTATCTTGATCTGAACTTGCAGGTCAGAGGAGGGGGGAGCTTGATGCATATCTTGTAATTATTTCTCTCATGGGCTTACATATCCGCCATCATCTCTTAAGATAGTGCTCTGTAGCTTATATATATGCCCAGCGATGAATCGATTGTATCTTTTCCAGCGTGTACTGTGCATTTGTAGGTGTATTCCTATTTGTGTATTCCTATTTCGATGATTTTTTGGATAATCACTATGTAATTAATAACACAACTGCCTTAGTGCTTTCAGTGGTGATACATGAGTTCTGGGGGCATCGAATAAATGAAAAACTTTCCTACTTTATCTTATTGTCATACTATCATATTTCACTTATTATGGACAAATTAGTTCTTTGTAACTGACATCCAAATTCATGCAATCATGGAGGGACATGGTAGATTGAAGACATATGTACGCTATGGGAGAGTGGTGTTCATATTAGTTCTGGTTGATCAGTTTATGATTTCCAAGGTAACTGGATGGTCTCTAAAATATGCATTTGGTGATGAGATTCTCTAGTCACTATTGTTGTGAACACATTAATTAAGCCAAAGGGAATCACTCTAAATAAGTAGATTTCACATTGTGGCGAAAGTGGTTTTATGCTGGTTTCTAGGGGTGATTGGTACATGATCATAAAGCAAATCTACCTATCTATTAACTACTCCCTTGCTACTGACCTTTGTGAACATATAACTGTCCTTGATAGTTGCGACATTGACTTTCGTTAAATTAGTGCAGACTTGGACCTTTCTGCCCTCTCAAGAACAATCATGATGGGTGACACCCGTTCTTTATTTTCTATTTTATACATGAATTATGCAGCCGAAAGTTGAAAGGATTTCCTTATCTATTTATTTATTTATTTATTTTTTAATAATTTTATTTTAGAGGGAGGTTCGGTAGGTGCTTACCCCTCTGCCTTTAACTTTTATAGTAGAATGTACATGTGAATGGGCATAGTACCCGCGGGATCCCCCCATCCCACACAACAGGGGTTAGACAAGGTTACAACTAGTTACAATTAGTTTAAATTGGTCAAAGCCCTTATGTTTCGAACTAGGGGCTTGAACACGGACTTCCGCCTCAAGAGGTCAGGATCTCAGATTTCCTCTTTGATCTTGGCTGAATATACATCTTAATAAGTGTATAGCCCTTTTCTGAAGGATCTTCATTTGTTATCGTAGGGAATGTGCAGGTGGATATGTGAAGCGTTACTCCCTTAAAGGTTTATATTAGTCAACCCAAGAACATCTTGATAATTTCTTTGCAAGTTCAACATTTATTGTTCTTTTAATGCATCAATTCCAATATATGTGCTCCTTTATTCATCATCTTTGATTGTTACAACAACCTTTCTTCTTTTTGTTCTTTATTCTCATAATCTATCCCCACTACAACTTCACATTTTCGCATTTGAATATCTATTGTCTTCTCCTAGGCTTCATACTTCTAGTCTAGTCTAGGATTTCTTTTGGAATGATGACCGTGAACAAATCATATTCTTCAACATTGCGACATTCTACCAAAGTTTTCTTGTTCACTTATATATCTAAAATGACCAATTGTTACATTCGATTGTAGGGCTTCAATTCTTCATTCTTAAAGACTATAGGAATATGTGTTGGATCCTCAATTGCCCAAGGGCATTGATGATGCACCCCAATGTCATTATCATTATGTCTTGGTCTTTCCTCAAAATGGCTTTAAACATCCATAGTGTTGAAGAATCACTCACTAATTAGACAAAAGACATGAAGACATATGAAGGATGAAGGAAGTAGCAAAGAGAAGCAGGAACAAAACATTCAGAAAATCAAGCCTTAGTGAAGGGATAAATTCACATTTGTAATATAGTGCATAAAAACTTCCAGAATTACGAGTTTTGAATCTCGGAACAAATATGTATATATATGAGTTAGAAAATCATAATAAGAGTGGCTGCTGAGTGAATGAGAGAGAGCGCATAGAGTAGAAGGAAGTGCGCGTATGTAGAGACGAATAGTAGAACTTGAACTATCGGGTATTCATCTGAGAGAGAGATGGTAAGGAAGAACTACTCAACATAGGAGAGTTTTCCATGGCTATGAGCAAAGTGACGCCAAGCCATTCTGTACACATCTTCTCTTATAGAAAACACATGTTTATGTGGAAAGATTGAGCACATTCTTCTTGTGTGAAGAAATCTAAGTGATTTCATGTTACTGTGAAAGTTAGTTAACAGTTACAGTTGTCTCAGTGCACATTTTACGGTACTTCTACAAGTTAGATCTCACAGTATAGTGTAAAGTTTTTTATGAGTGATAGCTTATCTTGAAGCTACTATCTCAAGTACAAATTGATCAAAAGAGTTTTGTGAAACGGGACATGTACACATAGTACTGTGTCTGACAGTAAAGGCATCCAAAACTAATGAAGTTTTCTCTCAAACTTAAGATAGATTTCATTCACTGAAGGAAGCTCAGGTATTACTTCCTTACTTCATTTACAGATATTTGAAGTAACTACAAACAGAATCACAGTTGATTCCGGTACAATTACGGTGAGATTACGGTGACAGTCCGATAATAGTCCGATGAAGTTTCAGTGATATTCCGGTAAGTTCAAAACACAGTTTTGGCACATTTAAGTCACGAAAAGAATATCTAACAGTAAGTAAACAAAGATTTGTAAAGACTGAAGTAAATCAGATCAGAATTAAAGGCTGAAGAAAATATAAAGTTTCCTGTAAAGTGAATTTTTAGATTTCACTAAACACAGTAATAAAGTTTTCAGTTTCAGAAAGGTTGTTAAGCTACTAATGATTATAGAGGTGTTCTAATATCACTCTAGCTTAGTTCTTGTGGCGTGGCGAATTCCTTAGCTTAGTTTCAAGCTTTCGTCACGTCAACAAGTGGTATCAGAGAAGAAAGGTCCTCAAGAGTAAACGGAAGTGCAGATACAAGAGAAATTAAAGAATTCTTCATAAGGAAAGTGAAAGCTGAGGTGATCAACAACAAACGGTATCAGAGAAGCATTCCGAAGTCATTCTCAGGGTAAAGGTTTATGAAAGGTAAAATCTTTTAATATTATACTCACCGACAGAAACAAAAACAAGGAAACCATGGCAGATTTCTATTGACAAATTGGACAGAGATAATTATCCCGCATCGGTAATGAGAATGGAAGCCTTACTTATGAGTAAGGACTTAATGATATATGTGATAGGAGAAGAAAAGAAGCCTACTTTTGGAGATGACAAGAAACCAAAGAAAGAAGAGTTAGAAGCCTTGAAGCTATTGCAGAAGAAAGATGCAACGACAAGAGCGTATATCTACAATACCATTACAGATCATTTGTTACCACATATTAGAGGTCTGGAAAAAGCAGAAGATATATGGAACGCGTTAGAAGATCATTTCCAAAACACTACTAAAGCTAGGAAGGCTAGCTTATGGCCAGAGTTTACGACGTTCAAGAAAAAGTAAAGTCAAAGCATTAGTGATTATGTCACTAAGATGAAGGACTTGGCAGAGAGTCTTGGATCTATTGATGAGGATATCGAAGATCACAGGTTAATAGCGCAATTGCTTGCCGGATTGAGAGGAGATGAAAGGTGGAAACCTTTTGTACTCTCAACTGAACTTTCATTAAATCATTTTGTACCAGACTGAAATCAGTTGCTTGGAATAATGCTAACATTTGAGCAAGATTTGAAGACAAATGGAGATAAAGGACATAGTTCTGCTATGTATGCAAAAAGTAAGAAGAAAAGTGATAAAGGTAAAGAAAAGGATGAAGAAGAGATGACTACTCAAGCAAATTATGCAAGAGGAAGAGGTAATGTCAGAAGTGAAAGTAGAGGTAATACAAAAGGAAGAGGTAATCAGAATAACAACAAGAAGACTTGTTGGATCTGTGGATTAAGCAATCACTTGGCTCATGATTGCTGGCATAATTCTCAAGGATTAAGTCAGAATCAGAATAACAATAGCAGAGGCAGAAGCGAAAGATATCAAAGAGGTAGACAAAGCCAAAGAGGTGGATATGGTAGAGGTGGAGCAAGAAGTTGGGGACATAATCAATCTTACAACACTACCTACTACAACTATGCAAATGATACGCAGAATGACAATCAAACAACATTGATGATGAATTCACTAAGTGTGTCAGAGAATGAAGATCTAAAGGTATTCTATATTGACTCTGGTTCAAATCATTTGTCAGGAAACATAGAATTGTTATCAGAATTGGAAGGAGGTATTTCAAATCATACAGTACAAACATGTGATAACACAAATCATAATGTTCGGTCAATTGGAAAAGTAAAGTGTAAGAATGGAGCTGACCTGCTAACAAATGTTTTGTATGTTCCAACAATCCCAAAGAATTTGATCAGTGTAGGACAGATAGTATAAAAAGGTTTTCCAGTCAGGTTTACAAATGAAGGAGTATTTGTTGAAGATCCAGAGAATGGATACAATCAAATTGTCTATGGTAAAAAGGAAGGTAGACATTTTACTCTTAAAGTGCAAGGAAATGTTGGTCAAGCCTTGATCACACATGGTGATGAAGTATTTACAGAATTAGACCTCTGGCATAAGAACCATAAGCTGAAAAATATGTATTCATTGGATATGATGAAAAGCAGATGGGTTATAGGTTATGGAGTCTTTTAACCAAACAATTTATTATTTCCAGAGATGTGACATTTGATGAAGAGAAGAGTTGGTATGTAGATAAAGAGCATAATGATGAAACATTTGAAGAAGAGATAAGAAGAAATGAAAAAGGTAAATCACATATGCATGTGAATGGAGATGAAGATTATATGCAGGCAAGTACATCGAGGATTGGATCAACTATGAGAAATGAAGATGGACCGAGATTCGATGAAGAAGTGTATTCAGATACACATGAAGAGTATGAACCAACAAGGTCAAATAGATTAAGGAAACAACGGTTATGCTCAGACGCATGGCATAGATTATGATGAGACATTCAGTCCGGTGGCAACAATGTCAACCATAAGGTCAGTGATTGCTATAGCAACATCAAAAGGATGGAAGCTAAGTCAATTGGATGTAAAGAATACATTTCTAAATGGATATATATCAGATGAAGTCTACATGGAACAACCTGAAGGGTTTGTAAGTTCCAGTTACCCAAATCATGTTTGCAGATTAAGAAGAGCGCTCTATGGATTAAAGCAAGCTCCAAGAGCTTGGAATTACAGACTTGTGAAGTATCTCAATGATCTTGGATACCAAAGTTCAAAGGCAGATGCAAGTCTACTCATTAAGAGAACAGATGAAGGTATGATCTACATTTGTATTTATGAAGATAACATTATAATCACAGGCACTTCAGATGAAGGAATCAAGGAGGTAAAGAGATTGCTTGAGAAAGAGTTCAAGATCAGTGATCTAGGAAAGTTATCATATTTTCTTGGAATGGAAGTCACATATACAGATCATGGTGTATATGTTTCGGCAGAAAGGTATCTTCTCAACTTACTGAAGAAGTTTAACATGGAGAATTGCAGAGAAGCTTCAACACCACTTGAGGTCAATCATAAACTCAACAAATATGATGGTGCAGAGTTTAAAGATATGAGGAAGTATCAATCTTTAGTGGGAAGCTTGATTTATGCTACGCTAACAAGACCAGATCTTAGTTGTGCAGTAGGAGTTCTCTCACAGTTTATGCATTTTCCAAAGGATCAACATTGGGTTGCAGGACAAAGAGTTCTTAGATATATCAAAAGAACTATAAAAGAAGGATTATATTATCCTTTTACATCAGATATAAAGCTGAGTATACAGTGACTCAGACTGGGCAGGAAGTCAAGCTGACAGAAGGTCAACACATGGGTATATGATATACCTAGGAGATAAGCTTGTCAGCTGGTGTTCAAAGAAGCAGCATACAGTGGCTTTATCGTCAACTAAAGCTGAGTATAAAGGACTTGTGGAAGCAGCTAAAGAAGTGATATGGATGCATACCTTGTTCAAAAGCTTGGGAATTGATCAAGGTATACCTATCATACATGGAGATAATATGAGTTCATTGTATCTTGCAACAAATCCAGTATTTCATGCAAGAACAAAGCATATAGAGATTCAATATCATTTCCTGAGGGAAAAGGTAATGAAGAAGGAGATTGAAATAGTATACACTCCTACAAAAGATCAGATTGTAGATATTATGACAAAGAGCTTGGATGGAGTAAAGACAAGCAGATTCAAAGAAATGGCAGGAATAAAAGAAAAGAAGAATATATGAAAGATCAGAGGATGCTAATTAGTGATTGAGGGGGAGCTATTGAAGAATCACTCACTAATTAGACATAAAAGACATGAAGACATATGAAGGATGAAGGAAGATGAAGAGAAGCAGGAACAAAGCATTCAGAAAATCAAGCCTTAGTGGAGGGATAAATTCACGTTTGTAATATAGTGCATAGAAACTTCCAGAATTACGAGTTTTGAATCTCGGAACAAATATGTATATATATGAGTTAGAAGATCATAATAAGAGTGGCTGCTGAGTGAATGAGAGAGAGCGCATAGAGTAGAAGGAAGTGCACGTATGTAGAGATGAATAGTAGAACCTGAACTGTCGGGTATTCATCTGAGAGAGAGATGGTAAGGAAGAACTACTCAGTATAGGAGAGTTTTCCATGGCTATGAGCAAAGTGACGCCAAGCCATTCTGTACACATCTTCTCTAATAGAAAATACATGTTTATGTGGAAAGATTGAGCGCATTCTTCTTGTGTGAAGAAATCTAAGTGATTTCATGTTACTGTGAAAGTTAGTTAACAATTATAGTTGTCTCAGTGCACATTTTACGGTACTTCTACAAGTTAGATCTCACAGTATAGTGTAAAGTTTTTTATGAGTGATAGCTTATCTTGAAGCTACTATCTCAAGTACAAATTGATCAAAAGAGTTTTGTGAAACGGGACATGTACACACAGTACTATGTTTGACAATAAAGGCATCCAAAACTGATGAAGTTTTCTCTCAAACTTCAGATAGATTTCATTCACTGAAGGAAGCTCAGGTATTACTTCCTTACTTCATTTACAGATATTTGAAGTAACTACAAACAGAATCACAGTTGATTCCGGTACAATTACGGTGAGATTACGATGACAGTCCGATAACAGTCCGGTGAAGTTCCGGTGATATTCCGGTAAGTTCAAAACACAATTTTGGCACATTTAAGTCATGAAAATAATATCTAACAGTAAGTAAACAAAGATTTGTAAAGACTGAAGTAAATCAGATTAGAATTAAAGGCTGAAGAAAAGACAAAGTTTCCTGTAAAGTGAATTTTCAGATTTCACTGAACACAGTAATAAAGTTTTCAGCTTCAGAAAGGTTTCTAAGCTACTGATGATCATAAAAGTGTTCTAATATCACTCTAGCTTAGTTCTTGTGGCGTGGCGAATTCCTTAGCTTAGTTTCAAGCTTTCGTCACGTCAACACATAGGTGGGTCTCTTCATGCATCTAGGGAGGATCACTTGAACCAACACTGTAGAAAAAATCCATCCACATTAGGATAAAGTGAGCTTCATTGAAATGGGGAAACATATCTAAAATTGTAATATCATAGATTGACCTTGGTAGTAACACACTTGTTGGTAGTATAATGAGCAAGTTCTCCAATCTTGCACAATCCTTAGTTGCCTCACAAAAGGTTTGCCTAATATCGTTTCATGATTGATTGCCTTTCGAAATTGGCATATACTAAGGTGTGTTGAAACTTCATACCATAAGCAATCAATATTACACTTTCTAATTATCATAGACTTCCCTACATGACCATTTGTTGGTTAAAGCTTCATCTAACTAGGTCTTAAAGTGGGATTTTCCCATTTTTCGTGTAGTTGTTTGATTGCAATAGCTATATTGGCTGGCATTGGTCATGTGGCCATTGAATTAAATGGGTAAAGTAGGTATTTCCTTCACAACTTTCATTGCAGTCTCCAATTTTTGCATATAGGGATTTGCTTTGTGATTTTGCCTTCATGGATTATATCTTTATTTGTTTTAGCATTTTTCACTTCATTTAATAGGCTATTGGTTTTGCAGATTACAACTTTTAGGGAAGTAAATTTTTATTTTCATCGAGGATCTCACTTTTCCCTTTCTTAGCTTGTCTATTGAATTAGTGTTCTAGTCTTCATGGTGAGTTCTCTTGATTCATATTGTTGAAGTTTTTCTACACTCAAGACTTGTTCTCATATTCTCGAATGCCCTTAGGAAACATATGGATATTTATGACATCCTCATCTAGGACACTTGGTTTTATAGTGTCTCCATATAGTGATGGGATTTCCCCTATCACGTCATATTTCTCCACATCTATTTTAGAGATAGGTGGTGAAGATTGTTTTTCTTTTTTTCCACGTTTTTTGAACTCTTTCCCATAAACCATGTGATTGAGTCTTTTCTAGTTCTAGAGTTATTGAGTTCATATCCGTTAGTTTTTTAGTTATCTTATTTGGTACATTAGGACTTCTCTTGATTCTTGGGTAGGAATTGCTTTGAAATGATCTTTTGTCCTTCTCCTTATGTGCATTCCTCAAACATAATTATCAATTTTTGAGAAACTTCTATGATTTTCATACACATGTCCAATCATTTGTTCTCTAGATGGCTCCCATGGTAAGATTTTTTGTGTTCCTCAAAGGCTTGGTCTAGATACTAATCTTGCATGATAAGCTTTGAATAGCATAATTAAGCTTCCAAGCATTGGTATATTAGAACCAATCCTACCTACCACTTTGTTTGAAAAATCTACCATGTGCCTCTGGGACTCCAATTCTTGTCTTTGAATTTCTCTTGGAACGATTGATGCAGTTTTGAGAGACGACATTATCTTATAAAATGATCTTTGTCACATTTGTAACAAATGTACTCTCAATGTTGGTGCTATGGTTTCTTGCATGGGTGGTCTATTGTTTGATGTGAATTGCTAAAAACAAGAGTTCCTCACATAATCTACTAAAAAAGGGATAGAGAAGTAGTAGCTTAAGGATAAGATACTTTTAACAAATTAAGAAACAATTATGAAGAGAAGGTCAATGTTTGAGGTCCTTGAACTATTTGAAAGAGATGAGATATATCACTATACAATGCATAAGGCAAGTACATTCAAGCCATAGTAAAACTTCACAAGCATGATATAAATTAAAGATGTTAATTAAACATGACAAGAGTGGACTTTGAATAATCTGCTTGTTGTATACAAAAAATAATTGACTCTTCCAGCCACATCCTAACCTTAGCAAATATTTATATACACTATCAAAGGAATGAATATGAATTAGAGGGTAAGAATGATATCACGAAGCTTATACACTTAGAAAAGAAGTGGAGAGGGAGAAAACAAACACTTATGATTGATTCGTAGTGCTACTCTACAGTGAAATTTAGAAAACCCCTTAAAGATATAGAAGCTTGCCCTAAACTTGGGGAAATCGAAACCAATGTAATTGTGGTTGGGAATATTGTAAAGATAGGGTGGGAATATTGCAAGTATAAATGTCCTTGAGGGATGGCCTAAGAGCTATCCTATGATCTAATTGACACTAATAATGAAAGAAGCAAAATAATCAAACAATATTTCAAACATTTTCTCCTACTCTTTTGAATTGTAAAGGCATGAGTTCTCATTCTAGAAGAAATTCATAGCCAATATTAGCAAGCACTTTACATAGATTAAATGAAAAAAAATATCATGATTTACATTTTGATAATACATAAGTTGCATGTGCATGGACCATCATGCTGATGAGGATCTTACCTGAATGGAACACAATGTGGTAAAAGAAACAGAGAGAAGGCCAATATATGTGTGTGTGTGAGGAGGTGGTGGCAAAGTACAGAGATGAGAGGGCCTTTGCAAAAACCTACGCTAGACATGCCTATTTCTTGCTTGGACACACTAATAGAATTACTAAGATTGCTAATGATGCATAAGTATGACCATAGTACTTTGGAGAAATTTAATCTAAAGTTTGTGTCAAGATAGACTATTTGCAAATTATGTGCATGAAGAGAAAACCTTCTATTTATGGAAGGAGGCACTCAAAAAAATGTTCACTACTCTTAACCTGCTACGAATTCAGAAAAATCATTTTCCAAACCTTCTAGTAGGAAAGTAAGCAAGATATTACAAGTAATATCTTGGATTTATAGTGCCTAGAATGTGACAAATGTATATAAGAAGCCAGAAGTGTGATCTCGACATTTTAGGAAGAAGATAATGAACATACACAATCATGGAGATTGATTAATTTCTATGCACACTGAGCTTCAATCATCAAATCCTTGCATATGCAAGCTCACAAGGATGCTATCTTCATGGTCCATACATTTTTTGAGAGAGTGAGACCATAGGTTCACTTCAATGACTCTGAGAAGTCAGCAGACTTGAATAGTAGGCAATCAACAACACATAGTAGCTCATGATGATGATGAAGCTTCAAGTATTATGTATTGGTATGTAAAGTAAAATGCATGGAGGTGTTGGCGTAATCCTATGGCTATGGGGTAAGCACAACAAATACTTTTGAAGTGTGTGAAAGCTTTTTCTTGTATCACAACTTCTTCATTGAAGTATATATAAGCTTTTTCCCATGATTCTAGTTGATAGATATTGAGGATTCTACTAAAGGTTCTAATCATATTTTCAACTATTTATTTGATATTTGGATTCAAATATGGCTTGTGGCTTTTAGATCCTTTCAAGTTTACCTTAAGACTTGAATTTTATGGTTTAATATCTCTTACAATAGGTAAAAATAAGTTTAGGGTTTTCCTTAGGCATGAACTAAGGATAGATATAAGTACATATATATAATCATGAAGTCCAAAGTAGTCCAGGGATATGGTCGAGCTCTTAGGCTTCCATATGTACCAACATATTTCCCTCAAGCCTAAGATGCTCAAGTCTTCATTCCTGTGCAATCTCTTGAAGTCTAACCATTGATTTGAATCTGTTTAGCTTACTCCATCCAAAGCGTTAGTCATCATGTCCGCACATTGTTGTTGATTTGACATGTATGAAAGCTCAATCTTTTTGCTTGTGATCTTCTCCTTAACAAAGTGGTAGTGGACATCAATGTGCTTAGTTCTTGTATGATAAATGGGATTTATTGCAAGATGTAAAGAACTCATATTATCACCAAAGATATGAGGAATTGATGTCTTGATTCCTAAATTCACATATCGTGTCTTAATCCACATAGTTTCTTGAGTAGCATTAAAAAATCCAACGTATTCAACTTCTATAGATGAAAGAGCAATAGTAGTTTGCTTCTTTGATGACCAAGAAATGATTTTAGAACTTGCAAATGAAAGAACCCTATTTACTTCTCCCATCATCTCTTGATCTTGCCCAATCTGATTAGAAAAGATCTTTATATATATATATTAGACGTGTAGGGATAGAATAATCCTTCATTGATTGTCCCTTTGCGATACTTGAGTATCCTTTTGTCTGCCTCCATGTGTGGCTTCCTAGATGAGTGCATAAACTGACTAAAAAGACTCACCTTATAGTTGATATGCACTCTTATGAGATTTGATGGGGGATGATTCTAACACCCCAATGCAACAATGGAAGATGGCTGCCCTCCACTAGGTCCACAAGCAGTGATATATGCTCACTATTCTGAACTTTTCTCTACACCACTACAGAGAATTAAAACGAAATTTTGCAGACTTACAGTAGACTATAAGAGCTACCCAAGAAGCTTTAAATCATCCAAAATGGATATTCCAACTGGGAGAACCACCCTATGCAAAACAGCCTACCTGTTTGCAACACTCTCTGCCTATGTGTAGAGATATACCTTCACAAAGTTGGCTATTTCTCACAATTCACTCAGCCAAATAACTTGAAACTTTGGCAAAGTTCAGGGAACTATATGAGAGACCAAATGGACCTTGAAATCAATGAAAATGAGTACAATGAGAGAGAAAACAATGCTCTGCAATCTGGTACAATCAGATTTGGAAAAGCCTAACTATACCTCTAGATAGAGAGGAGCAAAGTCATGAGAAAACGAGGTAAGCAAGCAAGGGGGACTGCTTTTTGGAATTCATGACTTCACTAAAATAAGTGGAAAACTCATGGAATGCATACAACTCAAGGGCGGGATGATGCTTATATAGAGTTTTACTTTTCCTACAATCTAGCTAACCACCCACCAATCAGTTTAGGTGCACTTTTTGGTGGCTGATTTGATGAGATTTGAATTTGATTGAGTTTGGTGGATCTTCTAACTTTATTCCATGACTTTGGGTCCTCCTTTTTGATTGGTCCACTTGAAAACCTTGTGTTTGAGCTTTTTTGCATGATTGAGACTTGACTTTCAACACTCCCCCTCAAGTCTCAATGCCTAGGTCCTTCATTCCAATGCATGCCTTGAAGTGTTGTAGCTTTGCTCCATCCAATGCTTTGGTAAACATATTTGCATATCGGTCCTTTGTATTGACATTCTCCACCTTGACATCCTTTGACATCATCTTCTCTCTAATAAAGTGGTAATGCACTTCTATATGCTTCGACCTTGCATGGAACACCGGATTTTGAGCCAAGCATATGCTACTTATGTTGTCACAAAAAATAGGTACTTGCTTAACCTGCAAATCAAGATCAACAAACAACTTCTTGAGCCACATAAGATCACATGAGATTTGTGCTAACCCTCTATAACTCAGCTTCCATCGATGAGAGAGCCACTGTTGGTTGTTTCTTTGACATCCATGAGATGGTCTTCTTCCCTAGCATGATAACATATCCACTAGTGCTCCTGCTGTCATCATTGGAACCTGCCCAATCAGCATCACAATAAGCTTGTAAATTTAATCCATCATCAAATGGATAATATAGACCTTCATTCATTGATCCTTTGAGGTACCTAAGTACCATTTTGGCTGCAACAAGATGAGATACTCTTGGTGCTTGCAAAAATTGAGATAACACTCGAACTACATGTCCAATATCAGGTCTTGTCATAGTAGCATACAAGAGAGAGCCAATTATTGACCTATACATGGTGAAATCCTTCACTTCTTCACCTTCATGAGCACTTAGTTTAACATTTACTTTTAATGGATTTGAAATGGGCTTGCAATCACACAAGCCAAACTTCTTCAAAAGATCTAGAATGTATTTCCTTTGCATCAAGTATATACCTTCCTCTTTATATAGTACTTCAATCCCAAGGAAGTACCTTAAAATCCCTAAATCTGAGATTTTAAACTCACATCCAAGCTTCCTCTTTATGTCCTTGATGTTGGCTTCATCATCCCCTATAATGATCAAATCATCAACATATATACAAATGAAAACAATTTTTCTACCTTCCTTCTTCACAAAGAGTGATGGGTCTGCATGACTCTGATTGTATCCACATTTTACCAAGTAGTCCCCAAGTCTTTGGTTCCAAGCTTTTGGGGCTTGCTTGAGTCCATAAAGAGCCTTCTTTAGCTTGCATACATGATGTCGAAACCTCTCATCTTCAAATCCTTGGGGCTGGTCCATGAAGAGTACCTCTTCAAGCTCTCCATTTAGGAAAGCATTCTTCACATCCAACTGGTACATCTTCCAACCTTTTGAGGCTGAAATTGCAATCAAACTTCTAATAGATGCTCCCATCTGCATGCCTCTTTACCTTGTACACCCATTTGTTGCCAATGACTTTCATGTCCTTTGTCCTTGGCACCAATGGCAAAGTATCATTTTCTTCAAGTGCCTTGACTTCCTTCTCTAGGGCTTCAATTCATTCCCTATGCTTATTTTCTTCTTCAAAAAAGTTAGGTTCTTCACAAGTTATAACTGGACTCATGTATGCATAATGTCTTGCAATGAATGAATCATAAGTTAATCTTTGAACAAGGTATTTAACCCTATTGGATGACCTTGCCTCACCATTAGGTGGTAGGAATCTCTTCATCCCTGGTTTAGATGCTTTAAATCCTAGAGTTTCTAATTTTTCCATCACTTGTAGATTCCATGTCTACCCATCGATGGTCTTTGTCATTTGCCTTTTCCTTTCCTTTGCTACTTCCTTCACTTGAATGAGCTTCATTCCTTGTCCTTCCATGCCAAGCTGATGTAGTACTCTCCTATGATGGTGTGCTTGAAGTGGTTGGACCACTTATCTCCATGCTTTGTTGTTGCTCTTCAAATGCATCGTCAACTTGTAACACATCTTTGCTACCATACCAAGGTAGCAACATCCCTAGATACCTTAAGATCTTTGGTGCAAGGGTTATAACATCTAAAACCCTATTGCTCTGAAGAATATCCAAGAAATATACACCTATATGCCTTCGAGTCTAACTTGTGTCTCAATTCTTGAGGTATGTGAACATAACACACACAACCAAATACTTTGAGAAGTGAAAGGTTGGGTTTCTTACCACACCAAGCTTCATAAGGTGTAACTCCATGTACTCCTGAGGTTGTACACCTATTCATAATGTATATGGCTGTATTCGTTACATCAGCCCAATAAAGTTAGGAACATTCGTTTCATTTAACAATGTTCTAGCCACTTCTGCTATGTATCTATTCTTCCTCTCTACCACCCCATTTTGTTGAGGTGTATACCTACAAGTGAATTGTCTTTTGATGCCATGATCATGTAAAAAATAAGAAAATTCATTTGAAAAATACTCTCCCACTCCATACGATCTAAGATTCTTTATATACTTCCCTGTTTCCTTCTCCACTAGGGTTTTGAACAGCTTGAAGTGGTAAAACACCTCTGACTTTGACTTCATGCAATACATCCAAAAAAACCTTGAATGCTCATCTATAAATGTGACAAAATATCTATTACCTCCAATGGATGGCTCCCTTGTAGGTCCCCATACATCTATGTGTATGAGATTCAACACTTCATTGCTCACATGTGCTCCCTTCTTGAATGGCAATCTGCTTTGTTTTCCTAATTGACAAGCATGGCACAAATGTTGCATATTCTGAGATGAAAGATCAGGTAGACCACTCATCAAGCCCTTCCTTTGCATGTACTTCATCATTTGTAAGTTTATGTGTCCAATCCTTTTATGATTTCTGCAATCTGTTTATTTCCAATTGACAAGTAGACAGTGTGAGGGGTTGATGGCTTTACCTCCATGGTGAAGAGTCTTCCTTGCTTCTTTCCTTTTTCTATGAGCTTGTAGTCCTACATGGGGTCTTCAAAAAAACATCCTTGATCATTGAACCTCAGCTCATAACCTCTTTCAACCATTTGACCTACCGAAACCAAGTTCTTTGTGATGGTTGGCACATGCAACACATCCTTCAACACCTTGGACCTTTGAGATCGATTCAATGCAACATCTCCCACATGTGTAATCTTGTGCTCAGTGTCATCTCCTGTCTCTACATGTCCTTGAGTGATGGGCGAGTGTAAATTAAAGAAAACATCTTTATTGCAACTCATATTGTTGCTACAGCAACTATCAATGTACCATGTAAAATCTGAATTCACTCTTTCACTTGACCCATACATCATAAGCAAGTTCTCATTTTTTGAATTTGCTGAAGTACTAGCATAATTACCTTGGTTCCTTTTGTATCCTTGATTGCCTCCTCCTTTGGACCAACAACCTCTTGTATAATGGCCCGGTTTTCCACAATTGTAGCATTCTCCATTGGATGCTTCTCTTCCATGTGATCTTCCTGCTCTTCCTCTACTCCTTCCTCTTCCTCTTGATCCATAGCTTTGGTTGGAGCCTTCTTGGTTGCTTGAGCTTGAGCTTGACCTTCCTCTCCCTTTGCCTTGGGAGTTTTGTCCACCTCTTTTGCCTTTGCCTCTACCTGCATAGAAAACTTGGGCTTGGTTGCCCTTTGATTGTGAACCTCCTTGGTTCATCTCCTAAGTCACGATCAATGGGACTAATTGAGAAAATTATGGTAGGGAATCCCTCAGATAAACTGATGTGGTGAATGCTTTCCACCTTTCATCCTCTCTCAAGTCATTGAGAGTGTGCGCAACAAGACCCTCATCTTTGATTGGGCTCCCAATTGAGCCTAAAGCATCTCCAAGCTCCTTAACCTTCAAAATGTACTCATTTATGTTAGTACTTGGTGCTTTCCTAAGATTATTTAGCTCATTCTTGAGATGTGATGAACAATACAATCTCTCCAAGGGTTATGAAGACCTTCATCATGCTAGGTGCCACACACACACACACACACACACACACACACATAGGTAGTCTCTCTCTCACACACATATGCATACACACATGCAAGCAAGGCTCACTCATTAATAAGGCACAAGAGCTCCCAAGAAATTTAGGCTTGATTAGAAGAGAGAATGAACATGATCAAGAACTCAAAAAATACAAATGGGGTCTTAGCTCACTTTTATAGGTGAGTTTAAAAAGTGACCCTCTTCACACGCTAATGTACATCCTAGTTAAAAATAGGTTATGATCCCTTGTTTGAGGCTTGATACAAGTCTAGAAAAATAGTGTAAAATCTTGGAGGGCTAGGAATCACTCATTAAGCTTGAAGACTTCTTGACTTGTACATGTGGAGTAAATTACAAGAAATGACTTCCATAAATATTTTTAGAGAGGCATGATTTTAAATAAAACTCACTGATTTGAGGGATATTTTTCGACTTTTGGGGGCTTTTATTACCCTATTTCATTGCTTGAGTACATCCAACATGCTTCCTTCATTAATGCTTTACATATGATCATGACATGTGTGCAAGAGACAAGGTTGTGCAATGAGCACATGGATATGGCGAAGAGGCTTGTCATGCTCTATTATCACTTTAGGAGTTGAGATAGACAATCCTTTGGTTAAGGCACATTTGAGGTGGATGATTGTGGTGTCGCAACTCATATTTGTCAAGTCACTAGGTGTGAAAAAACATGTTGTTTTTTGAATTAAGTATCAGCCTTAGGTTTCCACTTCACCATATCCATCAAAGTTGGAGCTACGTGATGTTGTGGTGGTCTTCATCAAAGGTGGACATTGGAAACCTTGGACCTAGTTGATATCTCTTGTTGTTGATTAGGCCTCTAAAAGTATGAAGCACCATTTTCACCAAAAATCTAGGATGTAGGGATCTATATTTGCTTAATGTATCTCGAAACTATGCGATTCTTGGTAGTTAATGTGGATGATTTCTTTTGAGGTCGAGTAGGGAAATTGTCTTAGGCATCCATATATTTGAATCCATCTAATGATAGTAGATGGGATTTAGGGACCCAAATTTCCCTTATAGAAATAGGATTTTTTGTGCGTTCCATTGTTGCTTTCTTTTGTACCCACTTTTGGTGTGTAATTGACTATTGTTGATTATTTGGCCTTCTTCATTGTGTTTGCTTCATGTACCTGATTGGTTTGTGACCTTCCTAAAGATAGGGAGCTAGTGGGTCTTAGGAACCCAGATCTCAATGTGACCATTTTGATCTTTGAGGAGTTTCTTTGGTACCCACATGTACTTAATTGATGGACTATCATGTCGAGGTGGTTGTGGGGCCCATCTCAAACCTTTACCATGGGGATCTTTTCTTTGTCTTGTGACCTTTGTGGTGGATTGTTATGATTTCATATGTGATATGTATCTCTGTTTATGATCTGCTATAGTGTTGGGTGATGATATGTCCCTTTTTGACCCCATATCTAAGTGATGTGCGGAGGATCCATCCTATTTCTTCATTGATTCTTTGGTTTGGAGATAGGTTTGAGTGTTAAACTCCCCTCTCCTTGACCTCTAAACATTGGGAATCTCTTTTCTTTGGGAGTCTTTTGTCGTATTGAAACTAGTTGAATGACTATTCTAGAATGGAAGAGAGTGATACATAAAATGGTAATGGTGATCTACATAATCAAAATCTAATTCAAGTTTCGGATCTTGTATGTCACAATAGGGCTGACTAATTGACCTAGAATTAGATGTTCATAGAGGTCAATGTACAATTTTGTAGCCTTTTCCATTATTTATGAGTCAAATTCTATGAGGTGTGGTGAGCTTGGAGAGGGTTCTAGCATATAGGCTTCTTTAAAGTTGGTGCATACAAGCCACTATTGTTGATTCCTTCCAAAGAGCACACAAAGATGTTCCTGGTTGCATGAATAATCAGTGTAAATTTAGCCATATCTAATGAGGGAGTATGCTCGGGTAACCACTAGTTTCCCAATATGACATCTTTTGGTAAGTCACAGTTGTGGCAAACTAAGAATGTAGTGTGTATTGGGAATTTAGTAATAACTATACAAATGCTGACTTTCCCCACACATTGGATATATGTGCTACATACACCTATAATTGAAGCTTGTGTTTCTTGAATAGGGGATATTCAAGTAGCAAAAGCGAATGTCTAATGGTATTGCATGAAGCTCCGATGTCATTTAATGATCTAAATACATTTCTAGTGTGGAATCCCACCTGAACTATAATGAAAGGGTGTGAAGAAACTTGTGGGTGGGTTGCACTGATGGTATATTACCACTAGATAGAATTCCCAAAACATTTCTATTCTTAGTTGCTCATCTCTTTGCCATATCCAGGATTTTTGCTTAGCTATACATTCAAGTGCCTCTTGTTGTGCCTCTTCTCGAATTTGTTTGGCTTCGACTTTTTGATTCTCTACTTTTTGAAGTCTAGCTAACATTTCTTGTGTAAGAGGATCTTGGTAAAGGTTTACTCGACAACCACTAATGTAGTTTGTCAACACATCTAGTCTAGGCTCTCCAAACTGATTTCCCCACATGATGACACATGATTGACTATAAGGGGCCCATAACCTCTCTTCCACAACTTTTTTGCATGTTATATACTACAACAAAATCTCCTACTTGTAGATCTTTATCACATATGTGTGCATCATAGTAGGCTTTTTGGAACTTATTGGCAGCACAGATGCCTACAAGTGCATTGAGCCAAGTCTCTTGGTGTTTTTCTAACTCATATACTAATAGAGAGAGTTCATGACTAATCCATTGGTAATCATGTGAAAATCTTAATGTAAGAACAAGGAAGTCAATGGGAAATATGGGGTTTTGTCCATAGACTAGATTGAAGGATGTTGCACCTATAATTGTCTTATATGGCACACCGATATGTCCAAATAGCATAATGACATTGTTTATCCCAATTAGACCTTCCTCTATTGAAAATTTTGGTAAGAAGTATGCATAAGACTTTGTTGGAATTATCTACTTGCCCATTCTCTTGAGGGTAGTATGGTGTTGATTTCTTGTGAACAACTAAGAACTTTGCTAACAAGAACTCAATAAATTCGTTAATAAAATGAGTTCTATGATCACTTATAATTTCAATTGGCAACCCAAACTGAGGGAAAATATCTCCTAACAAGAATGTAGCCATAACTTGTGCATTATTTTTGGTTCACTACAAGGATTACAAGCGCATAGTGATGGTTAACATGACATAATTTTGTTGCTTTAAATTTGTATAAAGCATCACAACAAGCATCGAGCACGCAATGTCGGTTAAACGACCCAAACGTCGATGTTTTTATCAATGTGTGGCACAAGGGGCATTGTGATGATTACATTGAGCATCGCTAAAGCGACAATATAAAAAAGCATCACATAAGTGCTATCTGGACACAAGTTTACGATGCTTTAGCATCGGTTACATGATGGGTTTTTGATGAAAAACATAAAAACATTGAAGGCTCTTTGATCGGCATCTACATGCATCTAATAAAAGAGCTCTTCAACATTCACAATGGCGCTGCACTTATGAGCTGAAACCATTGCTTGCTGAATTGTTGTTTTGTCTAATCTTTCCCTTATTGTGTCTCTCTCTCTCTCTCTCTCTTTCTCTGTTTCTCTCTTTCTACATCTTTCTCTCTTTGAATTATATATATATATCTCTCTCTCTCTCTCTCTTTATTCTAGGTTATTCAAGAAGTTAACCAAGCAAAAAATATAGCTAACTATTGTAAGTACAAGTTCCATTCTTTGTATATCATTTGAATTGTCTTATTTTCATTAATTAACATACTCACACTTATTGATATGCACATATACACTTATACATGAAGATGCAAGTATATGTACACATTGCATCTATTCCTCTGACATCCTACTAGAGAGATGTCTCTCCTCCCAACCTTATGCCTCTATATATAGCTACTCAAATCAATTTGGATCATAATATATATAAAGATATATACACATCATGTAGATACACATACATAAATATAAAATGGATTAGATACATTATGCATCACACATACATGCCTATATGCACACATGTATATATATATACATGCATACATATTTACATGTACACATTTACACATAGACACATATACATATATACATGTACACATCACATATACATGCCTACATGCACACATGTATACTTATACATGCATACACAATTATAAACACTTGCATATATTACACAAATGCATATGCATATATACACGTGTGCATACTAAGACATGCATACATATATCACACACATGCACACACATACATATACATGAAACACATATATGTGCAGACTAACACATGTATACATATAATACACATGAATACACACACATATGCATACATACATGAGGAAAATTTGCTCCTCGAAGATAAAGCTATCTATAAAATAATTAGGCATACCCCCGAGCTTCATGTTCCAACTTAAAAGAACGTGATTTCATCTCTCTAGTAGGATTCATTGGTATTCTAGTTGAATAAAGAAGAATCTATTATCTGATATCCATTCAAATGATTCAAGTTATTGATCGATAACTAGAGTAGCATTTACTATCTAATCTACTCATATGTTTTGATTATTGCCATCATTTTGGTATGACATCAATATAGTCTCATCCTCATTATCCTTATTGATTTCATTTATTTCTTCTATTGTTAAATCTGTGTTCTCATGAATCACATCATCTATTGATGGATTAATATTGATTTTTGGTGATTCCTCTTCATCATTAGTAGAATCAGCATGTAGAGTATTATCCTCTTCATCAACAAGATTAGTATCATTATCATGTATAATGATTCTAATTTCTCTTTTAGATGTTGATGTATTAGTATCTAATGGTGAATCATCAAGAGGACTTTCTTTGATCTCTCTAACAATAAACTGTTCAAGCAATGACCTAGCTCTAGGATGAACATGAATGACTTGCCACCAAAGATGAGCATCTGGGTTTTTATAAAAAAATGCTTGTTCAATATGCTTAGGAAGAATATATGGTTCTTTAGTAGATCGCATTACCTTGGAAGAATCAATTGCCCAAAACCTAGATAATTCCTTTCTTAATGTGGAATTACTACCTTTATACTTAGCTCAAAACAAGTCAACCTTCAAAATGACCTATCAAAATATATAAAAACAAAAAACCATTATTAGGTGCTTAAAAAAATAATAAACTCTATCATAAAAAATATAAACTTTTTTCTACCTGTTTGAATGTACGAAATGATATTTCGTAGATACGAACAACAATTCCCATGTAACCAAGTTCGCCATCTATAAAGTTCGTGTCTTTTGAGTTAGCACATGATAGTTGCTTGAAAGAAGCAACAATACTAGAATCCTCTGTTTTACGTAAAGAATCAATGACTTTGATTCTAATATGCTGTCCAAAAGCCCACATATTAGTGAACATTCGAGCCTGCAAAAGAAAGTAAATTAGTAAATAGAAACTAATATACATATATGAAAAAAACAAAATATTATTAAAATAAAAGTACCTTTCGTTCACAACTTATCATTAACTCTCTCTGCTCATCTGAGATTTCTTCATTATTTGCATTGTCACATTGCAAATGACTATATAGCCAATCCGTGAAAGAAGATATATTTGTAATCTCATTAGTATTGAGAATACTTCTATATCTTTTGTTTATTCATATTTTACTTCGGAGATTTTTGAAGTTCCTATTCGTACTCGCTAAGGAATGCTTGAATGCATTCGCTTATATGCCACAAAAGTAGAAACATCATTTTTTTCTTGAAATGTTTTATTGGTATAGATTATCAATGCATACATGCATGTCCTAATGGTGTATTTTATATAGAGGTGAATATGCAGACTCTTTGACATGCCCAAAATGTCAATCTCCTTGATATAAGGATGAGGAAGGTAAATTCCCAAAAAGGGTATTGAGACATTTTCGGCTCCATGGATTAAACAAATGTTTCAAAGCCTCGAATTATCAAAGCTTTTGACATGGGGACATGATCATAAAAGTATTGATGGAATAATAAAAATTCCTCATGATAGTGTTGCTTTTTAGCATATTGATTCTACATTGCCTGAATTTGCACAAAATATAAATAATCTAAAGTTAGGAGTTGCAATAGATGGGGTTAGTCCATTCTCCAAGAAATCCAGTAAATGGTCAACATGGCCAATGGTAGTCATAAACTAGAATCTTCCACCATATCTTAGCATTAAAAAGGAACATTTAATGCTTTCACTTTTAATCCTAAGAAAAAGACAAGTTAAAGATATGAATATATATCTTGCTCCTCTCATTGACGATCTCCAAGAGTTATGGAGAGGTATTAATGTCATTGATGTATCAAAAAGCATCAACGAAAGATATATTATGGTTCGTGGTATTGTGGCTTGGATTATTCACAATTCTCCAAGATATGGTGTTTGTTCAAGTATTGATGTATTTTTTTTATTCAATATGCATACAGATAAATGTGGGCTAATCTAATTATATTTTTATCATTTTCATGATGCAAGAATATCTACTAAGGGTTATAAATATTGTCCATATCATGGTGATTGGTTGAGATCAATCTATATTAAGAATCTCAACAAAAATATTTATCTTCGACATCAATAATTCTTGTCTGATGATCATCGATTAAGATATAAAAGAGAAGCGATACATTTTAATGGAAAGCTTGAAACAGGTCAGTGTCCAAAACCTATGACGCGTGGATCTCTGATAGATCTAGAATCAAAAATCTTTAGTGATGATGAAGATAATGAGTATGTGAAGAGAGGTAAAGGAAAATTGGCACTCGTAGAGAAGATATCAATATGGTATTCTTTGGAGTATTGGAAAGAGTTAAAAGTATGTCATCTTCTTGATCCTATGCATATATTCAAGAATATTGGTTATTCATTATGGTAGCATCTTCTTGGACTAAAAGATACCATAGCATCAAGGAATGATTTGAAAGATCAAAACTCAAAACCAAAGTTATCACTAGTTTTTGATAGACATCGATAGGAAATAACTTATGCACCTGCTCCTTGGGTACTTACCACAAAAGAGATACAGACTATCAACAATGGGATTCAATTGATTCGGACTCCTATAGGATATGGAGCATCTTTTCAAAACATGTTTACTATGGATGATAAGAGCTTATTTGGGTTAAAGACCCATGATTGGCATAACTTTTTGAAACATATTTTACCTTTGGTTATCGATGGATGTACAACAAAAGGAGTACGAGATGTGATCTATTGTTTTGGATCGCTTAAAAGGTAATTATGATACTTTTATATTTAATATATATGAATATTTAATATCTTTTATTTTTTAATTAACTTCTTTATATTTTTTTTATGATATGTATAGGTGGATTACATCAAAAGAGATTAACTAAAACTCGATCCCACAAAAAAAACATGAATGCAAAGAGCTACTATGTTTGATGGAGAAAGAGCTTCCTACTTCATTTTTTGATATTCAGGTTCATTTATTAGTCCATCTTGTAGATGAAATAGAGATTGCAGGTGTTGTCAACACTCGATGGATGTTTTGGGTTGAGCAATTTATGGGAATATTAAAAGGTTATGTGCGACAAAGAGCGAAACCACAAGGATCCATGGCAAAGGGTTGGATGCTTGAATACTGCATGTATTATGTTAGTGAGTACCTTGAAAGAGTTCATGAAGAAGTTGCACGTGCATGGACCAACGAGTCTTCTTCAAAAATAACAAATGAAGTATGATCAGGTAAGGGAGAACATATTAACAAAAATAAATAAATAAATATACATATATATACATATATATGCATATAATTTTATATATGTGTATGCTTATGTGTATGTCTATGTGGATGTGTATATGCATGTGCATGCACATACATATGCATATGTGTATATGTATGTATGTGTGTATATGTGTTCTATATGTGTATATGTATGTATATATATGTATGCATATGTGTATGCATATATGTATGTGTATGTGTGTATATATGTGTATGTATGTGTATGTATGTATGAATGTGTATGTATGTATGTATATGTATGTGTAGATGTGTATATTTGATTTTGTTATCAAATTTTTTTGTATATTGTGGGTTGTAGACTTTCATATCTAGACCACTGAATCGTTTGGATGTCAATCTATTACCTACCTTGCTAACTAAGATTTACATATTTTTTTACAAGGATTAAGTATCAGTTAACTATGGAGGTATTAGGTTGTTTGAAAATAAGACAACCAAATTTCTCTCGACGATTTTGGAAAATGAATGAATAATTCTAAAGTATGGGTGGACATGAAGTGTTCATTCAATGCAAGTTCTTGTTCTTATCATAGCTAAGGTAAAAAAACCCACACTGAATGAATGCTTTGTGTTCACCCATCCTTCAAAATTATTCTTCCATCCTTCGAATTCTTCAAGGTAAATTTACTTCTCCTATTTTTCAAATGACTTAATACCTCCATAGCTAACTCATACTTAATATTTGTATGCAAAGTTCATAAAAGAGTTAGCAATGCAGGTATTAGGTCAAATAGAATAGGAGAAGCAGATGCGTTAGGAAGATTCTAAAGGTTGGGCAGACAATTCCAAAGGTTAGATGGAAACAATATCTTCATTCGATACAAGTATGTATAATTTGACTTTAATTTCATAACATGTCTATATTTATGTTTATGTGTGTATATACGTGTATGACTGTATGTGTATGTATGCATCTGTGGCTGTGTATATTTGATCTAATTTATAATTTTCTTTTTGTTTATTGTTGTTTGTAGACTTCCATATAGATATCTAGACCATTGAATCGTCTGGCTGTCTCCCATTTTATAGTCAATCTATTACCTACCTTGCTAACTAAGGCTTACATATTTGCTTACAAATATAAAGTATCAGTTAACTATGGATTAGGTCATTTGGAAAATAGGAGAAGCAAATTTATCTCAAAGATTTTGAAAGATGCATGAATAGTTTTAAACGAATTTGGTTCTCCCATTTTCCAAATGACCTAATACCTCCATAGCTAACTGATACTTAATATTTGTATGCAAAGTTCATAAAAGAGTTAGTAGCACAGGTATTAGGTCGACTAGAATAGGAGAAACAGATGTGTGAGGAAGATTCTAAAGGTTGGGTGGACAATTCTAAAGGCTAGATGGACAAAACATCTTCATTGGATACATGTGTATGTGGTTGTATGTATGTTTATATGTGTATATGTTTATACTCTCATAATATGTGTATGTGTGTATGTTTATATGTGTGCATGCATTCATGTATAATTATGTGTATGTCTATATATGCATGTATTTATATGTATATATTTATAAATGTATATATATAAATAGATAGAAAATTGAAAATTATACCTTAATAATGCCAAAACAGATACATTACTCCATCCAAAACAATTTTGAAGATTGAGAATAAGTAAGCCCGCACTTAGTCGTGTCAAATGATTACATGCTTTAGACATTCCTCTCGAAGATATTTCTCATTTTTAGAAATATCAATGCTCTCACTGTCATTTTGATACCAATCCTCAATAAAATCTGCCATGTCATCATCTTAATCATTGTCACACAAATCTTGTACTTTATCTTCTTTTGAATATAGATATTTCAACCTTGCATATTCCACAGGATCACTTTTGCGTAGCCTCCTCATAGAAGCTTCTGATAAATGAGGTCTTAATGGAGATTGTGAATGGTGTGGAGGGAGGAATATCATCAACATCATACGTTGGAATCTACACACATGAATAAAAATAATTAGTACTCCATAAATGAATAAAAAGTAAACTTTAAACATAAAATTAAATATATAAGTTATTAAATATGGATAGAAAATTTTCATTCTCTCTCTAGGTAAAAGGTGCTCTTGGAGGTCTATGCCATCCATAATTCACTAATAATTCATAACCAACATGTAATGTAGTAATAACATTGACAACTATGTATCTTGATACATCTCTACTCATGTATGGTGATTCATGACTATTTTCACACACCTCAAATGTGCAATTAGTCCTTGAACTATTATGTAACCCTCGACTACTATTTATTAAACCTACTATATTTGCATGCGTGTCAGGTCTTCCATCAATATATAATCTTTCAATTTTTGCATGTGAAATCCTTCTACTAGTAAGGGATGCTGCATTCAAGCATATTCCATAAGTACTCATGCTTTGAACATAACGTGCAAGTCGATGCCAATCTCCCCATCCATATATAGGACCAATAAATGACATAAGAGTGACTTCAGAGTTCGAAGGCACATACAAATCCTCTACAATAAAGATACCACAACCAAAATTAGTAATAGTGGATGGAGCAATCATATAGCGATTACCTCAAAAGTTAAAAACCTCTCCATCTAAAGGAAGTGGTCCTCTATTCTGTCCTTCATATCTTCTTCTATCATATGTTTGTACTAGAGAACGATCATGAGTTGGCAATGGATAATCTCAAGCCATTTCAGTCTCTAAACCAAGAGGTAGAGGATTTCTAGAAACCTCTGCTTGTAATTGATGAACAACAAGTCCATGATGTGTAGGAGGTATATTAACATTATGAGTATGAGAATTATTATCATCATCATCATCATCGAGCAGTTATTTCTGTATATTGACAATAATTTGAGTTTCTATCTAGTTTTTAAATAAAATAATGACATTAATTTATAAAAAAATACATACCCAAGCATTATCACGTTGACCAGGTGGTGGTGCACACTCAAAAGTACCATACTCTGTCTCATGTTCAAGACATTCCAATCATGGTCTTCGATACATGCCATAGCAAGAGTTACACCAACATATAATATGCTCTTGATAGTAAAATTCATCATAATTTCTATCGGAGGACACATGTGAAGTCGTTGCATGGGTAGGAGGTGGTGGAGTGCCCTTTGATTGATCAGAATCTGATTATAACAAGAAACAAAAAAATATATCAGTTATGTATCTATCAAATATATGTAAAATTAAAAGTTTGATATACTTACAATATATAGTCCTTGCACGATTAGGAGACGGTGGTGGAGTTCCATCTGATTGATCGGAATCTACAAATAATTGTATTTGATATTATTATTTACATACATAAACATTTACATATACATATTTACACATACACACATATTCACATATACACATTTACACATACACACATATTCACATATACATATATACACAAATACACATTATTGTGAGATAAATGCATGTATTTTGTATGAATGAGTGTATATGCATGCATGTATATCTGTGTACATATATATGTGGATATGTATATGTGTGTTTATGTTATATGTATGTATATGCATATATGTATGCATATATGTATGTGTATATGTTTGCATGAATATGTGTATGTGGGTATGTGTATGTGTATGTGTGTGTATATATGTGTATGTATTCTGATTCTTTTTTTCTGTTTGAGTTTAAATTAACAGGAGATATTGTATGGTGGAAAAAAATAAGAGGCGACCTAACATACCACCTGAGATGTGTCAGTTTGTTTGTAAATAGCTATGTCTTCAGGAGTCATTTCCTCAGTAGAAGGTATACAAATTAATAGTTTATATTATAATTCTCATATATTTTATTAATTTTTTACATTTAATTTATGTATTTCTTTTTTCTTTAAATAAACAGGCTGTTGCAAAGAAGAGAGTTGAGTCGGGCCACACATCGCACCTAGGCCAAATGGGCCATCATGGTTTTGTAACTACATTTGTAAGTATATGTGTTATTGTGGTATATTAGATTCCGATCAATCAGATGGAACTCCACCATCACTCCTAATCATGGAAGGACTATATACTGTAAGTATATCAAAATTTTAATTTTAAATATATTTGATAGATACATAACCGATATATGTTTTTTTCTTGTTATAATCAGATTTTGATCAATCAGAGGGCACTCCACCACCTCCTACCCATGCAACGACTTCACATGTGTCCTCTGATAGGAATTATGATGAATTTTACTATCAAGAGCATATTATATGTTGGTGTAACTCTTGCTATGGCATGTATCAAAGACCATGATTGGTTTTTAACTTTTGGGGTAATCGCTATGTGATTGCTTCATCCACTATTACTAGTGGTGGTCGTGGTCTCTTTATTGTAGAGGATTTGTATGTGCCTCTGGACTCTGAAGTCACTCCTATGTCATTTTGTGGTCCTATATATGGATGGGGACATTGGCATTGACTTGCACATTATGTTCAAAGCATGACTACTTATGGAATATGCTTGAATGCAACATCCCTTTCCAGTAGAAGAATTTCACATGCAAAAAACAAAAGATTATATATTGATGGAAGATCTTACACACATGGAAATATAACAGGTTTAATAAATAGTAGTAGGGTTACATAATAGTTCAAGGACTAATTGCACATTTGATGAGCATGAAAATATTCATGAATCACCATACATGAGTAGAGATGTAGCAAGATACATAGTTGTCAATGCTATTACTTCATTACATGCTGCTGATGAATTATTAATGAGTTATGGATGGCACAGACCTCCAAGAGCACCTTTTAGCTAGAGAGAGAATGAAAACTTTGTATCCATATTTAATAACTTACATATTTAATTTTATGTTTAAAGTTTACTTTTCATTCATTTATGGAATATTAATGATTTTTATTCATGTGTGTAGATTCCAACGTATGATGTTGATGATATTCCACCACACCATTCACAGTTGCTAGTAAGACCTCATTTATCAGAAGCTTCTATGAGGAGGCTACCCAAAAGTGATCCTGTGGGATATGCAAGGTTGAAAGACTTATAGACAAAAGAAGATAAAGTACAAGATTTGTGCAAAAATGATGAAGATGATTGCATGATAGATTTTATTGAGGATTGGTATCAAAATGATAGTGTGAGCATTGATATTTCTAAAAATGAGAAATATCTTCGAGAGGAATGTCCAAAGCATGTATATGAAGGAAGTTGTTTGACATGACTAAGTGCAAGCTTACTTATTCTCAATCTTCAAAATTCTTTTTGGATGGAGTAATGTATTTGTTTCAACACTATTAAGGTATAATTTTTAATTTTCAATATATATATATATATATATATATATATATATATATATATATATATATATATATATATATATATATATATATATATATATATATATATGCATACATATATAGATATAAATACATACATACATAGACATACACATATATATACATGAATGCATACACACACATATACACACATATACACACATACAAATGTTATGAGGGTAAGGTCAAATTATACATACCTTTATCGAACGAAGATATTTTGTCCATCTCGCCTTTGGAATTGTCTGTCCAACCTTTAGAATCTTCTTGACACATTTGCTTCTCCTATTCTAGTCGACCTAATACCTGCGCTGCTAACTCTTTCATGAACTTTGCATACAAATATTAAGTATCAGTTAGCTATGGAGGTATTAGGTCATTTGGAAAATGAGAGAAGCAATTCTATCTAGAAGAGTTTGAAGGATGGAAGAATAATTTTAAAGGATGGGTAGAAAGAGAGCGTCCATTCAATGCAGGTGATTGTTTTTACGTTAGCTAAGGTAAGAACAAGAACTTGCATTGAATGGACACTTTCTATCTACCCATCCTTTAAAGCTATTCATCCACCTTCCAAAATCTTCCAAATAGATTTGCTTCTCCTATTTTTCAAACTTCCTAATACCTCCATAGCTAACTAATAGTTTATATTTGTAAACAAATATGTAAGTCTCAGTTAGCAAGGCAGGTAATTGATTGACTATAAAATGGGAGACAACCAAATGATTCAGTGGTCTAGATATCTATATGAAAGTCTGCAAACCACAATAAACAAAAAGAAAATTAAAAAAGAAATCAAATATACATAGCTACACATGCATACATACACATACATACACATACATACACATACATACATACATACACATTCATACTACATACACATACATACATACATACACATATATACATACATACACATACATACATATATGCATATGCACACACATACATATAAATACATACATATACATATATAAAACACATATACACACATACATATAAATACATACATATACATATATAAAACACATATACACACATACATACATATACACATACACATATGTATACGCATGCACATGCATATACACATCCACATACACATACACATAAACATACAAATATACAAAATCATACGCATATATATATACATATATATGTATATTTATTTATTTATTTTTATTAATATGTCCTTTTTTCATGAACTTATAGGTTATTATCTGAAAAGTTTTTACCAAGTCAGAATATTCTTCCTACCTCATATGATGAAATGAAGGAGATAATCAAGAATCTTGGTATAGATTATCAATGTATACATGCATGTCTTAACGATTGTATTTTATATAGAGGTGAATATGCAAACTCTTTGACATGTCCAAAATGTCAATCTCCTTGATATAAGGACGAAGAAGGTAAAATCCCAAAAAAGGTATTGAGACATTTTCCATTAGATTAGACATATGTTTCAAATTCCCGAATTATCAAAGCTTTTGACATGGGGACACAACCATAAAAGTTCTGATGGAATAATCAAAATTCCAACAGATAGTATTGTTTTCAGCATATTGATTTTACATGGCCTAATTTTGCACAAAATCCACAGAATCTAAAGTTAGGAATTGCGTTAGATGGGGTTAATCCATTCTCCATGAAATCTAGTAAATGGGCAACATGGCCAGTGGTAGTCATAAACTACAGTCTTCTGCCATATCTTGGCATTAAAAAGGATCATTTAATGCTTTCACATTTAATGCCAAGAAAAAGACAAGTTAAAGATATGAATATATATCTTGCTCCTCTCATTGACGATCTCCAAGAGTTATGGAGACGTATTAATGTCATTGATGTATCAAAGAGCATCAATGAAAGATATATTATGGTTAGTGGTATTGTGGCTTGGACTATTCATGATTTTCTAGGATATGGTGTTTATTCAAGTATTGATGTAATTTTTTTATTCAATATGCATACAAATAAATGTGAGTTAATCGAATTATTTTTTTATCGTTTTCATGATGCATGAATATCTAATAAGGTTTATAAAGCTTGTCCATATTGTGGTGATTGGTTGAGATCAATCTATAGTAAGAATCTCTATTTACCTTTGACATGGATGATTCTTGCTTGATGATCATCCATTAAGATGTAAAAGAGAAGCGATACGTTTTAATTGAAAGCTTGAAACAGGTCCGTGTCCAAAACCAAGGACACCTATGGATTGGTATAAAAAATGGACAGATGGATCTCCGATAGATCCAGAATAAGAAATCTTCAGTGAGGATGAAGATAATGAGAATGTGAAGAGAGGTACAAGAAAATTGACACTCGTAGAGAATATAGCAATATGGTATTCTTTGGAGTATTGGAAAGAGTTAAAAGTATGTCATCTTCTTGTTTCTATGCATATATTTAAGAATATTGGTTATTCATTATGGCAATATCTTCTTGGATTAAAAGACACCATAGCATCAAGGAATGATTTGAAGGACCAAAACTCAAAACCAAAATTATTAGTTTTTCATAGACATTGACACGAAACGATTTACGCACCTACTCCTTGGGTACTTATGACAAAAGAGATACAAACTATTAATAATAGGATTCAATTGATTTGGAATCCTATAGGATATGAAGCGTCTTTCTAGAACATGTTTACTATGGATGATAAGAGCTTATCTGCGTTAAAGACCCATGATTGGCATAACTTTTTGAAACATATTTTACCTTTGGTTATCAATGGATGTACAATGAAAGGAGTACGAGATGTGATCTATTTTCTTCGATCGCTTATAAGGTAATTATGATACTTTTATATTTAATATATATGAATATTTGATATCTTTTATTTTTGAATTAATTTCTTTATAATTGTTTTTATGATATGATAGAGAAAGAGATTCCTACTTCATTATTTGGTATTCAGGTTCATTTATTAGTCGATCATGTAGATGAAATAGAGATTGCAGGTGTTGTCAACACTCGATGGATGTTTTGGGTCGAGCGATTTATGGGAATATTAAAAGGTTATATGCGGCAAAGAGTGAAACCAAAAGGATCCATGACAAAGGGTTGGATGATTGAGGAATGCATGTACTATGTTAGTGAGTACCTTGAAAGAGTTCATGAATAAGCTCCACATGCATGGAACAACGAGTCTTCTTCAAAAATAATAGATGAGGTATTATCTGGTAAGGGAGTTCAATTTTTATTTACATTTCAAGAAAAAATGACGTTTCTACTTTTGAAGCATATAATAGCGAATGCATGCAAGCATTAGTTAGCAAGTACGAGCAGAAAATTCAAAATCTCCGAAGTAAAAGATGGAGAAACAAAAGAAATAGACATAATCTCGATAATAATGAGATTACTAATATATCTTCTTTCACGGATTGGCTATATACTCGTTTGCAACAAGCCAATGCAAATAATGAAGAAATCTCAGATGAGCTGAGAGAGTTAATGATAGGTTGTGAACGAAAGGTAATTTTATTTTAATAATATTTTGTTTTTTTTTTCATATATGTATATTGGTTTCTCTTTACTAATTTAATTTCTTTTGCAGACTGGAATGTTCACTAATATGCGGGCTTTTGGACAACATATTATAATCAAAGCTATTGATTCTTTACATAAAATAGAGGATTCTAGCATTGTTGCTTCTTTCAAGCAACTATCACGTGCTAGCTCAAAAGACACGAACCTTATAGATGGCAAACTTGGTTACATAGGAACTGTTGTTGGTATCTATGAAATATCATTTTGTACATTCAAACAGGTAGAAAAAAGTTTATATTTTTTATGATAGAGTTTATTATTTTTTTAAGCACCTAATAATGGTTTTTTGTTTTTATATATTTTGATAGGTCATTTTGAAGGTTGACTTGTTTTGAGCTGAGTATAAAGGTAGTAATGCCACATTGAGAAAGGAATTATCTGGGTTTTGGGCAATTGATTATTCCAAGGTAATGTGATCTACTAGAGAACCATATATTCTTCCTAGGCATATTGAACAAGCATTTTTTTATACAAACCCTGATGCTCATCCTTGGTGGAAAGTCATTCATGTTCAACCTAGAGGTAGGTCATTGTTTGAACAGTTTATTGTTACAGAGATTGAAGAAAGTCCTCTTTATGATTCACCATCAGATACTGATACATCAACATCTGAAAGAGAAATTAGAATCATTGTACATGACAATGATACTAATCTTTTTGATGAAGAGGATAATACTCTACATGTTGATTCTATTGATGATGAAGAGGAAATACTAGAAATCAATATTAGTCCATCAATAGATGATGTCATTCATGAGAAAACATATTTAACAATAGAAGAAATAAATGACATCAATAAGAATAATGAAGATGAGACTATATTGATGTCTTACCAAAATGATGACAATAATGAAAACATATGAGTAAATTAGATAGTCAATCCTACTCTAGTTATCGATCAATAACTTGAATCATTTGAATAAATATCAGATAATAGATTCTTCTTTATTCAACTAGAATATCGGCGAATCCTACTAGAGAGATGAAATCATTTCTTTTAAGTTAGAACATGAAGCTCGGGGGTATGCTGAAAATTTTATACATAGCTTTATTTTTAAGGAGCAAATTTTTGTCATGTATGTATGTATATGTGTGTGTATTCATGTGCATTATATGTATACATGTGTTAGTATGCCCATATGTGTGTTTCATGTATATGTATGTATGTGTGTGCATGTGCGTGATATATGTATACGTGTTAGTATGCACACACGTATGTATGCATATGCATTTGTCTAATATATGCAAGTGTGTGTATATACATGTGTGCATGTAGGCATGTATATGTGATGTGTATATATGTATATGTGTACATGTAAATATGTATGCATGTATATGTATACATGTGTGCATGTAGGCATGTATGTGTGATGCATAATGTATCTACTCCATCCTTTTATATTTATGTATGTGTATCTACATGATGT